>CM022758.1:1458896-1498896 GCA_012411365.1 Ameiurus melas
GCAAGAGAGGGCAATGATGGTGTAAATCTGTAAACAACTAAAAGATCAAATGAAGGAGAATGACTCGGATCTTTAATAGCCTTGATATTACTGACCATCATGCAAGTAAATTGTGGGTTTTATTTTTTTTTAAATAGAGAGTGACGTTACGTGTTAATGGATTTCTCCAGAGTTAAATGTGCGTAAAAACGCAGCAGGACAGACTGAGCTTTTTTACAGTCCAGCTCACAGCTGGTGTGGATTTAAACACCATTTAAAGTAGAAGCTTGAGCATGAGTAAAAGCTTTTGGAGTAAACGGGGCTTTAGTAAGCAGAGCGTGTGTGCTTATTTGCTACAGGTAAAATAATTAGGTCTGACGTATTCAATATCACGTACTACTGAGGGCTCTGTTTTGCCTACTGTGTACTAAAATACCTAATGATCTGCTTGGCTAAATTGGCTAGCAGGCATCTTTGCCATAAAATGCTTGTGACCTACTGTGCCTTAAAATGGTTACTGATCTAATTTGCCCCCAAAATTGCTAGCAATGGCCTGTGTGCTGAAGTAGCTATTAATCTACTGTGTCTTAATCTTAATTCTAGTAATCTACTGCAACCTAAAGTGGCTAGTAATCTACTGCAATCTAAAGTGGCTAGTAATCTCCTGCGAACTAAAAGGGCTAGTAATCTACTGTGACCTAAAGTGGCTAGTAATCTACTGCAATCTAAAGTGGCTAGTAATCTCCTGCGAACTAAAAGGGCTAGTAATCTACTGTGACCTAAAGTGGCTAGTAATCTCCTGCGACCAAAAATGGCTAGTAATCTCCTGCGACTAAAGGGGCTAGTAATCTACTGTGACCTAAAATGTCTAGTAATCTACTGCGACCTAAAATGGCTAGTAATCTACTGCAATCTAAAGTGGCTAGTAATCTACTGTGACCTAAAATGGCTAGTAATCTACTGCGATCTAAAATGGCTAGTAATCTAGTATCTAGTAACTGTAATGTGTCTTAAAACAGTTAGAGACTGTACCTAGCAATTCACCTCGCCCGAAAATGGCTAGTAATCTACTGCGACCTAAAGTGGCTAGTAATCTACTGCGATCTAAAATGGCTCGTAATCTACTGCGATCTAAAGTGGCTAGTAATCTCCTGCGACCTAAAATGGCTAGTAATCTACTGCGACCTAAAATGGCTAGTAATCTACTGCGACCTAAAATGGCTAGTAATCTACTGTGACTTAAAATAGCTAGTAATCTACTGCGACCTACAGTGGCTATTAATCTACTGCGATTTAAAATGGTTAGTAATCTACTGCGATCTAAAGTGGCTAGTAATCTACTATACCATAACTCATTGTGTAATCCATTTTGTCCTAATATAGCTAATAACTCTGGGTAATCCTAAAATGGCTAATGATTTGTTGTGGTGTAAATTTTGTAGTACTCTGTTAAGTTTGTAATCCACAGAGAAAAAAAAAAAGAATTATAACTATATAAGAATTATAATCTCTTGTACTTTAAAATATTTTGTAATCCACCGTGATCTAAAATGGCTAATTTCCTGTGCCCTTATTTCTTGGCTAGTGATCTACTATAGCCACAAGGGGTTAGTGATCTGCTGTAGTCAAAAATGGTTAGTGACCTACTATGCTGTAAAATTAGTATTAGGTTCTTAAAAATCTCCTCCGAAACACCACGAGCCATAAATACTGTGTGGAGGCTTTAGACCGACAGCTCGACGTCTGCTTTCCCAGAAGCTCTACATGCACGTACAGGAAGTCCGTCCCCAGGTGGAGGGTAAAGGGGGGATAATACGAGATAAATATAAACCCCCCTCAGCACTGCTGAGATCGTATCCACATTCGTATCGATTATGCAGACCATTAGAGCACCACGGAGTCGGTCGGTGTGTGAGGATCTAATGCTGTACAGTTCAGACCGGCCGTTTAATCTTCATATCTTAATGTTTAAAGCACTCGCTAATGCAGCGTGGAGCAAGAGGTGAAGCAGAAATTACAGGACCTAAAACAGACACAGGGCAGCGACAGATGTACTATATCACATTTGTGTGTGTGTGTGTGTGTGTGTGTGTGTGTGTGTGTGTGTGTGTGTGTGCCAAGTTACATATAACTGTGCATGTGTATAGCCATCTGTGTGTCTCTTTGGCATATGTGTTTGTATAAGTGTGTGTTTACATGTATTCCTGCATCTGTGATTGAGGCTGTCTCATGTGTGTGTGTGTTCCAGGTTGGAGTAGCTGCATGCTGAGTGAGCATGCTGTATGTGGTGAGGGGACCAAGATACGTCTGCTAGACTGTATACGCAGTGACGACAAACTGGTGGATCTGAATGTGTGTGAGGAGGTGAACACACACACACACACACACACACACACACACACACAGTTACACTCTCCCCTATGTCCAAGTACCAACAGCATAAATTTTTATGGCTCAGTGTTGCCAGATGGAACATGAGTCTGGAATAGTTTCAGTCAACCTGGCAACCCACACACTTTTAATAACGCTTTTATTTCCCACTTTCTCGCGTTTAAATTGAGCTTCTGTATTATACTACAGTGAGATCTTTAAACATAGATTTTTATGTGTACGTCATTCTCTCATAGACTTTTGAATATTTGAAAGATTTTTTAAAGGTTTTTTTTTTTTTATTAGAACAGAATATAAGGGGTTCATTAACATGCATTCCTGTTTTAGTTGGGACTTTCTCAGCCCTGGACGCTCAGCGGAACCTGCCGTGTGGACTGTCCCATCAGCTGCATGCTCTCTGAATGGACACCGTGGACCGAGTGCTCACACACCTGTGGAAACCAGGGTGCGGATTTTAAAACACTGTTATAATCTAGTATACGTAACACGGCTCGTTCTGAAAATGAATGAAACTGGGAGTAGTCACTTTTAGAAATTAGATTACATCTAAAACAGTTTACAATAAAGACGGCAAAGGTTCTATATTCCCAATACTATGTTCTCGGTGTCCCGTGTATTCATAGGGTCCTACAGTTCTTTCAAGGGTTGTGTATTTCCAGGGTCCTTGTTTCAACGGGTGCTATGTTCTAAGGGCCCTATGCTACCAGGTTCGATGTTTGCAGGGTTAAAAGTTCCCTGGGTCCAATACTCCAAAAGTCCTATATTCCAGGGTCCTGTATTCCCTTTATCTTACATTTGCAGGGTCTAATTTTGAATGGGTCTTATGTTCAGAGTCATTTTCCAACAGTACAATCCTATATTTCTAGGGTTCTAGATTCCCAGGGTCTTATGTTTGTAAGGCTTTGTGCTCCCAGGGCCCTATAATCTCCGGTACCTATGTCCTGGTGTTATAGATTCACCATATTCCTCTGTCTTCCAGGGCAGATGTTCCCAATGGTCTCAATCCCAATGCTTCTCTTGGCCAGGGTTCTGTTTTTTAGAGGTACTATATTTGTTAGGGTCTAAATTCCCAGGGTCCTATGTTTCAGGTCTTATCTTCTCAGAATTTTTGTATTTATTGTCCTGTATTCCGTGGGTTGTATATTTTGCGGGTCTTTTGTCTGCAGGGTCCAGTGTTTCCATGTCCCAGAGGGTTTCATTTTGGAAAGGTCCCATATTCCAAATGCTCTATGTTCTATATATTCTAAAGGTCCTACAGTGTATATACAATGATGTATATATTCTTACATTTCCAAGTCTATATCTTCTCACAGCCAGGATATCTCAATATATTTCCAAGGCTTGCTGTTCCCCAGACTGTATGAACCCTGCACTCTATGTTCCCTCAATATGGCACACTAAGGGACCTGGTGAGAGGGTTCTTTTGGTCATCGTTGGACTCATTCGGTCACCAAAGGTCACTCTTCAGAACACCCTTATAGAGCAGCTACCGTACATCTGTTTCTATATAACAGGAACATTGAAATGTGACTTCCATGTGAACACGATCATCAGAACCTGAGACCTCAGGACATGCTTCAGAACATCTCAGTGAGGGAACGGAGTTGACCCAATTAACAAGAATCCAGCAGAGACCCTCCTGTGATTTTCATGAGAAGAATGAGGTTGAGTGGACCTTTATTTTACAGCGCCACACACTGTGAGCGAGTGTGCAACGCCAGTTAGAGATGCCAGCTGACAAGACACGAGACGGAGAATGAAAGCTCAGGAGAAAAAAAGGCATGGGTTTTTTTAGCGTTCTCGCCTTTTATTAACCACCCAATTTAGAGCAACACCTGAGGAGAACTTCCTGTTTCTGCTGTCTACCTAACCTGTAGGGATGGACAGAGAGAGCGCGAGAGAAAGAGAGAGGGAGAGCGAGAAAGGAGAATAGAGAGAGACAGACAGCCCGGGAGAGGACGTGAAACAAGTCGACAAGAAGAGAGAGCTAGAGACGGAGAGAAATGTAAAAAGAGAGACTGAACACACAGTTAGAGAGACGGAGACAGAAAGAGAGAGACAGTTGGACAAAGAGAGAGTGAGGCAGATTGAAAAAGGATCCAATGTGATAGACAGACAGCCATGGTGGACTGACAGACAGACATGATATTTGGATCGACAGACAGGATACATAGATAGACACTGCAAATAGATCTGTTCATCCCCGCTTGGTACACGTTGTTTATTTGTTCCTAAATACATGGATTATTTCTCTGTCTCTGCGTCTGCGCTGTAAGACGCGAGGAGTTAGCGGCGCTCCAGACTCCGGCCAGCTGAAGATTAATGACGGTCATTGAATGTTTGTAATTAGCGAAGTAACCAGCTGAAGCTGGGCCGTTTGGACTGCGGGGACGCTCTCCTGCTCGTCCGACTCTGCCAATTAGACTGCGTTCTACAACGCGAAGCGGTAACACTTCTCAGTGAGGTGGAAACGTTGAGCCAAACGAGTCCTCGCTGACTCTGAATTAGCAACGACGCTAATGACGATGTTATTAGTACGAACAAAAAAAAAAAAATATTTATTTACTATGACTGATGAATCATTCAGTCTGGATTAGGAGGAGGAGGAGGAGGAGGAGGAGGAGAGGAGCGGGGGGAGGACCGGGCCAGGATCATTAACGCGTAATCCCCAACTATGATTTATAGCGCAGTGTTAATAATGCAGAGGACTCGCTGAGTCGCATGCTAATGCTGCTGCGTTTCCTCAAGCGAAGAAAAAACCCATTACCAAGAAAGGGAATTGTGCCGAGTCAGGAAAACTCACGACACAGGCTGAAAGTACAAACCAAAGCAAGAAAATCAGAGAGATAAAAAGATGTGTATGATATGACACGATAGAGGGAGTCTGAAATAAACCTCACGGCATTTACACCTCATACATATTCTTCTTGTATCGCAGCATTTTCACAGCAATTCCACTGTTTTATTTATTGAAGAATGACGCATCGTTTTTGTTTTTTTTCTTGTTTTTTTTTTTGTCCATTTGTAGTTACATTGTGTTGTGGAACGTCCATGGAACTCCTGTTCTAACTGGGCACAGGGAGCTATAAGCAGTCGTTTCATCACCAGCCTCTTTTCTGAAGTCTAAAAAGATCAAACTTTTACGCAGCTTGGTTTTTTTTCTTTTCTCACGGAGAAGCCTCCGTCCTGACACTGGAGACTCCTTCCATCCATGTTGAACAAACATGTCCTTACAGAAAACCTCACCACATTAACTGGTTTTTAATTTGTTCAAGTGTCGCGTCCCCTGTACAAGACGAATAAACGCACCTCATTTGGACGTCAGTTCCACGTGGACGTTCTCGCTGTGGTTGCTATGACTACGGTTGCTGCGAAGGCCTTGGGACTGCAATTACCAGATACAGTTTTGCACTCGGGTCTCCTTCAGTGAACAGTGGACAAACAGACTTCGTTTAAACACCACAATGAACTTCCTTTGACTCTCACACTGTCCGTCGTTCCCCAGATGAGGACGGGTTCCCTTCGGAGTCCGGTTCCTCTCGAGGTTTCTTCCTCATATCATCTCAGGGAGTTTTTCCCTATATGAATAAAATTGAACTGAGCAAACTTGCTGTTTCACATCACGTTACGTTACATCTTTACTCGAACACCAAATTTCCTCCACCGGTGACTTTTATAATCACTCAGAAGTGTGTAGAATCACGTGCTACCTTTATAAATCCCACTGTGGAAACAAGGAACCGGGGATTAAATCGTATACTGTACAAAAAAAAAAAAGTTTACTGCGGTCTGGAAGCTCCACGCGTTTATCATCAGGATGTTATAGCTGACGGGATTCGTGCCAGTGAACACATCCATTCCTGAAACTGAAACGAAACAGATTTATTTGCATTGCGAGCCGATTAACATCTCTAACCTTCCGTTCCTCAGATCTTCCATTAAACAACACGATTGTCTTAATTCACTCAACATCGATCCACTCTAATATCCTACACTCAGTATGGAACAATCCAGACTTTCTCCCGAAATAAACAACATTAAAGGAGCAGTTTGTAATGTTTACAGCCCTCTGCTGACTGAGACGATTAAAAAGCCTTTTCCTTCTCTCCAGCTACATCCATCTAATCAGCACGTCGGGCTTTACTTGGATTCTTAAAATGACACTTAACCAACATTAGACAAAACCGCATATTATTATTATTATTATTATTATTATTATTATTATTATTATTATTAATATTAAACTGAAATTTTAAAGGTTAAACCCCCACATTTTGATGTATTTCTGAGTGAAATGGCGTTTTCGAGTGGGCGGGACAGACAGATCCTAGTCCGTTATGAAGGAGGAGGTGAAGACTGAGGAACATTACCTCTGAGTAGTGGAATTTAACTTAAAACTGTATTAGGATGATGGTGTTACATAACATATTGTATGTGATATTATATATTGTGATATTATATATTGTGATATTATATACATGTCGCTGATCACAGGAACTGTTTCGAGTTACGGTTTCTTTTGTGTTTAGTACAGACGAATCGTGAACGTTCTGACCAAAAGGCTTTGATCTCAACTTGTGGATCATTTATAACACTTAGCTGCTTACATGACTCTGAATCCTGGATTCTGATTGGTCAGAAATAGTTCACTCATTTTTCTATAGCCGTTGATGTGGCGAAGTACGGAGATGTTTGTTTAACACGTACGGAAGGAGTCTCCAGTGTCGGCGCTGTGTAACAGTCCGAGGTTAAAGCCGTAACTGTAAGTTTTCCGACGACTTCAGGACTCGCTAACACGACAAGCTGCGCTGTTTATAACATTTTCATTTTATTTTTTTTTAATGATGAGAGAGAATAAAGAAAACGCTCCGTATTAACACGTGGATTTCTCGCGCAGGTGTGATGACCAGAGCTCGACGTGTCCTCCAGGAAGATCACGAGGAAGGTCGTCCGTGCCCGTCCCAGCTCTCGCAGACGAAACCGTGTCCCGTCAGGCCTTGCTACAGCTGGCTGCTGGGGGACTGGTCATCCTGCTACGTGGAGGTAAACGTCCCTCGTCTCCACCAGGGGGGGTTCGTTCGACGTTCCAGTGTGTTTTTACGCGTCTTCGGAGACACGTCGCTCGTTTTTCTTTTTCATCAGCAGGTTAATTAAGAGTGCGTCTTCATTTGCAGTAACCGCTCGATTAAAAATCCACCTCCACATTGTTTCTTTCTTTCTTTTTTTTTCCCCTCCCCTCTCTGTGTCTGTGCTTGACCCGTTCTGCCCCCGATACGAAGCGAGCCGTGGGTAATTCTATCCTCCGCCCGGTAGGCGCCATATTGGAGGACTTTAATTGAATTTCGTAAAGGTGTGAGCCCACGCCTGAGTGCATAACGGACCTTCGGTGACATTGAGACGTGAGCGAACTTCGGATGAGGTCCACAGTTTAAGGAGCAGTTCAGCCAAAAATAAAACGTCCTCCTTCATCCCGAGCGCCGTCCGATTTCCATCTCCCTCTCGCCGCCTTTTCTTCCTCGCTCGTTTTAATTAAACGTCTTGGGTTTTTCGTCCTCGTCCTCCGAGTCATTACTGAAGCAGTTCTTTTGAAACTTTTGTAGAGAACAGAAGCCACAGCACACACTTTCAAGTTTTCTGCTTTAATATCTCGACTCAATAAAAACCACGCATTCGATGAAAAGCTCCGTTCTGTGTTTATCTACTAAACACACGTCTAAATTCTCAGACCCGATGTTTAAATGAACGTTGTTTTTTTTCCTCTATTATTCAAGCGTTTCCCCCTTTTAAACAGAAATGTGCGCCATGCTTTCGTAGCGTGTCGTGATTGCTTTGAACTCAACACATCCGATATGCAAATGATTAGAACTAACTTAGTGACGAGCAAACTTGCGGTTACCGCGGTAACGTTGTACTGCGACACGTTTCGATCGACTCTGATCCTAAAATCTCGTTCGTGTCCTTCTCTAATAGCTGACTCACTTTCAGGCACGGCAGGAATACGCAGAACGCGCGTTTTTTTTTTTTTTTCTCTCTGATTTGCATAGTCATGAATATTAACAGCTCTCGGGATTTTTGATGAGGATTAAGTGGGGTAATTATGTACCACTTTTCCTTTTGGGTGCAAAAAAATAATTAATACAGTTAACATGCTTTTATTTGTAATAAATAGTAATTATATAAAGCTGTATATATATATATATATATATTTATTTATTTATTTTTTTAAATATATATATTTTATATATAACAAATTTATATATAATAACCATTATATATATATATAATATATTACTATATATAACCTATATATATATATATATATATATATATATATATATATATATATATAAAATATCCATTATATATATATATTTATTTTTTTTTCTCAAATATAAATAGGACTAGAGATGTTCCTGGACAATTTTGAGTTGTTTATAGCACAGATTTTTTAAAATAAATAAATAGATACATAGATAAATAAATAAATATGTCAGATGAATCTAAAACTGAGGAAATGTTTTGTTCTAAAAACGAAGATTTGCCTCTTTATTCTTTTTATTTATTTATTTAACGTAACTCTGAAGTTCGCAGAGGCGCCGATGCAGACGTAGACGCTCGGTTTCTGCCGGCTTTAAAGAAAACGCGCCCGATCTGCGAATTACTCGAGCTAGCCAGCTAACGTAACTGATGTTTAGAATGGCCTATGATGCAGTTGTCCTGGTTGTCAAGTCTGACGCTGTTTAATAATGTAGGAATGCAAATCAAAAACGTAAACATTTAAATCGCTGACTAACTTTTCGGGAGAGCAGGAGCATGCGGAGGCGTTCGTAATTTACATACTCATGTATATTCATAGGCCTTTTGAATTTTTCATGAGGATTAAGGTCTAGAGATCTTCCTGGACAATTTTTAGTTATTTACAATGCATGAAAAACACACACACACACACACACACACACACACACAGATTGTTTTTTAAATGATTTAAAACATCACGTTCAGGTCTATAGCACATCTATAACCTTTTAGAACGTTCTCCACCGAGCCATTAGTATTAACCTGACGAATCCAAACCTGATGAATAATGTAGATGATAAAATTTGACTTGCAGATTGAAATGTGCAGGGGACGAGCACCTCTGTCCCTCCTGGCACGTGTTAATCCGGGACTAATATATACAGGAGTAGCTTCTGCATAAATTACACGTGTCGTCTAGTCGTTGCCAATTATTTCATTTTGTGTCCGTAAAAATCAGCATTACTGTAAAGGTCTTATATAATCGTTGTATAAACCATGAAAACGAGTCCAAAGGAACGTCGATGAGAAGGATAAAAGTGATGTTCCTGTGGTGATGATGATGATGATGATGATGAAACAACAAGCAAGCGTAGAACTGATCCAGGGTGCAAAATCGTGAAAACAAGTCCCTCCGTCGTCCATGAAATCCCGACTGACCCGTTACGTTAGTATATCTATAAGAGTACAAACAAACGAGTCGTGGACATAATCATGAGAAATAACTACAATTATTTTATGACTCATCTTGGACTGGTCTTGTGTTTATCCAATTAAATCCTCTCTAGGAAATATATATCCCACCCCTGGGGGGCGTGTCTTGCTCTATAATAGTAAACATGGTTGGTCAGTGTGCTTTTTGCATTCCCTTCTCCAACCATTACTGGGTGGAGAAATATGCATGGAGTTTGTTTATTTGGAAGAGAGCGGGGTTTGTGTGACTTTTTTTTTTTTTTTTCCAGAAGGACAAGAATGAGGGTGTGGCGTATCTTGACTTCCTGTGACTAAAAGAAATACGTCAACATAATCATGAACAAAATCAAATCGGGGCCATTTCATGGCGGCTTACAGCGGTCGAAGAGGAATAAAATATTCAGCTGTGAAGTGCGAAAAGAAAAAGTGGATTTTTATTGTTATTACTAACAGCATGTTGTGTTGCTGTCCTCAGGGTGCTGAGTGCGGGGACGGCGTGAGACGCAGGAACGTATCGTGTGTTGTTCACTGGGGTCATTGGCCCGAATCGGCCGGACCGAGACCTGATATCCATGCTCCAGCTGTCCTGGTGGAAGATGAGAAATGCAACGAAGACTTCAGGACAAAGAATGAGCCAGAACTGCAGCAGCCATGCTTCGTTCCCTGCCCAGGTATACTGACACTACAGCTAAACCCTGACTTCCTGTCCAGGTATACTGACACTACAGCTAACCCCTGACTTCCTGTCCAGGTATACTGACACTACAGCTAAACCCTGACTTCCTGTCTATGTATACTGACACTACAGCTAAACCCTGACTTCCTGTCCAGGTATACTGACACTACAGCTAAACCCTGACTTCCTGTCCAGGTATACTGACACTACAGTTAAACCCTGACTTCCTGTCCAGGTATACTGACACTACAGCTAAACCCTGACTTCCTGTCCATGTATACTGACACTACAGCTAAACCCTGACTTCCTGTCCAGGTATACTGACACTACAGCTAACCCCTGACTTCCTGTCCAGGTATACTGACACTACAGTTAAAACTTGACTTCCTGTCCAGGTATACTGACACTACAGCTAAACCCTGACTTCCTGTCCAGGTATACTGACACTACAGTTAAACCCTGACTTCCTGTCCAGGTATACTGACACTACAGCTAACCCCTGACTTCCTGTCCAGGTATACTGACACTACAGCTAAACCCTGACTTCCTGTCCAGGTATACTGACACTACAGCTAACCCCTGACTTCCTGTCCAGGTATACTGACACTACAGCTAAACCCTGACTTCCTGTCCAGGTATACTGACACTACAGCTAAACCGTGACTTCCTGCCCAGGTATACTGACACTACAGCTAAACCCTGACTTCCTGTCCAGGTATACTGACACTACAGCTAACCCCTGACTTCCTGTCCAGGTATACTGACACTACAGCTAACCCCTGACTTCCTGTCCAGGTATTCTGACACTACAGCTAAACCCTGACTTCCTGTCCAGGTATACTGACACTACAGCTAAACCCTGACTTCCTGTCCAGGTATACTGACACTACAGTTAAACCCTGACTTCCTGTCCAGGTATACTGACACTACAGCTAAACCGTGACTTCCTGCCCAGGTATACTGACACTACAGCTAAACCCTGACTTCCTGTCCAGGTATACTGACACTACAGTTAAACCCTGACTTCCTGTCCAGGTATACTGACACTACAGCTAACCCCTGACTTCCTGTCCTGGTATACTGACACTACAGCTAACCCCTGACTTCCTGTCCAGGTATACTGACACTACAGCTAAACCCTGACTTCCTGTCCAGGTATACTGACACTACAGCTAACCCCTGACTTCCTGTCCAGGTATACTGACACTACAGCTGAACCCTGACTTCCTGTCTATGTATACTGACACTACAGCTAAACCCTGACTTCCTGCCCAGGTATACTGACACTACAGCTAACCCCTGACTTCCTGTCCAGGTATACTGACACTACAGCTAACCCCTGACTTCCTGCCCAGGTATACTGACACTACAGCTAACCCCTGACTTCCTGTCCAGGTATACTGACACTACAGCTAAACCCTGACTTCCTGCCCAGGTATACTAACACTACAGCTAACCCCTGACTTCCTGTCCAGGTATACTGACACTACAGCTAAACCCTGACTTCCTGTCCATGTATACTGACACTACAGCTAACCCCTGACTTCCTGTCCAGGTATACTGACACTACAGCTAAACCCTGACTTCCTGCCCAGGTATACTAACACTACAGCTAACCCCTGACTTCCTGTCCAGGTATACTGAAACTACAGCTAAACCCTGACTTCCTGTCCAGGTATACTGACACTACAGCTAAACCCTGACTTCCTGTCCAGGTATACTGACACTACAGCTAAACCCTGACTTCCTGCCCAGGTATACTAACACTACAGCTAACCCCTGACTTCCTGTCCAGGTATACTGACACTACAGCTAAACCCTGACTTCCTGTCCATGTATACTGACACTACAGCTAACCCCTGACTTCCTGTCCAGGTATACTGACACTACAGCTAAACCCTGACTTCCTGTCCAGGTATACTGACACTACAGTTAAACCCTGACTTCCTGTCCATGTATACTGACACTACAGCTAACCCCTGACTTCCTGTCCAGGTATACTGACACTACAGCTAAACCCTGACTTCCTGTCCATGTATACTGACACTACAGCTAAACCCTGACTTCCTGTCCAGGTATACTGACACTACAGCTAAACCCTGACTTCCTGTCTATGTATACTGACACTACAGTTAAACCCTGACTTCCTGTCCAGGTATACTGACACTACAGCTAACCCCTGACTTCCTGTCCAGGTATACTGACACTACAGCTAAACCCTGACTTCCTGTCCATGTATACTGACACTACAGCTAACCCCTGACTTCCTGTCCAGGTATACTGACACTACAGCTAAACCCTGACTTCCTGTCCAGGTATACTGACACTACAGTTAAACCCTGACTTCCTGTCCATGTATACTGACACTACAGCTAACCCCTGACTTCCTGTCCAGGTATACTGACACTACAGCTAAACCCTGACTTCCTGTCCAGGTATACTGACACTACAGTTAAACCCTGACTTCCTGTCCAGGTATACTGACACTACAGTTAAACGACCCTAACACAGCTAACCCCTGACTCTGTCCAGGTATACTGACACTACAGCTAAACCCTGACTTCCTGTCCAGGTATACTGACACTACAGTTAAACCCTGACTCCTGTCCATGTATACTGACACTACAGCTAACCCCTGACTTCCTGTCCAGGTATACTGACACTACAGCTAAACCCTGACTTCCTGTCCAGGTATACTGACACTACAGTTAAACCCTGACTTCCTGTCCAGGTATACTGACACTACAGCAAAACCGTGACTCCTGCCCAGGTATACTGACACTACAGCTAAACCCTGACTTCCTGTCCAGGTATACTGACACTACAGCTAACCCCTGACTTCCTGTCCAGGTATACTGACACTACAGCTAAACCCTGACTTCCTGTCCAGGTATACTGACACTACAGCTAACCCCTGACTTCCTGTCCAGGTATACTGACACTACAGCTAACCCCTGACTTCCTGTCCAGGTATACTGACACTACAGCTAACCCCTGACTTCCTGTCCAGGTATACTGACACTACAGCTAACCCCTGACTTCCTGTCCAGGTATTCTGACACTACAGCTAAACCCTGACTTCCTGTCCAGGTATACTGACACTACAGCTAAACCCTGACTTCCTGTCCAGGTATACTGACACTACAGTTAAACCCTGACTTCCTGTCCAGGTATACTGACACTACAGCTAAACCGTGACTTCCTGCCCAGGTATACTGACACTACAGCTAAACCCTGACTTCCTGTCCAGGTATACTGACACTACAGCTAACCCCTGACTTCCTGTCCAGGTATACTGACACTACAGCTAAACCCTGACTTCCTGTCCAGGTATACTGACACTACAGCTAACCCCTGACTTCCTGTCCAGGTATACTGACACTACAGCTAAACCCTGACTTCCTGTCCAGGTATACTGACACTACAGCTAAACCCTGACTTCCTGTCTATGTATACTGACACTACAGCTAAACCCTGACTTCCTGCCCAGGTATACTGACACTACAGCTAAACCCTGACTTCCTGTCCAGGTATACTGACACTACAGCTAAACCCTGACTTCCTGCCCAGGTATACTAACACTACAGCTAACCCCTGACTTCCTGTCCAGGTATACTGACACTACAGCTAAACCCTGACTTCCTGTCCATGTATACTGACACTACAGCTAACCCCTGACTTCCTGTCCAGGTATACTGACACTACAGCTAAACCCTGACTTCCTGTCCAGGTATACTGACACTACAGTTAAACCCTGACTTCCTGTCCAGGTATACTGACACTACAGCTAAACCCTGACTTCCTGTCCAGGTATACTGACACTACAGTTAAACCCTGACTTCCTGTCCAGGTATACTGACACTACAGCTAACCCCTGACTTCCTGTCCAGGTATACTGACACTACAGCTAAACCCTGACTTCCTGTCCAGGTATACTGACACTACAGCTAAACCCTGACTTCCTGTCTATGTATACTGACACTACAGCTAAACCCTGACTTCCTGTCCAGGTATACTAACACTACAGCTAAACCCTGACTTCCTGTCCAGGTATACTGACACTACAGCTAAACCCTGACTTCCTGCCCAGGTATACTAACACTACAGCTAACCCCTGACTTCCTGTCCAGGTATACTGACACTACAGCTAAACCCTGACTTCCTGTCCAGGTATACTGACACTACAGCTAAACCCTGACTTCCTGCCCAGGTATACTAACACTACAGCTAACCCCTGACTTCCTGTCCAGGTATACTGACACTACAGCTAAACCCTGACTTCCTGTCCATGTATACTGACACTACAGCTAACCCCTGACTTCCTGTCCAGGTATACTGACACTACAGCTAAACCCTGACTTCCTGTCCATGTATACTGACACTACAGCTAACCCCTGACTTCCTGTCCAGGTATACTGACACTACAGTTAAACCCTGACTTCCTGTCCATGTATACTGACACTACAGCTAACCCCTGACTTCCTGTCCAGGTATACTGACACTACAGCTAAACCCTGACTTCCTGTCTATGTATACTGACACTTCACCTAAACCCTGACTCCTGTCCATGTATATACAGCTAACCCCGACTTCCTGTCCAGGTATACTGACACTACAGCTAAACCCTGACTTCCTGTCCAGGTATACTGACACTACAGTTAAACCCTGACTTCCTGTCCATGTATACTGACACTACAGCTAACCCCCTGACTTCCTGTCCAGGTATACTGACACTAGCGCTAAACCCTGACTTCCTGTCTATGTATACTGACACTACAGCTAAACCCCTGACTTCCTGTCCAGGTATACTAACACTACAGCTAAACCCTGACTTCCTGTCCAGGTATACTGACACTACAGCCAAAACCCTGACTTCCTGCCCAGGTATACTAACACTACAGCTAACCCCTGACTTCCCGTGCAGGTATACTGACACTACAGCTAAACCCTGACTTCCTGTCCAGGTATACTGACACTACAGCTAAACCCCTGACTTCCTGTCCAGGTATACTAACACTACAGCTAACCCCTGACTTCCTGTCCAGGTATACTGACACTACAGCTAAACCCTGACTTCCTGTCCATGTATACTGACACTACAGCTAACCCCTGACTTCCTGTCCAGGTATACTGACACTACAGCTAAACCCTGACTTCCTGTCCAGGTATACTGACACTACAGTTAAACCCTGACTTCCTGTCCATGTATACTGACACTACAGCTAACCCCTGACTTCCTGTCCAGGTATACTGACACTACAGCTAAACCCTGACTTCCTGTCCATGTATACTGACACTACAGCTAAACCCTGACTTCCTGTCCAGGTATACTGACACTACAGCTAAACCCTGACTTCCTGTCTATGTATACTGACACTACAGCTAAACCCTGACTTCCTGTCCATGTATACTGACACTACAGCTAACCCCTGACTTCCTGTCCAGGTATACTGACACTACAGCTAAACCCTGACTTCCTGTCCAGGTATACTGACACTACAGTTAAACCCTGACTTCCTGTCCATGTATACTGACACTACAGCTAACCCCTGACTTCCTGTCCAGGTATACTGACACTACAGCTAAACCCTGACTTCCTGTCCATGTATACTGACACTACAGCTAAACCCTGACTTCCTGTCCAGGTATACTGACACTACAGCTAAACCCTGACTTCCTGTCTATGTATACTGACACTACAGCTAAACCCTGACTTCCTGTCCAGGTATACTGACACTACAGCTAAACCCTGACTTCCTGTCCAGGTATACTGACACTACAGCTAAACCCTGACTTCCTGCCCAGGTATACTAACACTACAGCTAACCCCTGACTTCCTGTCCAGGTATACTGACACTACAGCTAACCCCTGACTTCCTGTCCAGGTATACTGACACTACAGCTAAACCCTGACTTCCTGTCCAGGTATACTGACACTACAGTTAAACCCTGACTTCCTGTCCAGGTATACTGACACTACAGCTAACCCCTGACTTCCTGTCCAGGTATACTGACACTACAGTCAAGACCACATCCTCCATAAAGTAAAAGTTTCTGATGAGTAATTTCCCAAGCACGGCTCGGAGTTTCCCCCAGTGCATGTTTAAGACGAAGCTCTCAATCAGGTCCCCTCTAGCTTCTGAAACGCTGGTTGAAAATGAATGGCGAGTCGTTTTCACATTGCTCATGCTAACTAGCTAAATCCCCGATGATTAAAGGAACAATCCACCCTCAACAATTTGCGCATTAATCTTTATAATCAATGTAATCATCCACGGCATCCAAGATTTATCTCGTCATGCAATTCAGAGTTCCTTCACTGTCTAACCTCTCACAGGAATAATGAAAATGCACTGCCTTGCACCAAATTAGCACCTGTGTTTCATGCTGGAGTTTAACTTTAACAATGCTAACAAGGTTAGCATGATTTGGGTTGAAGAGTACTTCAGGAAAATTGAGTACAGGTGGCATTTACGCAACTGTAGCTCCTCAGTAAGGAGGGATAGTGTAAGGTCACTATCTTGTGAGACTGTGTAGAGCTGAACCTGTGAAGATGGAGGATAATAAGCGCAGAGACGGGCACTAATAAGCGTCCCGGCTTTCGGATGGAAGGAATGAACTGGATGAGCTGTCTTGTGTAAGTGTCACTCTGAATTTGCTCTTCACTGCGGGTTATTGGGGTTGGAGGGCGTCGATATATGACCTTCAGCTACGCGGTAAAGGAAGTCCTAAACGTATCATCAGACAGGCGCATAATTACCTCTAGTCTCTTGTCAGGCGGATAAGGTCAGCGCTCAAGCACATGATTGCTGTAACTGTGTGGGTATTACTGTACGCTCTTCATCTCCATGTTCTGCTGCTTAATATTGTGTTTTAGAAGATGCTAATTCAGCTAACGGTGAAGGGAAACCAGTGGAGTTTAGCTAGAATGAATCAGTTTTAGCTTTCTTTCTAATTTATTATGATCAAGGTTAGCATTTTTTTTTTTTGTCGTCCTTTACAAAAAAAGTGAATTGTTCTTTAAAGTAGCGTACAGGCTAATTTTCACAATCCTGGGCGATCTTGCTGTTCTCCTGAAGTAGTATAACCTCATCGTGAGCGCTACTGTTAATCCCTCTGGAAAAGGGTTTCAGAGAACATGGACACTCTATAGCTGTCTTTAAATCCAGATCGAAAACATCATTAAAAACGTGGGTCGTGTATAGCGTACGCTAATGTTTCGGCTGTAGGCGACTGTCACCTGACAGACTGGTCGTCATGGAGCTTGTGTCAGCTGACGTGCGTGGAGGGGCGGAGTTTTGAGGTCGAAGGTCATCAGGCACGCTCACGAGCCGTCATCATCCAGACGCTGGAGAACCAGGAGAGCTGCCCGAACCAGGAAATCGAGACACGGCCATGTAAAGGTACAGTGCATGATGGGTAATACTCAGTCTTTAAAAAAAAAAAACAATGATTAAAAAAAAGAAACTAACAACCATTAAAAGTCTTAACTGTCCCTCTTGGCTCACCGTAGGAGGGAAGTGCAACAGCTACGAGTGGAAGACGAGCGCGTGGAGCGACAACGTGAGGGAGGTGTGGTGTCAGCGCTCGGACGGAGTCAACGTCACAGGTAACGCCATGGCAACGACTTCAGCACTGACCTCATCTCACTACAGCTGTACGTCACGTAATAATGTTATTAATAAGAGCAAGGATGTTCTGTTTATTTACGAACAACGCCATGTACTTTTTATCCATTTTTAGTTACGTTTCACGTTTTGGCCAATGAGAGTCGATGGCAGTTAAGCCCCGCCCACACGAGAGGTTTGTGGACTGAGGGTTCGTTTTGTCCATCACTACGAACCGTTTTTATCCACCTTTTATCCACACTATTACGCTTTAGCTAATATGAATATACAGTTACTGTAGATGTTCTCTCAACAAGACCCTCGTAATGATGTACAGCCGCATTCACGGAATCTTTTCTCGCTAAACTTCCTTTACGAGAACGCCTTCTCCGCGTGTGCGCGACGGTTCCGCGCGACATGAGGTGCTACTTGAGTGAAATTTTGAGTTTAGCGAGAGGCGGGAGAAGTAAACAGTACATTCAGGTAGATTTCAGTTTTATATTATGAGCTCTGTTGAATAATTGATTTCTGTGTTATACGTATCGACTGAATAAAAAAAATCCTGAGTAATTTCGTAGCGTTTCTCTGGAGAGTCGTTCGCCAACATAAATAAATAAACGCCTCATTTTTTCATTAACGCCGCGTATCACGGCCCAGGTGCTTTATATTCTTTCTCTCCTCTGGTGCTGTTTATCGATCATCAGCACGCGCTTCAGTATCCACACAAACTTAATGAAGCCTCACACCTTCCTTTTTGTACAATAATACACACAGGAGAGAGAGACAGACAGGTAGAGCGAGAGGGTGAGACAGCAGTGAGCGAGAATAGAGAGAACGAGAGGCTGGTGAGGGAACGGTGGTTTATAGCTGCTATAACAGTCAATCAAATTACGGTGTGATGTGTAATACATCCGAATTCATAACGAAACGTGGGGACAATCATTACCTTTTATTTACCTTACGTGGGAGAACGTCTATATAGAATGACATCATCAAGCCTGTCGGGCTGGTTGGAGAGGGGGATTGTGGGTAGTGAGCCATGGAGTGAGTTACAGGTAAAAAGAGCTTTTATTAATATGCGAAATAAAAATGTATAAGAGGTCGGCTTTACTTCCTGACACCTCGTTAATCAGCTCCTGCATCTGAACATTTACATTCCAGTGAAACGCCTCGTCCCTCCGAGGAACATTCATCACATCTCCCTCGCCGTTTATCTCCTTATCACGGACACACCGGCCCTAATCACTTCTTCTCCTTCTCCTTTTCTTCTTCTTCTTCTGCTTATTATTATTATTATTATTATTATTATTATTATTATTATTATTCTCTTTCTTCTTCTGCTTATTATTATTATTATTATTATTATTATTATTATTATTCTCTTTCTTCTTCTGCTTATTATTATTATTATTATTATTATTCTATTAATTATTATTATTATTATTATTATTATTCTATTAATTATTATTATTATTATTATTATTATTATTATTATTATTATTATTATTATTATTATCATTATTATTATTCTCCATCTTCTTCTTCTACTTATTATTATTATTATTCTTTTTCCTCCTCTTCTCCTTCCGCTTCTTGTTCTTCTTCTTTAAAATGAACACAGATGAAACTGAGGGAAACTGAGAGAAGGGGATTCTGGGTAGTATGTCACGAGAGGGAAGGAATAAATCTGACCAATCAGAACGGGGACACCGACGGCACAGCGTTGTAAGCGTACAGACGTGAATATAACAGAAAATACGGCCTTTTTCCGTGCGGCGTGTTGATCAGAAGCCGTGTTTGGCCTCCAGCTCATTCAGCAGCTCTGACAACACGTTTATACGGTTATCAGTGGCACAGGGGCGTAATGGGCCGGTGAGAGAGGGGGATTGTGGGTAATGACTCGTGCTGTGAATAAGAGGTAAAGGGAGAAAATGGGCTCCTCCTGATACATAAAATTCAATCCTGATTCTCACAGTATCACACCACCCCCCTCCCCCCCCCGGATTTTCTGAATTTGAGACAGTTTGTAACAGCACAGAGGGGGATTATGGGTATGGGATGTTAGATTAACGTTCTTTAGAGGTGATTGTTGACATGGCAGTAACGGCTAATTTCAAACAGGCAGACGAGAAGCAGGGGATTGTGGGTAGCTTTGTCTTGCCATGAGTAAGTGTTTATTTCTGCTCCTGATCCATTAGCTCTGACAGCACGTTTATCTCGGTATCAGTAGAAATAATCTTCTTTCTCATGTTTCCTCTCGTTAAAGGTGGATGTTTTGCGGTGAACAAGCCGACGAGCGTGCGTCACTGCCATCCTCCCTGCACTAAACCCTTCTCTCACTGCAAACAGGTCATCTTCTACTCTCTTCCCCACGTATCTACTGTTCTGTCCACACTACGTCTTTTTACGTTCATACAGTAACTCCCCGAAAACCTGTCCCCGCACCCAAACACCATCAACAAGCACACACACACACACACACACACTCCGTGACACTCAGCTTGATAATTAATTAGGTTTCAGTATCGGAAAAGAAAACGGGTGGCATGTTTGATATTATTTACAGTGGTGCTTGAAAGAATTTTCTAGATATCTGCATGAATGGGACCTATAAAAGAAGTCCTAACTGTAGGCAAAGAGAACCCAAATAAACAAACGAGCCAAAACGACTCCACTCGGCCGTTTATTTATTGAGGGACACGTTGTGATATGACACATCTGTATGTGAACATCTAGGATTAGCAGTTTAATCCGAAGGTGAGATTAGAGTCAGGTGTTTTCAATCAGCGGGATGAAGATCAGGTGCGAGCGAGCCAGCGAGCGCTCTGTTTTATTTAAAGATCCGATCTATCCGAGTCTGATCTTCACAACCCGTGTCTGTGGAAGTGCATCATGGAACAAACGAAGGAGATTTCCGAGGACCTCAGAGAAGGAGTTGTCGAATCTCGTCAGACTGGAAAAGTTCAGAAAACCCGCACGGCTTATTCAGTACTCGTTCTTTACGACGTATAGCACACGTTAACGTCATAAACAATCCAACGTGTGATGTCATTAGCGGAATGAGCGGGGTGTAACGACGCGCCGGTGAACGGAATAAATCTCATCAGCGTTATTGTTCTGATTGTTCAGAGGAAATTCTGCGCAGTAGATATTTACATAATGGCAGCGAGATCCATCAGATGCATCAGAGCCCGGGGGCACGGGCCCGCGGCGGCGTGGCGTGGCGTGATGGCTTCGGTTGTTTTGTGTTCGGCGCGGCGTTAGAGTCGGTGTTAATGTGTTAATGAGTGCGGTGTAGTTATGGGTTCTCTGGAAGCTGAAGTTGACAGAATTCGGAATAAATGGCTCAAAAATAATAATAAGCCTCCCTTATCATCCTTCCCCAGACCAAGTTATAAATGCACTTTAGAGTGATGTTAAATAAAGAAATAAATAAGATGAAAGCATTACATGTTTGGCCATTTTTTTTTCCCCCTTTTGTAGGCTTTATTACAAAACAACATAAATCACATCACATAAAAAGTCCAATAATTGAAAAACAAATCAGATTTTTGCCTGATTTGTTTTTTCAGTGTTGTTTTTGTGCGTGTTCAAGCAGCTGAATGTTTCATAAACGCGTTTTTTTTTAAACATTATTGAATGAATATAAAACAATTCAATGTCATGTAACACAATACCTAGCTGGATTCTTTAAATAATTCGATTAATTAAATGTTTACATTATCTGGAATTGAGTTATTGGAGCGTTCAGTTATATATCGTTTATTAACACACACACACACACACACACACACACACACACACACACACACACACACTGAAGTTGTGTTTCCTGCAGAGCGGAGTGTGTGGCTGTGAGAAAGGCTACACGGAGGTGATGAATACACACGGCTTCCTGGATTACTGCACCAGGACACCCGGGGGCGCCGGAGACACCCGGAAGGCCGATGTGAAGAGTAGCTCAGGGAGGGTGAAGCCGGGCCCGTCCCAAATCCACGACTTCTTCGGCGAGTGGTCACTACAGGCCCTCAGCCCAGGTAATAATAAGAAGTAGTTTGTTTCCATTGCACATGACATCGGTTTAAGTATAGTCAGGACATGTTTGATGTCTAATGTTTCAAGGCGAATTACGAGTAAGGGATGCTTATAGATTCCTATTTTATCTTTCTGCCAGCGATCAGCAGCCAATCAGAGCACTGCAGCTGCTGGGGTCTTAACCAATCCCCAAGCTAGGCACGTATCCAGCAGCGACATCCTTTTGTATTGGCATAACATGACCGAGAGAGAGAGAGAAAGCGTTTGGAAAATAAAAATAAAATGCACTTAGATCAAGAACTACATACAGTCTCATAAATAAAGAAATTGCATGAATTTAAAAGTTAATTAATTTCAGTAAATAGCTAGAGAGAGAGAGAGAGAGAGAGATGGGTGGAGAGAGAGAGATGGATAGACAGAGAGAGAGATGGATAGATAGAGAGAGAGAGAGATGGGAGGAGAGAGAGAGAGATGAATAGATAGAGAGAGAGAGAGAGATGGATAGAGAGATGGATAGATAGATAGAGAGAGAGAGATGGATAGAGAGATGGATAGATAGATAGATAGAGAGAGAGAGAGAGATGGGAGGAGAGAGAGATGAATAGATAGAGAGAGAGAGAGAGATGGATAGAGAGATGGATAGATAGATAGATAGAGAGAGAGAGAGAGATGGGAGGAGAGAGAGATGAATCGATAGATAGAGAGAGAGAGATGGATAGAGAGAGGGATAGAGAGAGAGATAGAGAGAGAGAGAGATGGGAGGAGAAAGAGATGAATAGATAGAAGAGAGAGAGATGGATAGAGAGATGGATAAATGAATAGATAGAGAGAGAGAGAAAAAGAGAGAGATGGGTGGAGAGAGAGAGATGGATAGACAGAGAGAGAGATGGATAGATAGAGGAGAGAGAGGGATGGGAGAGAGAGATGAATAGAAGAGAGAGAGAGAGATGGATAGAGAGATGGATAATAGATAGAGAGAGAGAGAGATGGGAGGGAGAGAGAGATGAATAGATAGAGAGAGAGAGAGAGATGGATAGAGAGATGGATAGATAGATAGAGAGAGAGAGAGAGATGGGAGGAGAAAGAGATGAATAGATAGAGAGAGAGAGAGAGATGGATAGAGAGATGGATAGATAGATAGATAGAGAGAGAGAGAGAGAGAGAGAGAGAGATGGATAGATAGATAGATAGATAGAGAGAGAGAGAGATGGATAGAGAGATGGATAGATAGATAGATAGAGAGAGAGAGAGAGAGAGAGAGAGAGAGAGATGGATAGATAGATAGATAGAGAGAGAGAGAGAGAGATGGATAGAGAGATGGATAGAGAGATAGATAGAGAGAGAGAGAGAGAGAGAGAGATGGATAGAGAGATGGATAGATAGATAGAGAGAGATAGATGGATAGAGAGATGGATAGATAGATAGAGATAGATGAATAGATAGAGAGAGAGAGAGAGAGAGATGGATAGATAGATAGAGAGAGATGGATAGATAGAGAGAGAGATGGGAGGAGAGAGAGAGATGGATAGATAGATAAATAGTTTACGTCTGTATGCTGTTTACGTCTATGTGTTGTTTACGTCTGTGCGCTGTTTACGTCTGTGCGCTGTTTACGTCTGTGCGTTGTTTACGTCTGTGCGCTGTTTACGTCTGTGTGGTGTTTACGTCTGTATGGTGTTTACGTCTGTATGGTGTTTACGTCTTTGCGCTGTTTACGTCTGTATGGTGTTTACATCTGTATGCTGTTTACGTCTGTGTGGTGTTTACGTCTGTATGGTGTTTACGTCTGTATGGTGTTTACGTCTGTATGGTGTTTACATCTGTATGCTGTTTACGTCTGTGTGGTGTTTACGTCTGTATGGTGTTTACGTCTGTATGGTGTTTACGTCTGTATGGTGTTTACGTCTTTGCGCTGTTTACGTCTGTATGGTGTTTACATCTGTATGCTGTTTACGTCTGTGTGTTGTTTACGAGGCTGAGAGACGGAGGCTGTTCTAGAACTCTGTTTAACACGCCGTCGTTTAGGGAACACTTTCATTCCACAGTGATTTGTATACACTGTAATGTGAAAGACAGAGCTGCTTTACTGTTAGCTTTAGGCTATTCTTGATTAGATCTAAATTTAGCGCCGGGCTCCACGGCAGCTTCGCGTCCTCCATCTTCCAGCAGCTCTGAGTTTACTGCAGCTCAGTGATTTACATCACAATGAAATGTTCCAGGTTGTGAATGTGTGTACAATTACAGTAATTACAGATTCAAATATCGGCTCAGAGGTTCACAATCAATCAAAATGGCTTCCTTAGTTCTGTAAGATAACCACAGCCAGCAGTTTAGCGTGTCTAAATCATCACACACTCTCCTCTAAATACATGATTTATCCAGTAACGCAATCCGTACACTTTTAACACGCAAACCCCGCCTGCGATATTTAGACCACACCCCCTTACTGAGTCTCGTGCCGGTGAATCGGTGGCAAGATCCTTAAAGAACCCTTCAAGAACTCTTGCGCGTACTCACCCTGTGAATACACGCAGTGTGTGGGATTACTGGATAATGAGGGCTCTCAAAAATGGTTCTACATGGAACCTGATAGGGAAACACTCTGTTCTATGGTTCTACATAGTTGTACATAGTAGAACCATTAAGTGTTCCCCCAATGTGCTTCACATACAAGTACTTAATAGTTTTTGTCAGAGCCATAAAATTTACACTCTGAACCCTGAGGTCTGTGTAGAACCGTACAACAGTGTTTTTCTTGTAGAACAGGTTCCAAGTAGAACCCTCTTTAGAAGCAATTATCCAATGAACTTTTGAAGAGCATTTTTTTTCCTTTTTTCCTAAGAGTGTACCAGGATAGCTAAATTGGTGGGTTCTGGGTCATAATGGACAAAAATCTGGAATTTGTACCGCACACTTTCGCAGTACAGTCATCCACCACAGAGAAGCTTTAAGGGTTCCTCCAGAAGAAGAACCAATCAATATTTACATGCTTGGAAAGTTTAGCACCCTTAAGGTGAAGGAAAACTTTTAGGAGGCTAAGAAACTTTGATTATCCATTAAACCATTGAAGAACACTTGAGTCTGTTATGTGCCGAGAGCTAAGTGTTGAACTCCTGACAGGTTCTAGATATTAAGCAGGAAACAACGAGACATAATTTGTACCTCACACTTAACACGTACACTCTTAGAAACTAAAGGTTCTTCAAGGTTTAATTTGATAATTAAGAGTTCTTAGCTTCCCGAAATAAGAAAGCACTTTGCGTGAGGACTCTACGTAGAAACCTTAATGGTTCCCCCAGAAGAACGACCCAAGAACATGAGGGTTCTGCAATATTTAATAGAGTCGTGGGCACTGTTGTTTGAAGTTTTGGGTTTTTTTTCTTCTTTTTTTTAATGGATGGCGCTCCAAGAACAGACGCAGAGGTGGATTACAAACACAAGATCTTCGGAGTCATGTGGGTTTGGTGAGAGGAAGAGGAACTTGTATCCTCTTTATGTAGAACAGACCTATAACGCACGGCGCTGGCCGGGTTCCTCTCTGAGCTCCTTGGCGGGGCTGCGACACTGCAGAGGTCGGTTATGAGGGGAAAGTGTGTGGCGGCCATTTTTGTGTTCGAATATTAGCAGTTGTTCTGTTCTCTTGACTCGATGGCGAATGTAGCCTCACCCTTGACTTGTCACTTGAAGCGCTGACACTGGAGACTCCTTCCGTAGACGTTACACAAACACATTTCTCCTTACAGGGAACGTCACCACATCATTTTAAATCATTTTACGTAGAATGTCGCAGATGTGAACGAGCCGTTACTATAGAAACGATAACGTATCAGAACGAGCGCATTAATATGTATAAATCCACACTACTGTCAGAGCTGCTGTTATAGAGAATTAATCAACACCTTCTGACCAATCAGGATCCAGGATTCACATTTCACACAGCGCTGCGGTGAAATTGTTTATAATGTTATAATTTGTGATAATATAACATGGTGCCATTTGTTGAGGGTTTTTGTGTGTGTGTGTGTGTGTGTGTGTGTGTGTGTGTGTGTGTGTGTGTGTCGTGTTGCGTTTGTACAGATGGACGGATAAAGATGTGGGTGTACGGAGCCACGGCCGGAGGCTTCATCCTCATCCTCTTCATCATCACTGTGTCTTTTCTCTTCTGGTATGTATGAGGTTCTAGTAAGAACGTAACATAATGTGTGAAATGTGAAAAGAACCCGATGTCTGCGATACGGTGGAACACACCGAGAGAATGAAGGCTTGAGAATATTAATAGCACTTCTTATCTGATTTGATAATGATCGTGCGTGTGTGTGTGTGTGTGTGTGTGTGTGTGTGTGTGTGTGTGATTACCATATTGGTTGCATGCTCTAGTGCTCTTGGCAGTGAAGTGGTGAGGAGAACTTTAAATTGTGGCGTGTTACTGCCACCAAGTGGGGCAGCAGAGAGCCTAAAGACAAAAATTAACCTGAATTGAATCACACCGTGTCCGGGTCATTTATACTACTGAAAAATAAACCAAGACCTTCAAAATCAACACCATCAGCAGTAGATCAAGGAAAGATCTTCAGGATCCAAGGAATAATGTGTAATTAAAGGAGGCACCCTACTACAGAAAGTGTACATGCTTGTAGGACTCTTTGGTCCTTCTTGTGAAAGGTTGATTGAGGTGAGGTGAATGTAGAACTTCCATGGATCTCATAAGGTCACCAATGTCTTAATGAACCAAACTTGAGATGTTATTTATTTGGAGATATAGTGTCAGTACACGTCGGTTTTATGGCTCTAACAGGCTCAGACAATTTATTTGTCAGGGTGAGAGAACAAAGGATTAGAGAAACATGAAAGATGATGAAAACCTCGAATGCTTGGAATATAGGACTCTGGGGACATTGGGGACACAATGACTGAGAACATAAGGATCTTGAAGTATAGGTCCCTGGCAATGTAGGACTCTGGGAACACATAATAGACAGAATATATAGCCCTAAGAGCACAACACAGTGAAAACACATGAGCCTGGGTTTCTCAAAAAAATGGGGTCATGAGAACAGGAGAAAACAGGAGACCGAGGACAGAGAGTTCGGGAAATATAGGAAACTCAAAATGTAGGGCTCAGGGAACATAGGATCCTGGGAACGTAGGACCATAAAGAACATGGGACCAGGAGGGTTATATGGCTGGGGTTATAGGACACATCTGGAAATATAGACCCTGGTGAACATAGGTACATGAAAACAAGACTCTAGAGCTAGGGTTCTTGGGAATATAAAACCCTGAGGACACAAGGAACTTTGAACTATGAGCATGGGAACCTGAGAACCATGAGTATATGAGTTACTGGGGACAGAGGCCTGCTACCACAGGTCTCAGGATCGGGGAAACTGGGAACGTAGAACCCTGAGAACAGAGAGCACTGAGGTCATAGCACCCGGACAGTATAGGATTCTGGTTGCAGAGAACTTGGCGGTCTGGAAATATAGAGCCATGAGAATGTAGGACCCTTGTTGTTCCATGGGCTCTTTGATAACATCCTGAGAACAAAGGGTTCTGAGAACATCAGATTGAATACATTATTACAGATTACTCATACTTTATTATTACACACTTTCATGTTACATTCGTAAACTAAGCACTCAGCTATTTCTCACACGGGTGTACGCCTGTAGTGCATTATGGGTAAGAGTAGAGTAAACACTGACAGCAGTTCCTGTCCAAAAACTGATCCTCTCATTCTCTCACTTGTTCTTAACTAGAGAATTCTTTTCACTAGCTTCTGTAGCTGACGTTCTCTATCTCGGATATTTCTCTCTTCCAGCAGTCGACCAGTTAAACAGAGTAACTCCCCTCCGCTGCAGAAAGCACTGTCTCTGGCCTACGATGGAGACGTGGACATGTGACAGACCCTACCGAGAACCAGGAGCTCGCCCTGGACCACGGGGAGCGTCTCAGATCGGGAGGTCTTCACAAATCCCAGAGAACGTTGTGGAATTTGGAGCAAAGTGTGTTTTTGTAACCTTTAGGTTTGACATTCGAACAGGACGAGCCTTTTTAATGGAGCGGGGATCTCGGGTGTGTTCTCACCGTGTGGATCGGTGTGTGTGGGGGGGGAAGGGGGGGCGTTGTTACAAGAGAACAGTCGAAGAACTTCAGTCTCTATTCGCACAAACGAACCAATGGTAACTGATTGACGAGGAAACAGAAACACAACAGACTACTACACTACTATGCACTATATTAGTGCTTTCTTCAATTATCTTCTTTTTTTGTTTTGGTTTTTGGTGTTTTTGTTTCGTTTCTTTCGTCGTGATGCAGCCGGACTTTTCATCATGTGATGTATATGAATGTGTACACGCAGGCCTGATCTTCATCTTCTACTAAAAACCAAAACAGATTGTTTCATCAGCCCACGTTCTGACCTTTGACCCTTAGCCCTGTAGCTTGTACCCTCTAGCACCAGCAGTTAATCCTCTTTGCTCATTTGAAGCATTAAAATTGGCGCCTCTGGAGAATCTGCAGTTCGTTCACTTGCATGGATCCCATTTGCCACGTACGGTTACATGAAGGGTTCTTCGTTGGTTTTACGGCCACGTCGGGGATCACTCTAACCCCGTTTTAACGAGACGATAAACAGGACGTGGATTGGGGATTGAGAACTGAAGGCCCTGTGTTCAGAAGCTGTTGACTCTTGGTGTTTTGTTGTTTTTTTTAAGAAAAAGAACAAAAAAATAACATGGAGGACAGAAATCGCAGGTGAACAGTAAGTCTCTCGTGTATCTTTCCAACATGTTTAAACTGAAAATATTTCATCACTGATATTCCAAGTAACGACAATAACGTATCTAAAGTTCATCACCAGAGTTACACCAATCTTTATTTCATCTGCATTACCGATCGTAATAAATCGAGCGAATCCAGAGAGCAGGCTAGCTATAACTGGAGCGCATCGTCACGGTTACAGAACGGTGTTTTGTTTTCGTGTCGGCATGAAATTTCGGAGAAACGGAATGCTCGGTGCAACAGACTGGGCAGATTTTCCTCCTTGGTTTTTGGACGGTGAAGTAAAAAATGGCGACTGCTTGCTTGGCTGGCAAATACTTGGACTGATTTCCCATGATACGTGCATCTGCGTCTATAAAAACATCATCACTACACCAATCTGACGACTGTTCCCAAGCACGCGCGCTTGGCCAGGGCTCTGTATGGAATGTGTAAGAGTTCCCCAGAAAAACACGCCACAGAACCGTTAAGAGCCGTTGAGGTTTAATGGACTCAAACACACCTCCTTCTGGTAACTAGACAAAAAGCACAATAGCCGCTGGGTATATAGTACAGGAAGTACAGGAAGGAGGACATCATCGTCTGCACCGTTAGACTGACAGAAAGCATGGGGAATCTATTTGATAAAAAATATCCTGAAACTACACTCTGGACCAAAAAGTAAATAAATGGGCCAAGAACCTTTACACGCACAAAAGTGTTCCAGATGTTTGGCCGTGACGACTCGCGGACGTCCGTGTGTAAAGTTCTTCCTGTACGTTTGTTCATTATTCGAAAGGAAAAGCCGCTCTGCAGTCATGTCTTAAGTTTTATTTTTTAAACGCACGATTCATTCGGTTTGCTTTATTGTCATGATTTATTTGTAGGTTTTATTTATTTCGGTAATTAATCCATACATTTATGCACTTTTTTTTTTTTTGTCGTTTTTTTTCAGTAAATCGTCAACACGTTTAAAAAAAAAAAAAAAAGAAATCTCAGATAAAACGACTCGCTCACAGCTGTCTATAACTGATTTATTATTATTATTATTATTATTATTATTATTATTATTATTATAAAGACGACGACGTCAGCACTCGCTACAGCTACGGTTATCCCTGATGCCCTGTTTCTATTCGCTCTTCTCACATTTTCTATTTATTCACACCTCAGACACGGGGAGAAGATACCCCCCCACCCACCCACAGCCCCTCCCCTCCCCCCCGCTGCTTTCATTCAGCTGTTCCTGAAGTGCCAATTAAAAAAATAATAATACAAAATCCTACAAACAGGTGGATGAAATGTCACTCTTTACACTTTAGGTTTGTTTCAATTTAAAAAGCAAAAGAAAAAAGCTTTGTCCTGCCTTATAATTAACAGCCCTGCCTCAGAGAGAAGAATGTAGAACTATAATTACGGCAGCGCGGACGGTTTTCCAGCCGCCGCGCACTGCATCATATTTATCTTTTATCTTCTATTGAAGTAAACGTTGATTTGGTGTGTTGCGTTAACCTGGAGAGTTTGTTACAGTACAGTCGACTATTAAGGTTTCGCATTGTTTTCACCGCCCGCGTCCCCGCCAAGTCGTCTCGTAATCACGCTAAAATGATGTGAATTTCCTCACAGATGTTTTTCTTTTCTTTTCTTCTTTTTTTTTTTTTTTACATATAGCAGAGGTGCCAACATTTTACGGCTTCGGCCGTGGTGTTTGTGATCTCTGACCTGCCGCGGTGCCGATATTTTCCTTTCTCTTCTAATCTATCGCTCTTCATTACTTTTGACATTTGACTACACGGGTTTCATTCCCTTCGACGTATCCGTTCGTGAATCACGTCCATCTGATAGTTTCCCTTCATGTTAGTAATAAAAGCCAGCACCTCTCACATCGAGAGCCAAACGTACGACTATCCGCGTAGAAAGAAAGATCATGCTGGTCCAGACACGATTTCTATAGCAACCGGATGATGTCATGAACAGGTACACGAACGCAGCACATGAATGAATCATTAATAGGCGTACCGTCTATACATGTCTAACAGGAACCACGTGCCTCGTGAACCCCATCGCCGGAGCGTCTCGGATCGGCCGCGTTCGTGTAGTCGCTGGTCACGTCACTGTGTTGATGTAACTGGTGCTAAATGTGCGTTTTTTCCAGAGTAAGATCTCTGACAACGTATCAGGTGTTATTTTATACTGTTTTCGAGGGCATCATGCATCATCAATAACAAAATCAAAAGTAAAAGAGAGTATTAAAGTCATTACTGCACAAAAAGTACGCCGGCGTGGCTTCATGCGTATCAATTCATTACACGCCGCCTGACTCGGGTCGGATATAACGTCGACGGAGCTAGCTTTTGATTCCTTCTCCAGCTTAATTTGTATGAAAGCACACAAAATCCAACCACCTCTTAATCCTGCATTCAAATTTTGTGGTTAAAAATGTTTGGGTTTTTTTTTTGTCCACAGATGAAAACAAGCGGTCTTAAATGGTTCGGTTGTTCCTACAGTACATACCTAGCTAGCTAGCTGACTAGCTAGCTAATCCTCCGTTACGTTCTTCAAACGTAAGACGTTAGTAGAACTAGTCCATCGCCTCAAAAAGTACCTCAAAAACTGTACAGCCTTTAATCAGTGTTCGGAGTTTTACTCGTGGATTTGCGCCCAGCCGATCGAATTCTGGCGATATTTATATTTTGGCACCCTGTTGTAAGTATGCATGCTTGAGTACGTTTTGGTCCGATGTCATGAACTGTTCCACAAGTGGCCTTGCACTTCTCATTGCGTCGGTCTTTTGTTTTCATCCGCGTTTTGAACCGGAAGCGCGTCTACGGTGCGTCTCTCTGCGGAGTCTGCCGTCGACTGTCCTGATGAATGAAGTTGTTTACACGGCCTTTGACATGTAGTGTTAAATATGCTCGACGCAGAACCAACAAGACTGCCTGAACTCGTTCTGTTTACACTGTACTTTCTGTTCCAACTGTGTGTACTTGAAGAGTCGAATGAAAATGCTAATAAATTGTGATACTCGGTGGGAAAGGGTGGGCGTGGTCATTCCTTAAAATAGCATGCGTAGAACTGGAAACGTCTGAGTAGAACTTGACGAACTCTTTTCATCACTGTTCATTATATATATATTTTTTTAGAATTGTTTGTCCTGTAGATATTGTCACTGCGCAGCGGAAACAGGTTTTTATGCTGTCTTTAATAATAACACACTGCTAAAATGCTATGCTACCACGTGAAGTGAAGATATCCGATCATTCTCGGCATGAAGTTAGCATGGAACACGCAGAAGAGCAATTGAGCCTATTAGCCTATTTCTGCATATTTGTAATCGTTTCAAGATTAAAATGGTCATTCTACTGCTTCTTTCTAGAAATACATGCTTGAAATCAGCCAAAAATGATCAGGCAATAGATTAATACAGTTGCAAGCTTGAAATAAATAAGTTTAAAAAAAGGGGGGAGCTTAAATTGCTATTTAATCACATTGGCCTGTTGAATAGTGTGTGTTCTGTTAAAACGCGTATCGCATAGCAACATCCCAGGTCTAACTGTTTACCTGTGAAGTTGCGTACCGTTTGTGATGCGTTCGCTGATGAAGGATTATGTTTTCAGGGATAAAACATCTCGCAGCGCTTATGCCACACACAGACACACACACACACACACGTTTCCAGACAGGATCAAACAGGAACCATTTGACCGATATTTTACTGTAGAATCCTCTTTGCATGCTGGCTGTAATGTTGATGCATTCACTGTGCATCGCTTCTCTTTCTGATAGCACGCGTCCTGTTGGACGCCATGTGCCATGTGTTAGAGCAGCTTGGACCTCTGCTGTCCAATAAATCCCACAGAGGAAGCTACAGATTGTCTGGCACGTTGCCTACACCATCATCCAGCCAAGCTGGCAACGATTACGGTCTGCTGATTTGATTGTAGAAAATGTTCTAATATGTATTGATCTAAATCCAATCTCACTTCCTAACTGCGTCAACGCCGATGAGTCAGAGGCCCGAGGATCAAAAAACGACCGGGACGTCTGCGATAGGAGGAAAACGTTGATAAAAAAATTCAGCGCCGGGGAGCTGGAATTAATGTACGCATTATACATTTTTACGTCTCTGTGCAGGAAAAAAATGACATCGACTGCGTTTCCAAACGAAGCGTTTTTTTGTTTTGTTTTTTTTTCATTAGACTGAATGAAATCATTAAGATTACGTTGGTTAGACCAAACGTACGATCGTGCGTGGTTTTTATATTCCATTTATTAATATTATAACCGAAAGAGACTATCATTCCGACTAACATTAGTATAGCGTTAGTTAGCTGACGCTAGTAGAACCTGTTAGCAGAGTGTTTAATCATCTCTTAAAGCCTTAAATGAGATCCTTTTCAGCTAATTTTCCTGAAAATGTCTTTATTCAACGCTCAAACTCACCGTACGGATGAGCTGTTGCTATAGAAACGATAATGTCTTAGAAAGGATTCGTGTCAGAGCTGCTGTTAGAGAAAATGAACCAATCAGAATCCAGAAATCAACAGCGATGGAAACCAAGAAAGTCAGTTTACATGAAACTGAATTGTTTCAGTGAGCTGTATTGTTATGACTGTGTAAGGATACATTTCCTCCCTTTAAAAAAAAATCTATATATATATTATATCCATCCATCCGTCTTCTACTGCTTACTCCTTCAGGGGGAACCTGGAGCATATATATATATATATATATACATAATTTAAAGTCAGCTGCACAAACAAGCCTCAGGGAAAAGAAAAATAGCAGCACTCAGCTGAAAGAAGCAGCACTCGTCTGCCTTGAAAATGAAAATAATACTAAGTAGTAATCAGTGAGTCTCTTAGGGGGATAGAAACGCATTTAAAGCAGTTTAGTATTAAATTGGGACATTAACTCAATCTGGTTGATTCCAGGACAGAACTGATAGATAATCTCTCCGTGCCCAGAATAATGTAGGTCCACCTTCGTGTCGAGGCATGGACTCTACAAGACCTGTGAAGGTGTGCTGCGGTATCTGGCACCAAGACTTGTGCAGCAAGTCCTGTAAGTTACGAGGTGGGTGGAGCCTCTGTGGATCGGACTTGTTTGTCCAGAACATCCCACAGACGCTCGATCGGATCGACAGGCCGAGTCGACAGCTTGAGCTCTTTGAACAGTTCCTGAACAGTTTTTGAGGTGTGTCAGGGAGCATTATCCTGCTGAAAGAGGGCACTGATGTGATATTAGCAGTGCGAACACCGTTACCATGAAGAGGTGTATTTGATCTGCGACAGTGTTTAGGAAGTGGTACGTGTCACAGTAACATCCACATGAATTCCAGGACCCGAGGTTTCCCAGCAGAACAAAGCATCATACTTCGCCTTCTTCACATGGTGCCACCTCTTCCCCAGGTAAACACACACACACACACACACACACACACGACTGTCCACGTGATGTAAAAGAAAACGTGATTCATCAGACCAGACCTTCTTCCATTGCTCCACGGTCCAGTTCTGATGCCCACATCCTCATTGCAGATGCTTTCGGCGGTGGACAGGGGGTCAGCTTGGGCCATCACAGTCAAAGTCACTCAATCCTTACACTTGCCCATTTTTCCTGCTTCCAACACATCGACTTCAAAAACTATTCACTTGCTGCCTAATACATCCCAGCCTTCGGGTGCCACTGTGACGAGATAATCACTCGCGTCTCCAGTCAGTGGTTTTATTGTTATGGCTGATGTGTTTACTGCATAGATTTCCAGTTCAATCAGTAAAGACTAATAAATGAGGTTCTCTGGGTAATTGAAAGTTCTTTGTCTTCTAAAAGGCTTCTTTCTGAAACTCTGGTTCCTTCTGGTATTACGTTCTGAATAGAACCTTTAAGGGTTCCATGAAAAATCCCCTAATAGTACTCGATGAAACCTAGATTTTTAGTTCTGGACTCGGAGCAGTTTTGATCTTGTAGTTGTATATATTTCAGTGAAAATGGTGGTCTGGGGCTGTGGAAAAGTACTGGGTCTTCTCCACTTATAGTCACTGTAGGTAAATAGTTTATATATATTTATATAGAAAATAATAATAATAATAATAATAAAAAACACTGCTAATGGATGAACCTGCTGTAGTGCCGAGCATTTTGCAAGCACAAAAGCTGATGTAAGGGATCGATCCACGGTTCAAAGGAAACATTAAAGCAAACCCTGTAAACCTTACAAGCAACCGACTTATAAGCAAACCGTATAAGCTCCGCCTTTAAACAATTCCACGACCAATCCTGGGTGTCCGGAGAATGTAAGTAATATACTGAAGATAAACGTACCGAATTAACGTTCCAAACTTGTCACTGGTGTGCTACCATCAAGGTGACATCTTCTGTACCTCTAGTAAGTATGCGTCACCTGGAAATATGAATATAATAGAACTCTGAAAGCTATAATTGGACCGTAAGGACTGATGAATGCTTCAAGCTTTACCGCAGTCTAAAAACTCATTAAAGGAACGCCGGGCTCCCTTTCTCAGTGGTTAAAGTTCCGAGCAAATAATGAAAAAGTTGAAGTCTATATATAATAATTAAGACCTCATGTTGGGCTCCTTCAGAAAGATCTGAGCTGTTTGGATGCACTGTGATTTCTCTACAACACGCTTTACACAAACGAGTCACGGTAAATGAATGTAAACCACTTTCGCTAGCAAGCCGTAGCACTATCGAGAAAGACAGGAGACGCCAACTACACCTCCTTCCAGGATGTTGGAAAGTATGACCAAAAAAGCAAAGAAAAAAAGCTTTCTGTGTAATTTTGCCCATCAGGTTTTCCAAATCTAATATGTAACGCACTTTGCTCGTTTTCTCCCTGGAGCTCATACACCTGGCGGTGTAAATCCTCTCCAGCCAGGCAGAATGACTGAGGCGCCGTTTAATCAAATTTCCTTTCATTAAGGATGTCGTTTTAGTTTGAGGATCAGCGGAATTTAAGCGATTTTGTCATCGACACCTAAGCAAGCTGAGAATGAATGGTGTGATCATGTCATGTCTAATTTATCTGTTAAAGTCATTACACACTCCTGCAGGTTCGCACATGGATCCGAGCCGACGAGTCTCGTTCCGGTCCTAATTATGATTTATCTTTCACCACCAGACAAATCACTCTAACAAAGTTTAATACGGTCGGAGAGGCTGGGACGCCGAGCGGGAAGCTGCTCCATAAATATGCAGTGGCTACTCGGGGATAAATTATGACAGACTGGAGATGGATTCGTCTGAGGTGATGTTTCAGCTTTTCCGAAGTTTCAAACTTGGTGAAACTCGGTAAGATTAGAACTTCAGATCGAAGGTTTATAAACCGAACTAGACCACAGCGGTGCCGAGTTCTGGATTCTGATTGGACAGAACGTGTCGGTTCATTTTCACAGGTTTATATCCGTGCCCTCGCTCTAATATCAGATCGGTTCTATAGCGACCGCTTATTCCCAGGGACTTGCGATGAGTTATTTGACAAAGAAAAAGCATCATGTTGTTGATATAATGACGTTTTCTGTAAGGAGAGGTTTATTTAGCATTTATGGAAGGAGTCTCCAGTGTCAGCGCTTTGTAACAGTCAGAGGTCACAAAAATGACTACTGTCATTTTATTCCTAAAATATTTGAGAACTTAGGAATTTTTCAAGAATTGCACTTAGGAACTTATTCTTAAGACCTGAGGGTGCGCAGTTATAGGAATACAATATAAATGTGGCGTAAATGTGACCCTTCTCAGGGTCACGGGGAACCTGGAGTCTATCCCAAGGAGCATGGGGCACGAGGCGGGGTACACCCTGGACAGGGTGCCAGTCTATCACAGGGTACAATCACACACACACTCACACACCCATTCATACACTACGGACACTTTAGACACGCCCATCAGCCTACCATGCATGTGTTTGGACTGGGGGAGGAAACCGGAGTACCCGGAGGAAACCCCCGCAACACGGGGAGAACATGCAAACTCCACACACACAGGGCCCCAAACAGGCGGGACTGAACCCTTGAGGTGTGCTAACCACTTAGCCACCGTTCGCCCAATAGCACGTCCTGTAGTGTTTTTTATACCGTGGTATGAAATAAAGACGAGGTTTTGGGTTTAAACTGAAGTGAATTTCTTTATTTAGTATGTGCTGGAGAAAACACAGTGCATGCTTCTATTCCCCGCTGTGTGTGTGTGTGTGTGTGTGTGTGTGTGTGTGTGGATGACGAAACGAGCTGTTTGTCCTTCGACAGAGAGACAGCGTATCAAGCACAGATGTGTTTGCGCTTTAAATTTAATTACCGGCACCGTGTGAATATTAATCAGTAACCTCTGTCCCGGGGAGCGATAACGCTATTCATCATTGCGTGGCACTTTACAGCCCGCGCAGCGTTCGTTAATATTTTACAGCAGCGTCGCACGTCTGCTGCGCTTCAGCCTACACGGGTCAGGAATTAGTGCTGAGTAGCTATGGAGGAGTGTGTTTAGTGGTCTGAGAGAAGCGTGGGAACCGTTGACTGTACTCCAGGGAGCACATACTTCAGCTTTTGTATTCCGATAGACAGTGCAAGTCGTGCAGACGGACACGTCGCGCTCGAATCAGACGACACATCGTGGTCGTCAGTGCTGACACACACACAGAGTGTGTTTGGTAACGTGTGTAGAGATGTACTCGGGTCCAAAAGTCATTCGGCTGGGTGGAGATTTACAGCTCGCCAGCCGTGATCCTTGTACTATAACTATGTTGATGTGTAACCATGACAACGGATGGGATTTGCGCAATGACCTGTAGGATATGTGGGTGTGTGTGTGTGTTGTGTGTGTGTGTGTGTGTGGAAATGAATTAAAAGTGCAAAGCGAGACCTAATCATAGCATCGACTAGAAATATTCAAATGTTCTCTAAACATCTTCCGACTCTGTCGTGTCCCAGATTCGATATGAGCTGCTCACCTTGTCCTGTCGGTGTTTCATTAACACAGTTTAATTACTAAGGCGTTGTAGATGAGTAACGAGGGATCTAATCTGATGTCTTCCCGTTCCACTTTAACGATCCCTACGCGCTCGTTCACTTGCACTAAGTAAGCTAGTGTAACTAGCTCGGTACGCTAACTGACGCGATTCGCGATAAAGAATCGCTCTCTTATCCTAAACGGATTGCGATCTGACTCAATTCGGTGTAAACGAGCACATGAAAGCCACCTGCGCTGTAATCTGTAGATACCATAGCTGATTGAATCGTATTATTCTATTCTACAAGCGTGCTAGCAAAGTAATCAGAAAAGGAATTAGCATGCTAGTTACAGTGTGTAGCACTTACAGCCTGCTACGGACTGAGCAGGTGAAGCCTTCGAACGAGGGCTTCGAGTTTTCGCATTTTATTTATTTACTTGATTTAAATGAGGTTTTACTCCACTTGTAGGTCCGTGCTAACAGATTCAACTTTATTATTCTGTACTGCCATCGACTCGTAAATAATGAAAAAGAAGGAGTTCGCATGCTGATTAGGTAGCGTGTAAACTACAGATGGAGTGGATGAGGCTGTAAAATAAGTGCTTAGTATTTTCACATTCATTTTCCTTTTAAATCGGGTTTCATGTACACGACTAGAGGATGTAAGCTACGTGCTAGTTGGTAGCTAGTGTATAATGTGCTAGTGTGAAAGTGAAGGTATTTGACTACATGCGTCCACGAGAGATCACCTCGGGACCAACCGGTTAAAAGTAATTGCAAAAATGGACAAGAAGAAGGAAGAACGTTTTGAGAAAATGTCTAAAATCATCCGTCCACTACTCTTTTCTCTAAATCTCACTTCCTCCACAGCTGGATAGATTTTGTGTGGAGGGGGGGGGAAATAAAAAACTTTCAAAGAGGAAGGACTTAAAGCAGCTTTACAGAAATATCAACACGGTATACAGATATTAAAGGTGTGAATTTATCCCAACTGAGCGAGCCACTGAGTGGCGACGGTGGCGAGGAAAAACTCCCGAAGATGTTTTAAGAGGAAGAAACCTCGAGAGGAACCTGACTCAGAAGGGAACCCGTCCTCATCTGGGTAACGAGATGAGATAACTCCTACCACAACTGTTACAGAAACTGTCCGATTTGATGCCCAGACGCGGTGAAGCACTGAAACTCTGGAGAATAGAAACCCTCGTAGAATTTGTAACGGTTTTAATGGTTATAATGGGAATTGTATTGGATTTAATGAAAACTGTAATGGTCCCTGTGGGTCTCTACTGGTAATCTGTTGCGTTCTATCGGTGGCATGTTATGTCTTGTTGATGCCATTTAGGACCTTCTTTATTGAAGACACTGACGACGTTTACACGGACCGCAGTAATCTAATTCTTGACCTTATTCTGAATAAGACAATATTCTGATTAAGGTGTTTACACGAGTCGCTTTTAGAATACTCCCGTCATGTTCCCGTTTTACGTGTTAGAGAACATAATTAGATGAAGAGCCCGCGTCATTACGTCACCGCGCCACGCCGTCCGACGTCCCTCCAGGATTTCACGTATCGACGTACCGTCGGTCTTCGTTACGGGACCGTAGACAGTTGTGGGTGATTTTATTTGACATTTTTACTAACGCTTTAAGTGCGGGTAATTATTTGTCGTGCTGTACGTCTGCTTAGAAGCTGTGGGCTGCGTCCCGAACCGCGTACTTACCGTCTATAGAGTAGACGAGATACATGTATTTCTCCTTCTACAGGCCTATAGTAAAAAATTATGCGGTTTGGGACGCGGCCGAACTCTCTTGTTCGCCGGAAAATGTCGAGCGCTGCCATGTGTGATCGTGTCCTGTCGCACAATGCGGTGAAAACTCTCACACGACGTTAATTAAGGTGTTTACACGTCAATAACGCGACTAAAACAGGAACACTACACACGTCTTAATCCGATTTGTGTCCACTTCGAGTGTGACCTTAATCAGATTAAGGCCGGTTAAAAATGGCTGTTTACATGCTAGTTTCTTAATCGGAGTACGGTCTTAATCGGGTTAATGTTGACTGTTGATCGTCCCAATACTTTCGAGCTTGCGATCTCTTTC
>CM022758.1:1503896-1506396 GCA_012411365.1 Ameiurus melas
GATAAAATCTCTTTTTGTTCATAACAAAACTAAATGTGTACTGTAGTACTAAGAGGCTAAAGATGCATTAGGGGTTTTAAAGTAAACACTAAAATGCTTAGTTGGGATGATTGGTCACGGTCGTGACGCTCCACAGATGCTGTACTACGTGAACGATCCGGAGGCGACGGTTTCCTTCTTCCGAAGCTTACTGCACAAAGACGGAAAACTTCTCATCATCCTGGTCTCAGGTGAACACACCTGGTCTCATGCTATTTCATTGTTAAAAAAAAAAAAAAAAGCTAAGCAATGACGTTAATAATAGCTGCTAGGACCCTTCCTGTCATGGCTGTTTAAACTAACTATCTGGCTAACGTTACCTGGAAGATTATGAACAATTACGGGCTTTGCTAATGAGCTTTGCTCAGGTTGTCTTGTGTTAGCTACAGTAAGTGGCTAGCATTACCGGGGATTGTCTTGGACGGTCTTGCGTTTGCGTTTGACTTTAAAATGCTGTTAGATTAGCTTATGCTAGCTACCTTGCTAGCGTCATCTGGGAGATTATGAATGTTATGTTATGAGCCTGACCTGAAAACTCCCTCACAAATTCTGTCAGCTTTCTGCATTCTTCCCAAGTGGCTAGCATTAGCAAAGGGCAATTATGGACTTTTTTTTTTTTTTTTTCGTATATAGAAACAGTTTTAATCTCTATACGGTTTATAAATAATGCAGATATGAATTCAAAAGTGATTTATTACAATCCTTACAAGTGCAACCGTGATCCAGTCGAGATGAAATTGTGAGGCAAGTTGACAAAGATGCGTTATAAACAGTAACGGAATGTACAACATGATTTAATCTTGGCTAACTACCTGCCCCCTGCAGGACAGAGTGGGTGGGGCAGGTTGTGGAGAACCTACCGAGCTCAACTGTGCAAGAGCGACATCAGTCAGTGCGTCACGACCGGAGACATCAGGAACTTCATGGAGGCTAAAGGAATCCCCTACCAGAGCCACACTCTCCCGTCTCAGATGGACATCACCGAGTGTTTCACAGCTGGAGATGAGAAAGGAGAGCTGCTGCTGGACTTCCTGACCGAGGTCCTGGACTTCAGCAAGAGCGCTTCTCCAGAGCTGAAGGCCGGAGTGCTGGAGCTCCTCAAGCACCCCGAGTGCAGCCGAGAGGTGGACGGCAGGATTATATTCAACAACAACCTGGAGGCTTTAGTGCTCACCCCATAGTGCCGAAACACAAAGATTACACTAAGACCAGACGTCTGTTCGTGAGTTAATGTCTTAGATTTGAACTTTCGTGACTTAAACAAATCCGTCGCTCGCTGTCTGTCGTCATTGCTTATACAGTCATTATATTCGTTTTAGAGCTGCAAATGTACATGTAAATATATAAAGCAAATGTGTTCATCAACTGACTGGACTGTGAATTACGGTTTAATAATGAGACGGACTGAGACTGTATTCGGCAGTGTGTCAAACGTTCAATAAAAAAAAAAGTGTGCAGTCGATTTGAAACAGTTTTGTTTTCAAATAGTTTTTGTTTTTTGTTTTTTTCTGTCAATGTGCCCGTGATATTGAAATAATCATTACAGAATATCACAAAAGTGAGAAATATTTCATCAGGACATCTGCAGTCGTCACTGATTCAGCCATATGGCGAATGTGTGGATCAGCCATAACGTTAAAACCACCTGCTCAGGGTTGCGTAGGCCCTCCTCGTGCCGCTTAAACGGTTCTGACCCGTCGAGGGATGTCCGATACGAGGTGGGCCTTCGTGGACCGGACTTGTTTGTCCGGCACATCCCACAGACGCTCGACCGGATTGACATCTGGGGAATTCGGAGGCCGAGTCAACACCTTGAACTCTTCATGTTCCTCAAACCGTTCCTGAACGGATTTTTGCGCTGTCAGGACGCATCATCCTGCTGAACGAGACCGCTGATATTAGGGGTGCGAACACCGTTACCATGAAGAGGGGTATTTGATTTGTGACAGTGTTTAGGTAGGTGGTGCGTGTCAAAGTCACATCCACATGAATACCAGGACCCGAGGTTTCCCAGCAGAACATCGCCCAGAGCATCGCACCGCCTCCGCCGGCTCGCCTTCTTCACATAGTGCGTCCTGGTGTAACGTTGTAAAAGAAAACGTGATTCATCAGACCAGACCACCTTCTTCCACTGCTCCATGGTCCAGTCCTGATGCCCATCGTAGGAGATTTCGGTGGTGTACAGGGGGTCAGCATGGGCGCTCTGACCGCTCTGCAGCTCCATACGCAGCAAGCTGTGAAGCTCTGTGTGTTCTGACTACTTTCTATCAGAACCAGCATGAACTGTGCTGCAGTGGATCTTCTGTGAGATCGGACAGACAGATTAGTCTTTACTCCCCACGCGCATCACTGAACCTTTTGTGCCCATGACCCTGTCGCTGGGTCACCGGTGGTCCATTCTTGCACCACTTTTTAATAGGTACTCTAACCACTGCATACCGGGAACACCCCACAACACCTG
>CM022758.1:1511396-1536396 GCA_012411365.1 Ameiurus melas
TTCAGAAAGAGCGACACAAACCTCATCACAGGAGCTGTGGATTATGGGGGGAAAAATATCAAGTTCAATCTAGGAGCCCAAAAGAACCTTTTCTCCAGCATGTGGGAACCTACAACAATGACAAAAGTTCGCCTAGTACAACGAGGAAGGGTTCTGCGTAGAACATCTCAGAAAACTAAGAACGTCTCAAGCATGGTCAGATCTAGACGTTTCCATGCCTTGTCCACCTGGAGAAAGGCTGAACCACAGAACAGGTGGATTTCTAAAGAAACATCTTTCTAAATAATTTTCTGTTGGGTTCCATATTCTTAGAACCCGAAAATAATAAAAATAAATGGAGTAGGTGGAGATAGGACGGAGTCGTGGGCCACTAAGGTATGCGTTTTTAAGGGTTCATTTGCATGAAAAGAAATTAGGATTAGTTTTTAAAGGTGAGGTTGGAGTTAGGGGCGGGGTTAAAGTTTGGGGGAAGGGCTAATGTTGCGATCTTTCTTTCATCTTGTTCGAACTTTTTACAGCACGGGGTTCGGATAGGAGTTGAGGCGGACTTTGTGTAGCGATGGCGTTAGAGGCGGGGTTAGGACCTCTTTACAATCTTTTCTTACGCGTGCGATCCTTTGTTTGAAAAAGAACAAAACCAGAATTTGATCATTCTCGCGCGTACTGATAAATCGCCGCACTATTAAATGACACATTTCCATCATTATAATCCTTTAATCGTATGCATCTCGACTCTGTTCATTTCCACAATCATTCCTCTAAAAAGATCTTCATATTTCTGAGCTCTGGTTCCTCTGGTAGATCTGATGGGGATTGTGTTACGTTACGTTACCGTGCGTCTTTTGTTGCGTTAATCAGATCGCGTCCTAACGATATTAAAAACCGCCTTTATTCTCCCTCGTGCAGTTCAATTGTGTGTAAGAAATTAGATTTCGGAGTGAATGTGCTATTTAAAGTGAAGGCTCTCAGGAGCGACGTCTCGGCCTTTAATAATGTCTAATAAAGCTCCCTCGGGTCGGCCTTTTCATTTAGCGCACATCACATCCTGAGAGTCAGACTGAGGCGTCTGCTCGCTCGCGGTCGGCGTTATGAGACTCGTTCATGGCTCCTGAGAGGGGGGGTAAGTCAAACAAAAACCTATTTCCTCACATGTGCTGCAGATAGATGGGAAGTCTTCCCACTTTACTTTATTGTTAATCCTTAAAGCAGGAATTATGTAATATTAGCACATGGAAAATCATGATCAAACCTACAATTAAAGCTATAAGCACCTGCTCCACCCAACCCCTCTTTCTTTCACTGACTCCTCCCTCCCGCCTGCCCCACCCAGCCCCTCTTTCTTTCACTGACTCCTCCCTCCCGCCTGCCCCAGCCCCTCTTTCTTTCACTGACTCCTCCCTCCCACCTGCCCCACCAGCCCCTCTTTCTTTCACTGACTCCTCCCTCCCACCTGCCCCATCCTGCCCCTCTTTCTTTCAGTGACTCCTCCCTCCCGCCTGCCCCACCCAGCCCCTCTTTCTTTCCCTGACTCCTCCTTCCCACCTGCCCCATCCTGCCCCTCTTTCTTTCACTGACTCCTCCCTCCCACCTGCCCCATCCTGCCCCTCTTTCTTTCACTGACTCCACCTTCCCGCCTGCCCCATCCTACCCTATTTCTTTCACTGACTCCACCTTCCCGCCTGCCCCATCCTACCCCTATTTCTTTCACTGACTCCACCCTCCCACCTGCCCCATCCTACCCCTCTTTCTTTCTTTCTTTCTTTCTTTCACTGACTCCACCCTCCCACCTGCCCCACCTGCCCCTCTTTCTTTCTTTCTTTCTTTCTTTCTTTCTTTCTTTCTTTCTTTCTTTCTTTCTTTCTTTCTTTCTTTCTTTCTTTCTTTCTTTCACTGACTCCACCCTCCCACCTGCCCCACCAACCCCTCTTTCTTTCTTTCTTTCTTTCACTGACTCCACCCTCCCACCTGCCCCACCTGCCCCTCTTTCTTTCTTTCTTTCTTTCTTTCTTTCTTTCTTTCTTTCTTTCTTTCTTTCTTTCACTGACTCCACCCTCCCACCTGCCCCACCAACCCCTCTTTCTTTCTTTCTTTCTTTCTTTCACTGACTCCACCCTCCCACCTGCCCCACCTGCCCCTCTTTCTTTCTTTCTTTCTTTCTTTCTTTCACTGACTCCACCCTCCCACCTGCCCCACCTGCCCCTCTTTCTTTCTTTCACTGACTCCACCCTCCCGCCTGCCCCACCTAGTCCTTCTTTCTTTCTTTCACTGACTCCATACAACACACACACACACACACACACACCACTCAGACAGTACCCACTGCACTCATAGAACACTTTCTAGGAAAAGGCTAAATGATCTCTCATGTTTATCATAATATACAACTAACATCTGACTATATTAAAGATATTCAGCTGTCCTCTATACAATCTTATAAAATGTCCAAATGACCCGCTCGCATTCAATAGAGTCCATATTTGAAGAAAGAGTCAATCTGTCTAAGAAACTCTTCGTTTTCACACACTCCCATGTACTCGATATTCGTTCTATGTCCACATTAATCTCTGATTCTTGCGCGCTGTGAATGAACAGTGGAATTAAAACACAGGTAATATTTCTGAGCCAGGCGGGATGCCGTTAACTTTAGCAGCTCTGATGATTTTCTTCCTGTAATGGTCACACAGAGCCATTTATTCTGATCGTAATGGCTGTGCTGTGTTACGTCTGTAGTACACACTGATCTAAACTGTCACAGGGAATGTGATTAAGCTCCATGAAATCTTAATGCTAATGAAATGTTACTAGCTAAATGGCTAAGCGTGTTTTCTTTTATTATAAATGGTGTGCTTGTTGTCGCCTCTCTCTCTCTCTCTCTCTCTCTCTCTCTCTCTCTCTCTCTCTCTCTGTGGTATCGGTGTGTTGTGTCAGCTCCTCGAGTCAGGTGATGCATGAGCCAATATGCACACTCAACATGGCACATCAGTAGGAAAATCGCTCTCTTCCAGAAATAGCAAGCTAAAAAGCGGGCGCTAATCCTCGCCTCGTAAACCCGGCGCAGGACGCCTGGGGGTTTTCAAGAGATTTGGAAATGTCATGGTGTTTTTTTTTCATTTTTTTTTTCCTCCAGACTTCATCCCTGCATCAGTGCCTTTGCTTTAATAGTGTGTGAAATAGCAGCTTGGAGAACAGGCGTTCCTCCAGCACTAACCTTAAAAACCTTCTGACTCTCAGTGCCATCATCATCATCATCATCATCATCATCATCATCACACACCGCTGTTAATCACAAGTCATGGCATTTTAAATGTTTTGCATTTTCACGTTTTTGCAAATTAGGGTTCAAACGCCGGATGGATGGCCCATGGTGGCGTACTGGTTAGCACGTTTGCCACGCCCCTCCGGGGTTTGAGGTTCATGTAGCTCCGTCCTGCATGTGCGGAGTCTGCATGCTCTACCCGTGCTTCGGGGATGTTCCTCCAGGTACTCCGGTTTCCTCCTCCGGTACAAAAACATGCGTTGTAGGCTGATTGGCGTTTCTAAGTTGTCCGTTGTGTGTGTGCGTGTGAGATTGTGCCCTGCGATGGGTTGTCACCGTGTCCAGGGCGTCCCCCTGCCTCATGCCCCGAGTCCCCCTGGGTCAGGCTCCAGGCTCCCTGTGACAAAAAAAAGCTATTTCTTGACAGATTTGAATGCTGTTTATTTTATTTTTGAAGATAAAATTAACTAGATGATGGAACGCTTCTGCTAGTCCCATGGTTCCCATTTCTCAGTTCCTAATTCTGCTCGTTTCTCTACTGTCTTAGTTAGCTAGTTTGTAGTTCCCATTATATGACCTAGTTCACATAGTCACTACTGCTAGCTTCTCTGTGTTTCTAGGTTGAAGTGTTCTTTTAGTTCCCAGTTCATATTTTGCTTTGTTGTTGTTTTGTTTTTTGTTGTATTATTTTTTTTCATTCTTTGCTCATTCTTGTAGCTCGTGGTTCTTCTAGGTTCTAGTTATATGTCTGAATAAATAAATAAAAATAAATAAATAAAACCATTTCCAGGATAGGAACTGAACTCATACTAGTTCCTAGTTCTCATTCTTTTAGTTCTCCCAGTTTTTGTAGTCCCTAGTTCCCTTCACTCATGTTTCTGCTAGTGTTCCTAGTTCTCCTAGTTCCTATCTTTTTTTTTCTTTCTGCTAGTTCCAGTTTAGTTCCTAGTTTTAGTTCTTTTAGTTCTCCTATTGTTTTTTTTTTTCAGTCTCTGATTCCCCTCATTCTTCTTTCTGCTAATCTTCCTGGTTCTAGTTTTTCCCCCTAGTTGTTGTTTTTCAATTCTTCTAGTTTAGTTCCTGCTACGTCATAGTTATAGTTCTTTCAGTTCTCCTCCTTTCTCTATTTCTCCTTTTTCCTGTTTGTTCTAGTTTCTTGGGTATTTTTTTTTGTCTGAGTCGTTCTATCTGTCTCACCTACTGTAGTTTCCTAGTTCTCACTGTCTTATTGTTCCTCTTCTTCTAGTTTTTTGCAGTTGCAGACAGATGTATGATGTCACAGGTGCATGAATTCGACTTCAGATTTCCTAAAAGTGTGTGTGAGAAGAATACTGCGGTTCATGCACATTAATCGTGAGTGTAAACGTTCCTCGCTTCACGCTTGGATACGCGTGTTGGTTCGGTTCCTTGGAGCCGAGGAAAACAGAAGGGTGGGACAGTGAAGTTCTTTCTACTTTCTGCTCCACAGCTCAGCAGCAGGACATTGAGTGCTGTTCTTAAGGTTAATTAGAAAAAATTATCTCATCAGCCAAGAACATCGACTCTCTCTCTTTCTCTCTCTCTCTCTCTTTCCCTCTTTCTCTTTCTCTCTCTTTCTCTCTCTTTTCTCTTTCTCTCTCTCTCTCTCTATCTCTCTGAGCAGACATGCTGATCTTGGGCAAGTCTGTTCTTTAGCCTCTTGTGATTTGTCTCTGTCTGAGTCCATGATGGCTTCAATTCTCTCTCTCTCTCTCTTCTCTCTCTCTCTCTCTCTCTCTCTCTCTCTCTCTCTCTCTCTCTCGCTCTCTCCTGCCAGCTCTCCTTAGTTCTCCCCCTTGCTCTTTATTCTCCTCAGTGAGCGCACTACTCACAGGATAGCGGATTAAATGAGGCAGAACATCTTTCACTCTCTCTCTCTTTCTCTCTCTCTCTCTCTCTCTCTCTCTCTCTCTCTCCTCCAGCCATATTGAGCCTCACTTCTTCTTTCATTCCAGCTCTCTGTCTCTCTCCATATCTCTTCCTCGAGCAATCACAGACATATTTGCTCTTGCTCACTTTCTCTCTCTCTCTCTCTCTCTCTCTCTCTCTCTCTCTCTCTCTCTTCTGCAAGTGGATGATAGAGAGAAGAGCACTTGATTTCTCTGATGTCTGAAACCCCTGAGCTGCTCTGATGAAGCGGAGCGGACAGTTTACATTCTGCTCTTTAGCAGTGCAGATACAGAAATCCCATTATTATAGAGGAAGATAACGAAGAAAAACGGACGTGTATGAATATTCTGTTTGTGCACTCGCCTCTTGAAGAGAATAACAATCCCCCTATATCTCACCTTGACACTCCACTGTCTATATAATAAATGCATTCTTCCCGGCTGAGTAAATATAACTGGTCTCACCCTCCTGTTTCCCTCAGGAACGGCCCTGAGATGTTTCCCAGAGACGTTCAGACATCCACTCATAAGGTTAACCATCTCCCAAAGCACAGCGTCACGTCTCACCTCTGGAGCGTCACTTAGGACTTAATCAGGAGATCAGCACTGACATTCTGGAGATTTGATTAGATAATGTGATTTTATTTATTTATTTATTTTTTTAAATGGCCGATTAGTGATCAGACAGAACAGAAAAGAAGCCAAGGCCAGAAGTGAAGAGTGCATGTGTAAATAACTTAATGTTGCTAAAGGTCGTTCTGCATTGTGCTGGATTACAGGGTGTACTTATTTTTCTCACCTGGTTTCTGAATGTCGGTTTATTATTTTGGAGAAAAAAGGTACATATTTGATTCGGTTGTGTTTCTAGTTGTCACCTGAGCTCATTTGTATGTGTACAGTCATTAATGAGGACCACACACACACTGATAAATAAAAACTCAAAGAGGGTGTACTTTCTTTTTTCCAATGACGTCTTCCAGTGACACAGTTCGAAACCAAATTAAGCTTCATACTGCAGCAAACGAACCAAAATGATCGTTTTCATACTGATTTAGACTCACGAATAGGTGTGAAAGCTCTTGAAGTCATGCCAGCGTTTGTTGAAGTGATCGGATTTCCAGTGTTCGAAGCGATCTGGACGATAACACGCTTTCAGCTCGTCCTCCAACCCGTTCTCCTTCTCATCGTTTTCCCAGTGTCTCACGTCGCCGATTTCTCAATTCGCACAGTTCCTAGTTTAATACACCGACTGGTGTCTATAATCTTTTATGATTTGTTCACTACGTTAGGCTTGGTGCTGAGCGTTCCTCTGAGCCGAGCCGAGCCGAGCCGATTATCCTTAATATCGCACCTTTAGAGAAAGTGAGGACGGAATAAAACACTGTGTGTCATGCTGTAATAGGAAAATAATTACCAACTCGAAATGCTCGGTGTTAAATCAGCACAGACTGTCGATGATGTACCGTCTCACCGTTACCTCATTCAGCAGAGTCCTAACTCATCTTATCACACTCGTAAATGGCGTTTATGAGCAGCAGCTGTCGACGGACTCGCACTCGATCATTTAAACAGCGCCGTCTCCGTCACAGAAAGCACCGAGATTACAAAACTCAAAAAACTCCAAAGAACGGCTGATTCGTGTTAAACCGCAATGCTGTTCAGTTCTCGAATTACTGTTCTAATCATAATCTGTTGATTCATATTCATATGCTTTTATTATTATTTTTTTTAAGCGTATAATTACTTTTTGCTGCGGTGAAATTTTCCGCAAGGTGGCGTTTACGTAATATTTACGGAAGGAGTCTCCAGTGTCAGAGCTTTGTCACCGTAGCTTGTGGTTCATTTGGGGGGAGGATTTTGTTTCATTATAAAAGAGATATAAGAGAGAGAGGCTGGTGAGGGTACGACTATTTATAGCTGCTAGGACGTAAGTGAGAACAGGAACTCACCTGTTTCACGGACATTCCTCATCGTTAGGCTACCTCCACCTGAACATAATACATTAAAAATGGTTTTCGCTGGGAGAGTGCGGTATAAGAGGAATAAAACACTTCAGGATGTGTTGTTATGGAAAATGAACCAGCTTCACGATGGCTCCGCGTCATCGCACCACCTCATCGTTGATTATTTTATCATAACGGAACAACATGGCGTATTTTATTCCTGACTTAAATGATGACTAAACTTGCTTAGAATGGACCGCGTCGGAGTCATGATGGTACTTTCTGTGGAACCTCGGTGAGAACCAAGCGTGCAGAATAAAACCCAGAGTGGCGTCTTTCAGAGAGAATTACGCTCACTCTCTCTCTCTCTCTCTCTCTCTCTCGATCTGACCGTCGTAAATATCAGCCAGCGTGACCCTCAGAATCATGACCTCATCATTAATATGAGACGACAGCGTGATGGATCCGAGCATTGTTCCAGCGGTGTGTCTCCATGCTGACTCCGGCCTTGGATCGTATATCAAACACTAGAGAGTGGACACTTTTAAGGGCTTCGCACTGAAAAAGAACTGAACCAAAAAGCAGTATTTTAGCTGCGATGGTGAGACCGTGGGATTAGTGCTGTTCTGGCAGAGTTTGGATCATTTCTTTAACGATACGCCGCCTCTCAGTCGGCCGGAAAACCTTCTTTATTATTTCTGGAATTATCTTCATGGTTTTTATGACGAATTTCAGACCTCAGTGGATGTAAGCTTGGCATAACCATACTAATTCCTAGTAACTGTACTCTTCTCGGCATATGTTTTAAATCATAATAAGTGATATATACTAAAAATACAGCATCTTATATGTCTAATGTTCCCACTGCCCAATATTCCTAGTGTCCTATATTCCCAGTCTCTCTCTCTCTCTCTCTCTCTCTCTCTCAGTGATTCATCATGTTTCCAGGATCATTAACTTCCTGTTGGAACAACTGACCCAGAGAAAGTTAAAAGCAGGTGATTTGTCCATATCAATTCCCTATACCGTTCTTCTTCTTTTCCTCTATAGATGTTTTTATTGGGATTCAAAAATCCAAAAGGAAAAGTGCTGAACATTTAACGTGCTAGAGGTATTTCCATTGACTTGTATATAAAGGTAGATAATGCCACGCCTATGCCTAATCGGATAGGGCTAACCTCTTAAACATATAACCCTATCCCTATAAGTGTATAACCTTAAATGTATAACTGTAACCCCTTAACCATATTGGCATTATGGTGGAATTGTGGTAATTGTGGTCACAGTCTCTCACACACTAACAAATTCAGATTAGAGTACTGTGTTACACCCCTAATCTATGCGAAATTATTTAATTAATATTGGAAACATACGCAGGAGTGTTTAAATCTCATGTATAGGGTTAAATCCTCGCTGCTTCTATCTGTGGAACATTTCGTGGGTCTTGTTTGTGTTTAATGTGACGCCACACGCTGTCCAGTCAGAGCGTTTCAGTGCTGCTAACTGGTCATTATGAGTTCAGCACGGACGTGAACATCGTTTATACGTCGGAAGCTCGTAATTACCATAATTCCAACCTGATGTGAACACTGTTTTATTGCCAAATTCCACTGGTTCACAAGTGTTACACCACGTTCAAGCCAACATTCACACAATACACTTTCGTATTTATCACACTGATCACATCTGACTGTTAAATAAAGAAAAAGAAAAAAAAAAGAGTTACAGTTGGATCGATGTGGGAAATCTGGTGCTAGAAAAGAGAGGGAAACGATGGAGGAGAGAGTAAATAAAGATTTACATTTTAAATAAACGCAACATTCATTAAAAAAAACTGGAACGGGGGAAAACTTCTAATAAGGATTGTGCGAGTGACTGTGTGAGTGACTGACTGCGTGAGTGATTGAATGAGTGACTGAGTGATTGATTGAATTTCTGAGTGACTGAATGAGTGACTGAATGAATGATTGAGTGACTGATGGACTGAGTGACTAAATGAGTGACTGACTGGCTGAAGGACTGACTGACTGGTTGAGTGAGTGACTGAATGAATGACTGAGTGAATGATTGAGTGACTGATGGACTGAGTGACTGAATGAGTGATTGAGTGACTGAAGAACTGAAGGATTGGCTGAAGGACTGACTGAGTGACTGACTCAATGACTGAGTGACTGAATGAGTGACTGAATGAATGACTGACTGGCTGAAGGACTGAAGGATTGGCTGAAGGACTGAGTGACTGACTGAGTGAGTGACTAAATGAGTGACTGAATGAGTGATTGAGTGACTGAAGGACTGACTGAATAAGTGAATGAGTGACTGAGTGAGTGACTGAATGACTGAATAAGTGAATGAGTGACTGAATGACTGACTGAATAAGTGAATGAGTGACTGAGTGACTGAATGACTGACTTAATGACTGAATAAGTGAATGACTGACTGAATGACTGACTGAATAAGTGAATGAGTGACTGAGTGAGTGACTGAATGACTGAATAAGTGAATGAGTAACTGACTGACATTGTGTTTTCCTCAGTCATCAGTGCAAAAATAAACATTTCTGTCAGTGGACTCAGACTTCTGAAACTGATAAAAAACATTTATTTCATTGAGAATATAACGGACATTGTTTGTGCAGCGAGAGTGAAAATATGGCAGTGTGTCTATCATGCAGTTTGTTTTTAATCAGAGAGCGTAATGTAGTGGAAAAGAGGTTAATTTGATCGGTCTTTACATTTCTATTAACACATTAATTGAAGGGTTCGCTAAATGCGTGTCGGGACAAAAATAAACAACAGCAATGTTCATGAAATGAGGCAATTAATTACCAAAGACAGAAGCTCTCATTTTCACTAATGGGACAATCAAAATGCTAATGGACGCTAGCACGATGTAGGCATAGATGTGCACTTTCTCTGCTGTGGTGTAAACCCCAGACCACACGCAGACATACACAATGGGCTTGTTTTTGCATCGACAAAAGTTTCACATAAATCTTTGTGTCTCTTGAATGCTTTGAGCTAATCTGCAGAGGAAAGGACTGGTGGGTCTGGGTGCCATCAGCAGAGTGTCGTCAGCATACCAAGCAGAAGGAGAAGCTGTAAGATTTGATGATTTATTCCAAACAGGAGTGATGTGCAGCGGGAAAAGGAGAGGGCCGAGCACAGACCCTTGAGGTACATCAGAAATGATCTGGACTACTCGCACATTCAGGAGACTCTGTAGGACACAGCTTCGGAGAATTGCTCCTCACTGGGAATTGGTTCTCTAGTAGTTGCATGTACAGTAGCGTCACATCTCGCGTTATGCCAAGACCTCATTCAGTTCTATTTTAACCAGAGTTTTGATCCACAAGTTTTTATGCTACTTCTTTTCTTTCTTTCTTTCTTTCTTTCTTTTTTATGCCTCCACCCCTAGATGATGATTGGACCATTATGATTTTGGGTTTTACAAGATTCTTCTTGGTGTGAGAACAAGTAGTTGAATGTTTGTAGTATTTATATGGCATTATCACTCGAAGCAGCAGATGAACTGATTAGATTTTAGAATTGATCCAAACATGGTCAAGGTCACAGCAAGGTTAAATGTCTGAAATAGATTTCATTCAATAGATTCCTTCCTGTTTGAAGTATCAGTGTAGAACAGTGTATTAGAAACCTGTTGAAATCGCGGCCGTTTTTAAGATGGCGACAGTGGGCTCCTCAGACGGCATTCTGTTATTGGAAGGACTTACACAGACTAACGTACATGAAAACACTCTTAACCACACTCACGCTCCACGCCTATGAGGCACAAACATCTTAATGTCAGGAGGAAATTAAAACACTTTTCTATTACCGCTCCTCTGCAGAGCGTACAACACGGGTCACGGGGTGAGCACATTCTTATAGAAGAGATGAATGCTGACCTTTGGAGACAGCAAATGAAAAATGCAAGTTTTAATTCGTACATGATTCCACGTCAGATTGATTCGGAGCTATGGACTGACCGTCACACAGCAACAGATGAAAATAATGTAGAAATATATATGTATTTTGTTCTGCGTATCTAAAATGCTACATTTTAAGCATCTGCATTTGCTTCTCTCACACATACACAAATATACTGCGTGTTTTATTCCTCTTACACCACAACGACAATTACAAATGTCCATCCATCCATCTTCTACCGCTTACTCCTTTTCAGGGTCACGGGGAACCTGGAGCGTATCCCAGGGAGCATCGGGCACAAGGCGGGGTACACCCTGGACAGGGTGCGGATCCATCTCAGGGCACATTACCAAAGCCTTATTTATTAAATAACAACACGTCGTATGTCACAAAGCTCTGACACTGGAGCCTCCTTCCATTAATGTTAACACACCTCCTTACAGAAAACGTCACCATATCAACATTTACACGTGTTCACTGTAGGAATTGCGTCCACTGTACGACTGTGGCCGTGACCGTAGAAACGATAACGCGTTAGAACAAGCGTGTTAATACGGCACGCCGTTTGATACGAATCGACGCCTTCTAAACAAGCAGAATCGACCATTTAACAGCGGTGCGGATTAAGACGCGCTTTACCACCCAGAGTAACCTCACGTACCTCACGTGTGAATTAAATCAGGTTCGTTAGAGCAGACACAGCATAGCGTGCCTTTTAAAAGAATTAAAGTGTATAGATTTCAGATACAGTGATTAGCTGTAATCTCACAGAGGGTCAATGAACTGGAATAGCGTATGGGTGAGTCGCTTCCGCCGTGTGTGTGTGTGTGTGTACTAAAATTCAACTTTAGCTCAGGGAAAAAAAAACGACCTGGCAGATCATAAAGCTAAAGGTATCTCCGAGACACACTTCACAACACAAAACAATTTGGTAGCGGTAATGTTACGTCAATACGGCCTGACAAGAAGACGGATGTTGTTGTTTGTGTTTGGCGGTTCACCATTAGCCGAGTTTTGTGGATCTGTGACGACGCGCCAAAAAGAGCAGCATATTCGTTTTATTTCTGACAGGCGGCCATGATGGAATTTGTACTCTTAGTTTTGTACTCTTGTAGTGTTCACCGTGTAGCCTTGTCATGTCCGGACGCCTCGGATCGTCTTTTTTCGGTTTTAGAGCGATACGTCTGCAAGAATTAGTACAAAACTGGAGGTATATTGTGTTTTTTGTCGTAATATAAACACTACTTCTATATAAAAAGTGTCTTCAGATTCTTTAACACGGATAGAAATGTTAGTCAGCTGTTTCGGACAGATATACTGTGAGCTTTTCCACCGAATCAGATGGAATTCGTTCCCCAGAAGAGGAATCTGTTTTGATGTTTAAAAATTAGATTAAGGCCAAAAACAAAACCATGAGTCCCGATGGTCTGAGTAAGTCACGTGATTATGATGTGTTATTTAATTGGTCAGTCTCTGTGGTATACTGTACACACTGCTCTACCTTATTGTTTCTATTATTTATTTTTATTATTTCTATTTATCTAAGATTCATTTTATTTTAGGTTACTTCTGATGTATAGGTATTTACGGGAATTCTTTGCTTTGATGTTACTGCTGTCTCAACCTTATGATATGATACGATATACCTAATAAAGATATTTTCAGACTTGATGTGCAAGTTGCCGTAGAGTAGCAAACGTTTTATTTTTGTCATGGTGTAGAGCTTGCGTCCGTGTGCCTTGTAAAAAACACCTGTCAGGGTTGCCAGGTTGGGCAGGTTCGCTTGTTTGGGTTGAAATCCCCCCAAAACAACAGTAGCAATAACTTTGAAATGCTGGTATATATCATTTATTATATCGCTCCAATACATGACGGTTGTTTAATAGTAGATTTAATAGAAACAGTCCAATGTGGCAACCCGTGTGTAAATATTTCACCTGTAAAAAAGAATAAAAAGGAAAAGGAGATGAATATATCATTGAAACATTTTACGATTCGTTAGAAACACTGTATAAAGATGCACGCTGGTGAGATTTCTTGTTTGTTTGTTTGTTTTTGTTACAGCTTTATTCAGAGTTGGTCTGGTATATTAAATATATAGGTTAAAAGATGCTCGACGTTTCTATAACAGCAGCTCGTTCTCATGCAGCAGACGTAAATAATAAAAATTAAAATGTGTAATGTGTAAGTTTTCTGTAAGGAGACGTTTATTTAGCACTTACGGAAGGAGTCTCCAGTGCAAGTCTTATTATCTTCAACCGAGAGAATAAACAAAGGCTGAAGTGAAGTGAAGGAAAAACCGTTTATGGATGTTTATATCGTACACGTGAGCAGGAACTCGTTTTACGTTCATTCCACGTTCAACATTACGCGTACCTACAAACAGATGCGAAACATATGTATCGTTTTTTTTGTTTGTTTCTTTCTTTTTATAAAAAAAATTGTAATCATTGGCAAATCGCAGTGATATAAGAGGAATAAAACGCTTCTGGGCGTACTATTGAGTGCTAACAGTTACTCAGATTCTGAGAGGCGGAGCTTCGTGTCAAGGAGTAAACAAACGACGGCTATGTGAGTCTGTGTAAATAGGTCACGAGCAGAAAATGAGTTTAAAACGTATATGTAGGTAAACGTAATGTGGCGTGAAACACTCGCTCTGTTGGAGAATCGTTACACTGACCGAACACGACGAGATGCGTCTGCGTTCTGTCATCGACCGGCTCAACGACGCAGAAGAAAACACACTCGAACGTCTGGAAACAATTAACCGCTCCATCGACCCAAAGTGTACTGTATGTGTGGGAACAGGAAAAATACATACTGTGTGTGTGTGTGTGTGTGTGTGTGTGTGTGTGTGTGTGTGTGTGTGTGTGTTTAACACCGTAATCGGTGAAACAGATAACAAATGGACGTCTATAAAAGTGTAAAACAATTCATGCTGAATATAAAAAAACAAAAAAGAAGAGTTGCTTTGAACATAAATTTGAAGAAAAGTTCCTCCTCCTTTATGAGATAAAAACGTTTTGCCAAAAAGTATTGAACGTCTCCAGAAACGAACAAAAATATACAATGCGAACACTCTGGCATAAACCTTGCGTGTGGGCGGGGATTAGCAGCGCTTCACTCTCATTGGCTAGTGAGATTTAGATGAACAGCTCCCTGACCAGGAAGTACAGACGTCAGTTGTGTGTATGTAACACCTGTCATAGAAAACATTCAGAAATCAGTAGGTTACTATATTATATTATTGTTGCTATGGTTACATCTCGTGACATTTTTAGTTATAGACCTCTTTGATGTTCGACAGTGTTTAAATGAACCGTTTCAGTGCAATTACAGTGATCACTTTAATTGCTACGGCCGAGCGCGTCGCATTGGTTATGCTTGTCGCCATGGTTACGTAGCTGAAGAGTGCATTGTAAGGCATTGATTTTGAGCTGTGACACAGTTGTTGTTGTTGTTGTTGTTGTTTTTTTACTGAAACAATTATTATTATTGCCACGTATGGGTGTATTCAGCTGTAAGCATCCACGATTACAACGTACACCACATTTGTGACATCAGCAAAAAAAAAAAAATGTTCCAAGCGCAGCACGTTATCCAATGTTGGTCTGCAGGAATGTGTGCAGTTTTTTTACAGACGGATACAAGGCCGGAGCAAACGAAGCTCTACAGCAGCTTGTCAAATTGCTGTCTGCTGGGTTCTCTGCTTGTTCCTCTGATGTGTTTGTTCTGCTCGTATATATATATATATATTTATATATTTTTTCTCTTTCTGACTCTCGTAAACACCAAGGATAAGCTAACATCGAAAGTGACGTAGCAGACGAGTCGAACTATCCCCGCTAAACGTCGTTTACAGCACTTTTAGCTAATCTACAAAGTTCCAGTCATGTGTACCAATCACAGGTTGTCGAATAAAACTAAGCACTAAATGCTAATATTGTTCTTCTTCTTCACATATGCTGTTTACACTGACTCCGCCCACGAGTACTCGGGGAGTCCGATTACTGGTCCGATTACATCATAACAGAGACACCAGTAGTTGACGCTGCGTCAGGTTTTCCGGATTTTTCTTGAGTAGATCCCTTGGGACACGTTCTTAAATACACACGACTGAAATAAATTAACAACAATATGGTGTTGAAATTGAGGAATGACAAAGAGAAAAACAATAAAATAAATATATATATGTATATATATAAAGCTAAAAAAAAATCTAGTTACCCTTCTGAAGTGGATAGTTTTTGCAATAACAGCACCTCCCTGAGTGTTTTTCCCACAATACAACAGCAATTCGCCAACGATTACGACTTTATAACGACACGTCGTGCTTTTTATCCGTTTACAGCTACATTTAATGTTGTGAAATGTCACCGACACTAGATAGTTCCTGTTTTCACTTATGTTATCGCAGCTATAAAGTCATTCCATCACCAGCCCTCTCTTTTTCCTCTCTCTCTCTCTCACTCTCAAAGCTAATTAAAATGTAATATTAATATAAACTTATCCTATAAGTCCGACTACTGCTTCTACAACAGTGTTCATTTGCGTTGGCTGGATTCAGGGATTTATATCAAACGATCTAAATGTAACCTTAGTGAAAAATATTGAAGTGACGTAAACGGCGGTCGTTAACGCACTAACAAATAAACACAATTCTACAATCATTCATTCATGTTCTCCGGGAAAGGCGGTTGCAGATTCGTTACAAACGGGCGGAAATAACAAAAGCGGAATAAAATAAACCGCTATGCTCGCCATCGTACGTTATCATCTCAAGATTTCCTCCTGAACAGAGCGTCACGCTGCGCATCACCCTCCGATAAACAACGTGAAATAAACACTGTATCTCACACTCATCCCTTTCCCCCTGGTTTTTTTTTTTTTCGTCTTCTCCTCCCATTTCTGCTCCAGTGCTGAGCCGATAACCCGAGCTGAACCAATAAACAATCAAAGTGCAGCTTCAGTAGAAACGATTGCGGGCCGGAGAGATGGAGGCCATTATTAACGCCGGCCCTGTCTTGACAACGCTATTTTCTGGAAGGTAATTGCAGATTCAGATCTCTGAGAAAGAGAAACTGTGTGTGTGTGTGTGTGTGTGAGAGAGAGAGAGAGAGAGAGAGAGAGAGAAAGAGTAGGAGTAAACACCACCTCTTTAATTATCGTCTCGTCCACATGTCCCCCGTTGAGATGTCTATCGGATGAAGGGACGCAGGAGAAAACGAGTGTAATGAGACACGAGCGGCGTTTGGGAAAGCCACTAAAGATTTGATGCGACGTCTCTAATAGGCAATGGCAGCGGCCCCCAACGCCCAAGACACGCTAAAGTCACCTGCTGATGCGAGGAACCTCCTCGTGTTTGGGTGTTGATGAATTTTCCAGGCGGAACAGCAGCTCTGACAGCAGCGCAGGTTTATAGTGACGCGCTCGTTCCACAGAAAGACTTTTTTGGGGGCTTTTAATCGCCGACGCTTTCTTGAAGTAAAGGGACGTTTATTTCATATCTATTAATGGAAGGAGTCTCCAGTGTCGGCGCTTCGTAACCCTCAGAGGGAAACCCTGTAACCCTGAGTTTTCTGACCTCGTCAGGACAGAGGAGTTCATGCTTCTTTGCGGTTTCTCGCGAACGCGACTCCCTCTGAAGAATCCATGGAACGTTTAATGCAACAATAAATCGATAAAAAAAACAAAACTATGATGTGTGCTCTGTGATCATTTTTTTTATAAGAGGAATGAAACACCGTTTCAGGAAAAATCATCAACTTCAGTCTGGCGACACGCATCTCAACGCTCCACAGTTGATTGTTTTCCTCCAACACACACACACACACACACACACACACTGAGTAATAAATCAGGAATAAAGGTTTAATGTGTTATTATATCCCTCATTGTCTTCCTTATAAACAGCTTATAAACATTACTTAAAACGTTTCTCCTGAAGCTCATCGTATATTTCTTAATTCTCACTGCTCTATAAATGTTATTAAATGCTTATGCATGGGTTATTAAGTCTTGGGGAATATAACTAAGCGCTACAAAATGGGAACGCGGTTATTAGAGAGATTTGTGGATTCAGAGTTGGATTCTGATTAATCTTCGTCTCTTCCTTACTGAAGTTATATTCTCTCTCTCTCTCTCTCTCACACTCACACACACACACACACACACACACACCGCCAGAACGTCCAGGATCTCGGGTGCTTGATAAAGTACAGAAGGAACGTTTGCACAGAAGGCAATTAAAGGCTTTAGTGAGTGCGGCTCATTTCCAGGCCCCAGTCGACACATGAGGCGAGAAATGGCCTCGCTAATTTACGCTAAATAGGCTCCAGGTAGCAAACACGGGCCAAAAGGACGGCATCTGCATTAATCAAAATGAAATTAGCCCGCGCTTTAATTTGCATGGGGTAGCGGCGCACCTGCCTATAAACCCCGAAGAAGGCCGTGTGCGTTCGGGTCACTGCTACGACACACAGGCGTATTCTAAAATGATTGATATATTTACTTATTTATCTACCGCGAAGAAACGACTCACGCACTTCCACTCTCGGACAGAAAGACAAGAAGACACACCGTTCGCTTGTCTGTATTGTACAACTAGGAAGTCTAATTACAGGATCTGTCCCGTGAAACGTCTCGTTAGGGACGTTATGGTCATTCCTGAAGGTTCGGTTGCAAAAAATCCCTCACTTATAAAGATCTAGAGAAGCAACTAACATCGCCGAATGGTGACAACAGTTACACGCAATGTGTTATGGGTAATGCACGCAATGGACCTGAAGGGAAAAAAAAGAAGTAAGGATGGAAAAAACAGTACTGCATCATGTGCGGCTATTTGAATATTTGTTGCATTTCTATTTGTGATATTTAATACTAATTTAAAAAGTAAATAAATAAACATGAATAAGAGTGGTTGGATAATAAGATATAACTGTTATCTCTCGTGCTTTGTGAAATTAGAGAGGTCAGTGTGTCCTGCTGTGAGAAATGGGCTACCACCTTCCCCTGTATGTTAAACACACCGAGACTGAAAATCTGACGAAGATGAACTGTTTTATACATCAAGCTGGACTCTCTCTCTCTCTCTCTCTCACACACACACACACTCTCTCTTCCTCTTTCTCTCGTTTTATCTCCTCCATCAGCAATCTTTCTCTCACAGTAAGGACACGATGGATGAGGAGAGAAAATCCAATACACTGGAGACTGAGGATCCTCTTTCAACTCCTCTCTTATTCTCACAGTTTGGCATCTGTGGCCGTACGAACACTAAGCGTGAGCAAGTGTTCACGAAAAAATCCTGAATGTGTCCCAAATATCCCACATGTGACATAATAATATCAGTGTTCAATGCATTCCGTGTACGAGTTTAAAAATGGCACCCCTTTACTTCGGATGTAGCGTGACATAGCATTCATTTGTCCATCACTGCATTTTAACAGTTATAGAAAACTTCTTGGTGATAACGGTAACTCTTCTTCATCAAACCCCTCCGTGATTGATTATTATCCTTTAACTCCTAGGCATCGGCAGTGATTTTTCTGCGGCTGAACACAATGAGACTGCTGTTCTAGCTAGCGATGCTAGTTCCACAATTGTGAGTCTGAGTTAGTTAGGTCTTCTCCAAATCATCTTCTTAGTCATAAGTGCTATATTTCTTTCTTTTTTTTTTTTTTTTGCCTTTGTTTATTTATTCATTCACATATGATTCATTTTCATGTGATTCATTTACAAACGATTCATTTTCATGTGATTCAATTCATGCACGTGATTCATTTACATGTAATTCATTTTCATGTGATTCATGTTCATGTGATTCATTTACATATGATTCAAAATGAATCCTGACTGCTGTATTTCTGCGGCTGAACTGAATTGGTCTATTGTCTCCTGAACAAAGTTCACCAACTCAGGTGAACTAGGTGCATAGCTGAACTGAGAGGTTGAGTACTGCTAGCTGGTTGATTACATCTGTGAAACATTTAACGAGCACAATCATGAATCTAAGGAATATGTTACAACATAACTTGGCAGTTTGGTCACCCTATTTCTCAAACAAAGCTATTATGATCTTAGCATACAGAACCAAAACATGATTAAAAATGTTCACTTAGCATGATCTGGAAACGTAATACTAGCAAATGCTTAGTGACGGGGTAATCTGGGGAAGTACAACGGAATTTTATTTTTTTATAAATCAAAGGGGAAGATGTTTTCATACTGCAACCGCTCTAAGATGCTAACACAGCTAATCTCCCATTAGCATCCCGTGATTAGCCGCATGGCGGATTACAGCACGCCTTAAGCTTCTTTGTAGCTCTCCCTCTGGGTGAAACTGCGGATTTAGACACTTGTAAAATATGGTCTCGACGCCACCCTGTCAAAGCTCAAGATTAGAGAGAAACCAGCAGACAGGAGCGTGTCAGAGCTCAGCGATCAGCAGACTGGAAGAATAAGGTGCTACCTGTCGCTCGGAGCTTAAGGAATGAAGCACACACCTTCATCACATCATTCTGAATTCTCAGCCGAGGCCGTTCAAGATCTACTGCCTTCCAGTCAAACCTGAACACGAGATCAGCCGCTGTAACATGCTAAATCATGATAACAACAATAACGCATCTTCACCCTGGCAATGGAAAAAAAACTAATCTAGTCTTTATTGAATTTAAAACGGAGTTAAATCTGGTTTTAAGAAACATAACTAAGGTCAACAATATATTTACACACTATTAGATTCCAAGATATTCCCTTAGCCCTGCTAAGGTAAACCCATCCCCCACACTATATTATCAGCCTTCTTGTCTCTGGGAATATATTTCAAGGTTTGTAGAGACCTATATTTCTAGGGTCCCTACAAGCCCCAGGCGTTATACGGTATGTCTAGGGTCCTATATTTTCTATGTCCTATGTTTCAGGACCCAGTGACTCAGGTTTGTGTTCTCAGAGCCTATATTCCACCAGAGTCCTACTGTACATGCCAAGTTCCCTGTATTCCCAGTGTCTTGTGTTCTCTCTATATTATCAGAGTCTAATACTCCAGGTGTCTATATTTCAAAGGCCATAGGTTACCATGGGCCTATATTTCTAGGGCTCTATATTCCCAAGAATGTGTTTTTTGGCCTTAAGTAACCATAGCCCTACTTGCCCCAACTTCCCCACGAGCATATATTCCTAGGTATTTAAGGCCACTGTAATTCCAAGCCCGAAAATTTCCAATCCCTTATATTGTCAGAACCATAAATTCCTAGGGGGGCTACGTTCTTAGTTCCACGTTTTCCCTAATCCCAGGGGGCTACATTACTTACAAGGCCATATATCCCTAAGGCTTTATATATTCAAGACCCTCTGTTTAGAGATGCCTGTATTCCAAGGGTATTTCTATTGGCCATACGTTCCTGTGGACCCAGATACCCAGAGCCTTATATATGCTGAACTTGGACCCTGGTTCTGGTTCCCTACATTCACAGGCTCATACATTCCCAATGCCTTATGTTATGCCAAGGAACTATAAGTCTTTATTTTACCAGTGACTACATTTCAAGTGCTTTTCATTCCCAGACTCCTATGTTCTTGGGACTCTTATAGATCCAGGAATCTATGATAATTGGGTTATATGTTTCTAGGGCCCTATATTCTCAGGTACCTGCATTCCCAGAGCCCTACATATCCAGGACTCTACAGTTCCAGGGTTCAATATTTCTGAGCCCTATAGTCCCAACCCCATATATCCCTCGTGCCCTACGTTCCTAAGGTGCTGTATTCCCAGTTCTGTATTGTTCGCCCGTGCATGTTGCATAACCAGAGACGGCCACATGGTCACAGCGTATACACGTGTTTTATTAAAATGCTTTGAGCAGATCAAATTCCCCGAGCAGTGATTAATCAGCCCCGCTGTAATAAATCTGTGTAACTGAACACCTGTAAATTCACTTCGCCTTAATGCTCCGCTAATACACCTTAATGAATAACACTGGATTCTCTATTTAATCTTTATGAAGTAAGAATGAGACAGTGTGTGTGTGTGTGTGTGTGTGTGTGTGTGTGTGTGTGTGTGTGTGTGTGTGTGTGTGTGTGTGTGAAAATCAGCCAGACTCAGAAACGGCCCATGCTGGTAAAATTAGTCTCTCATTTCCATATGAAGTGGCTCGATTAATAACGGCGCCATTTCGCTCTGTGTGAAATGAGCGATGAAGAATGAGCGTAATTGTCGGCGGACATCTCGGCAGTAAAGCATCTGTTCAGGCTCCTTAGGGTACATAACCGGCCCTGTCGTAATCCAAAACAAGGGCACTCAATTCAGAGAGAGAGAGAGAGCGAGAGAGAGAGAGCGAGAGAGAGAGAGAGAGTGACAGATGTTGGTCACATGACTACTAACTTTGAATTTTACTGGCTAAATGGCAGATCATGATAGCAGTAACAATTTACCAGTTAAATATGTGTTGGTGTTTAAAAGTGAATATCCTCATGCCCTTTATTCTAAATATTATAAATAGTGCCCCAGTGAGGGCTGAGGAAGTCATTACATTTAATGCTACTTTAATAAAGTTTTATTCAACTTTATTTTACTGTGGAAATGTCTCACAGCTCATCACACATCGTACACTAATCTGTATTTATATGTACATCATAGGTTTATTATTATACACAATAGGTGTGTATGTATGGTGCAGAACATCTCCAAATCGTGGTCAGGAGAGCAGGCTAGGTCAAAATGGTAAACAAATCCAAAGGGGCATGGGAAATTTCCAGCTTGTTCCAACACAAAGTGTCAAACATCTCAGAATCAGCAGATGGGAAAGAAATCCGGTGAGCTCTGTAAACTGGAGGTTGGTTAGTGTTTTGGTGATGGGGACCTCTGGTGGTGTGGAGTAAGATCGTTAAGAAAGCCCAGAGCAAAATAATCCAAAGAAAACACGATCCATGTAGAAATGTGTAGTTTCACACCTAAACCACTGAACAACTAAGAACTACTTCCGTTCAATTCAGTTCAATTTTATTCGTATACTGCTTTTAACAACCGACATTGTCTCAAAACTGCATTACAGAAACATATAAGCACAGGATGGAGATTTTAAGTGTGTGAATTTATCCCTATTGAGCGAGACGGTGGTGACGGTGGTGAGGGAAAACTCCCTGAGATGATATGAGGAAGAAACCATGAGAGGAACCGGACTCAGAAGGGAACCCGTCCTCATCTGGGTCACGACGGACAGTGTGAGAGTAAAGGAAAGTTCATCATGGTTTGTACATGAAGTCTGTTTGTTGAACTAGTCCACTGTTCACTAAAGGAGACCCGAGTGTAAACTTGTACATGGTAAATGCAGTCCCAAGGCCATCGCAGCAACTAGAGCGAGAATGTACATGTGGAATTGACGTCCAAAACCATTTCCATGGTACTTCCATTTCCATGACATGAACTGGACCGCTGTCAATGGTAAAAAGTATTAAAAGACAAAGCCACAAAGCCTGGGAATTTGAACCCCTCTAGCAATGTCTGTATAGTCTACAGCAGCGGTCCCCAACCCCCGGTCATTTGGTACCGGGCCGTACAGAAAGAATAAATAACATTATTTCTGTTTTTTTCAGATCTGGATTCTCTCCGTTACATCCTTCTACGACTCACTCTTGACGCATGTCAAGACGCTTGTCTCGGTCACGTGATACGTTGAAACCTTCCCATAGAGACCAGAGAGCGCTAGGGGGGGAGAGACGATGTTACGAGGACGCTGCTAATAAAGCTGCGATTTCACATTGGATTCACGTTTATTATTAGATTTTTTAAATCCCCCAGTTTTTATGCCGGTCCTATCATTTTATTTTGTTGTATTTATCCGCCACACCTTAAAGGCCGGTCCATGAAAATATCGTCTGATATTAAACCGGTCCAAAAAAGGTTGGGGACCGCTGATCTACAGTACGTCTACCTTGTAACCCAACTTCAACCACAACGCACACCTCCATCTTAAGGCTTTATCTCTAACTCTAACCTCCACTCCAACTGTCACACCCCGACCTTGATTTCTGAACTCATGAAAGGAAAAGATCAATGAAGATGGAAGAAATTTCTAAGCAAAATAATCCATGGAATAATATATATATATATATGTTTTGTTTATTTTTTTTTATCCCAAACAGGGTAATAATCAAACAAAATTTCTGTACCGAATCAAGTGGTTTCACATGGCGTTAACACTGTGGAGATAAATATCAGACTACATCTCAAGCCCAGTTATACAGTCTGTACAGAATACCCTAAATGTGAGCTAGTTATCTAGCTGGCTAGCTAAACTACCAACTGTATAGTGAAATTAGCCTATTGCAGATGGCTTGAAAACATATTCAGCGTTTTCAAGTTCAGAGGGAGCGCCGTGTTTTTGATCACATTTACACGAAAGACTTTTAAGAATGAAATCTAAGCCAAACCCGGAGGATTCACACATAAGCGTATAATCACATCATACAGGACGTCAGGACTAGCTTCATGACACATGGCTTCATCACACAGCCGTGCTCTGAGTCGAACTGAGACCGGAGAGACAAATAGGATTGTGGGTGAACAGCTGGGGGGGAGGGGGTCAGAACATACTGAACACCTTAAACGTGGGATAGGAGGCGTGTGTGTGTGTGTGTGTGATCCTGATTCTCAGCTTCTGATCCTCATGCAGTGGATTAAGCAAGGACACACTCGACACAGCAGTTAAAGCGATTAGACGTGTGTGTGTGTGTGTGTGTGTGTGTGTGTGTGTGTGTGTGTGTGTGTGTGTGTGTGTGTGAGTGTGTGTGTGTGTGAGAGAGAGAGAGAGAGAGAGAGAACTCTGCAGTGATGGGCTTAGCCAATTCAAGCTCATTGTATATGCAACTACTCATGCAACTGTCAACCCTGTGTGCGTGTGTATGTGTGTGTGTGAGAGAGAGAGAGAGAGATAGAGAGAGACAGAGACAAAGAGAATACATCTTCATTTATCTCACATATCTTTGGTGTTTCTGAGTCAACAAGGGGAGGAGTCTGGGAGTCATTAGAAACAGTAGCTTCACTCTTCACTAAACTTAGCTGGTTTGCTAATGAGTTTTGTGACTTGTAAATTCATAATTACAAATAACTTTCAAGATTCCAAATAACGTGTAAGTCATAAGTTGTGGGGACTTTCAAAACTTATCAAAATCTTCATTGCAAATATCTTAGAAACTCGCATTTAACTAGTAAAAAACTTTTACTTGAAAAAATTGTACACATGAATAACTTAGTCATAATTATGAATGACCAAAATCATAATTCGAATAATTTATTTATTAAGTGATCACTATACAACCCCAATCCCGAAAAACTCGGGGCGTGGTGTAAAATGTAAATAAACACAGAATGCAATGATTTACAAATCTCATGACATACGTTTCTTAGAAGATCTGCAAATCATTGCGTTGTAAATAACTTTCAAAAGTTGCATTTCAAAAATCGTGAAAAGACTTTCAGAACTGCAATTCTGAAAACGTCCGAAGTTAGTCAGTTAGAATAACTACCGCTATGCATTCGTTTCGTGTCGCGTGAGAATTCTGATCGCGTCTCCTGCGAGAAGAACAAAACAAAACAAAATGCCGTTAGCAAACAAACAGCATGACAAACAACGATTACGGACATGTTTAAACCGTTTACATGGAGAGTCTACCGCTGTTACTGCAGCTGTTACTATAGAAACGACAGCGTTACAACGAGTGCGTTAATATAAACCTGCGCTACGGTCAGAGCTGATGTTATAGAGCATTAATCAACACCTTCTGACCAATCACGATCCAGAACTCATCACAGTGCGTGTGAGTGTGTGAGTTATTATCGAGAGTGTGTGTGGTTACGCTCGCTTTTCCGATACGAATCAGACGGGTGACAGAAAGACCCGCCGTTCTGACATCACGTATTAAAGTGGGTTTATAGCACCGCGCGCTGTGGCGAACTCGCGCTGATGA
>CM022758.1:1541396-1618896 GCA_012411365.1 Ameiurus melas
ATGACTCCTCATGGCAAAGAACTCTCTGAGGATCTGAAACAAAGAATTGTTGCTCTACATAAAGATGGCCTAGGCTAGAAGAAGATCGCCAAGACCCTGACACTGAGCTGCAGCACGGTGGTCAAGACCATACAGTGGTTTAACAGGACAGGTTCCACTCAGAACAGGCCTCGCCATTTTCCACCAAAGAAGTTGAGTAGGGAAATAGGTGTGTGAGTGCTGATGCAGAGGTTGAACGGGTGGGGGGTCAGCCTGTCAGTGCTCAGACCATACGCCATACTGCATCAAATTGGTCTGCAGGTGTCATCTAAATAGTCATGTCATCTAAATGGTAAATGTGCACTTATATAGCGCTTTTATCCAAAGCGCTTTACATTTGCACACACCAATGGTAGCAGAGCTGCCATGCAAGGCGCTAACTTGCCATCGGGAGCAACTTGGGGTTCAGTGGGGTTCTTGCCCAAGGACACTTCGGCATGTGAAGTCACCGGGAATCGAACCGCCAACCCTACGATTAGTGGACAACCCACTCTACCGACTGCGCCACAGCCGCCCCATCTCAGAAGGAAGCTTCTTCTAAAGATGATGCACAAGAAAGCCACAAACAGTTTGCTGAAGACAAGCAGACTAAGGACATGGATTACTGGAACCATGTCCTGTGAGGAGTACGAAGACAAGTGTGTCTTGCCTACAGTCAAGCACGGTGGTGGGAGTGTCATGGTCTGGGGCTGCATGAGTGCTGACGGTACTGGGGAGCTACAGTTCTTTGAGGGAACCATGGATGCCAACATGACGTAATGAAGCAGAGCATGATGCCCTCCCCTCGGAGACTGAGCCGCAGGACAGTATTCCAGCATGATAACGACCCCAAACACACCTCCACGACGACCACTGCCTCGCTAAAGATGCTGAGGGTGAAGGTGATGGACTGGCCAAGCATGTCTCCAGACCTAAACCCTATTGAGCATCTGTGGGGCATCCTCAAACGGAAGGTGGAGGAGCACAAGGTCTCTAACATCCACCAGCCCCGTGATGTCGTGGAAAAGGACTCCAGTGGCCACCTGTAAAGCTCTGGTGAACTCCATGCCCGAGAGGGTTAAGGCAGTGCTGGAAAATAATGGTACCCACACAAAATATTGACACTTTGGGCCCAATTGGACATTTTCACTTAGGGGTGTACTCGCTTTCGTTGCCAGCGGTTTAGACATTAATGGCTGTGTGTTGAGTTATTTTGAGGGGACAGCAAATTTACACTGTTACACAAGCTGTACACTCACTACTTTACATTGTAGCAAAATGTCATTTCTTAAGTGTTGTGACATGAAAATATTTACAAATATTTACAAAAATGTGAGGGGTGTACTCACTTTTGTGAGATACTGTGTGTGTGTGTGTGTGTGTGTGTGTGTCTGTGTGTGTGTATATATATTTATATATTACACACACACACACACACACACATACAAGGGATGTCACGAGAACCGATACTTCAGTACCAACATTCTTAAAACGTGACGGTACTTGTTTTTCTGCAGTTGGTACTGATTGTAACGGAAGTACCGAGGTTGTGATTCTTCCGAACCTGAAGGGGGCAGTATATACGCGCAAGTGTTTTAGTCTGTCCAAGTGGTAAAGAAGAACAACTACACACAGTAGTCGGTACCGACTACTAGTTTTTTGGTATCATGACATCCCAAATATGTATATATAAAATCATGTAGAAAAGGCAGGGAAATGAAGCAACTGGTACAAAAAAGCAAGATAAATTAAATATACGAATGAAATGTGAACTGTTATAATCCGAATCACTTCTAACCTACGGTTTAGGCCACGCCTCCTACTGGAGTGTGAACTGTTATTGAACTCATTAGTGTTTTTGTCCTTGTGTGCTCCCTCAGGTTGGGACGAAGGCAGAATTCCAGGGATCGTTCTGTAAACCTGCTCATCGTTAGCATGAGTGAGAAGCGTTTCCATCATCTCAGGGTGAGTCATTAAATATCCTGGCTAAATAAGCATACACCACAGTATTGTAAATATGGTCCAGTCAGATGATGATGATGATAATGATTGCTGGACTAGACTACATCTAGAGGCCATGCTGATGCTCCTCTAATGCCCGAGTCACACTGCAGGTGTTCGGATCTTTGGCACCGTCTTAAACGACTATCCTGTGGTGTGTTATGTTGTGCGAAAAATCCAATCTGAACCTCTCAGATCCACTCACAAATAATTTAAACAACCAGCTGTACCTGTCTGTTCTACTCGGTATTTACTTTGATCTGAAGTCAGGTTCCCCTCCCTCCCCCGGAGAACTTTACTGAGATCTCAGGTTCAGAGAATCGGGCTCGCTGATTAAGATTCATGAGTGTGAATCGCTCCCAGTTTCAGACATGTATATCCCTCTGTTTCTCTCTCTCTCTCACTCTCTCATTTTTAAACGATAAGTACATTGTATTTGAAAAGTTTTTTTTCTCTCTCCCAGAATGTCCATGTTTGTAATTGAGCTGTAATAAACCCCTTGCTATAGACTTGCGTTAGACGAGTCCGGGCCTGTGTTAGACCTGTGCAGACATGTCACACAAACCAGCAATACTTATTTACTCCAAATCAAAGGATTGTGGCTCAAACACTAGCGTTTCACAGAGAAGATCAATTAAATTAGATTTGGGTTTAAATAAATAAATAAAGGATAAATCATTAACTCTGTTTAAAATATATAAATGGATAGATAAATCAAGTCTATGGCATTTATTAACTCTTTAAAATGAATAAGCAAATAAATAAAGGCCAAGGCATTAAAAAACTTTAAAATACATCTTTTATAAATAGGTAAATGAAAATCAATAAAAGCTAAGACATGAATTAATTCAGTTTATTACGTAATTCTCGGACTATTGAGCGCACCTGAATATAAGCCGCACCTGCTAATTTTAAGAAGAAAATCTATTTTGTACATATATAGGCCGCACTTGTCTATAAGCCGCAGGTGTCCACGTTGTAACTGTCACGATTCGTGACGTAAACGAAGCAGGACGGATGCAAGTGCAGTTAGGACGAGAGCTTTTATTTAAACAGAGGAGAGCAGACTCAAGAGAAACAAGAACCGTGTCCAACTCAATGAACTAAGCTAACCAAACCAACTAACCTAAACATTAACTATGACATGAAACAAAGACTCTATATCTATACTCTATAAACCACTTCTACATCTATATTCTAAACGAAATCTATACAACTCGAAGCTATACTATCCACTACTAGGCTATAAGCTATGCTAAAAGTTACTAGGCTATAAGCTATGCTACAAGCTACTAGGCTATAAGCTATGCAACAAGCTACTAAAATGGTAAATGGCGCACTTACATAGCGCTTTTATCCAAAGCTCTTTACACTGTGTCTCATTCACCCATTCACACACACACACCAGTGGTAGCAGAGTTGCCATGCAAGGCGATAACTTGCCATCGGGAGCAACTTGGGGTTCAGTGTCTTGCCCAGGGACACTTCGACATGTGGACTCGAACCACCAACCGTACGATTAGTGTACAACCCTCTCTACCACCTGCGCCACAGCCGCCCCACAGGCGCCCCTACTAGGCTATAAGCTATGATATAAGCTACTAGGCTACAGGATAAGCTATAAGCTATGCTATAAGCTAACTAACCTTGACATGGACTATGGCTAGGAAACATGAACAAGAACAAAGACTCGAACTATATTCGCTATCTAATTCTAACTCTATATCTAATTACCTGCGTTGTGTGTGTCATGGCTCCCGGTGTATATATACACACCAGCCAAACTACTAACAGCTGCGAGCAATACAAAAACACACATGACTCGACAACAAATGACGAGACGGGGCGGAGCCGTGACGTCAACAATATGCATGTCTTCGTGTGTTTCCCCTGATGAGGGGGTGTGCATGAAGCGCAAAACGACTGATCTGAAGAAGGTAGTGCGAGCGCGTTAGATTTAATTCGAACAGTTTCATCGGTCCACTGTGACCTGTTGGGTCACTTCATTTGTTCGATGTGACGAGGCTAAATGTTTTGGCGGCATAGAACTCGTTAGCCCGTAAAAATCCATCAATTAGCCGCATCATTGTTTAAGCCGCAGTGTTCGGAGCATGTGAAAAAAGTAGCGGCTTATGGTCCGGAAATTACGGTGATGTGTAAATAAATCAAATAAATAATAAAGGCTAAGGCATTCATTAACTCTCTTTTAAAAATAATAAATAAATATTGTTCTTTACTGAAACTTAACAGATAACTTAATCTAAATAGAATTGTTTTTGAGTATAGTCTCAGCTGATTTGGTCTTAACGAATAAATAAATGAATAAACAAGATGAAATCTTCACACATTATAGGTCTTTTACAGAGTGGAAAAAATATAATATATGATGTTTATGTATGGCCGTGTTTGTGTTATATGGTTTTGCCGCTCGACAAACTGTTGCTAGGATACGGGGTTAGCCAAACAAATGAAACTCCTTGTGGATGGTTTTAATTGATGCTTTCTTCATTCTTTTATTTGTGTTTTAAAGGTCCAGTGTAAATCAAGGTGGTGGTTGTTGTTTATTAAGTGCTGCGTGTGCTCTCCTGTGCCGTCCACTCCTTTCTCCTCCTGATAGGTTCGTCCACTCGCTCAGCTCAACGTTGACTCTCGTTCTCACATGTAATGACTTCCTGATGGCGAGGTCTCTGGAGTGATCTTTCCAGAAGCTCAGGATGTGCAGGAATGCACAGAGAAATTGCAGCCGTTTGTTCTCACTAAGACTATGACTTTGCTCCTTCTTTCCACATAAAGGTCAAGTGGTGAGATTTTGTCGGGCTTCGTGTCCAGACAGAGGAAGGTCAGATGTCACGTGTCCTTACTCCTCCTCCTCCCCCTCCTCCTCCTCCTCCTCCTTCTCAGGGAGAGATGAGCAGCGGCCCTGTGGCTGAGAGCTGGTGCTACACACAGGTAAGCACGGTCAGATACAAATAAGTACACGGTCGCTTCCGATTTCAGCGCAAAAGAATAACAATTTTGTGACCAATCCTACGACGGAGTGCACAAGATTCTCCATGAAACTATATTCACTGCTCTTTATTCACTACATGTGCTCACTAGGACATACCATCGGTTGTGCGCTAGATGCCTGATAGAACAACATTTAAGATTCAGCAACAGAAAAAATGACTTCTAACAAGTGCCTTGTTGACGATGTCAGTTGTTTCTCGTTATCAGATTATTGAAGTGCTGTTAACAAGTTGATCAGATTATTGCTCAGATCTGATTTTCTTTCACTAATCAGATTACCTTGTGCATATAAATATACTCGTGTGTGTGTGTGTGTGTGTCTGTCTGTGTCTCTGTCTGTGTTTTTTACTGCAGGTAAAAGTAGTGAAATTTTCCTACATGTGGACCATTAATAACTTCAGCTTCTGTCGAGAGGAGATGGGTGAAGTACTGAAAAGCTCCACCTTCTCTTCAGGTCCCAGCGATAAAATGAAATGGTGAGATTATTTCTATATATATTTTTTGTGTGTGTACTCTCACACACACACACAAGAATAAACCATTCAGAATTGGGATACTCATTTCATCATACTACAATTTGGGGCATAGTAATTCTCATCTCCATACTCTTTAGTACGGATTGTATGCAAATTGGTATGCAGGGACTCTAACCAATCAGCAAACAGTCACCTCCCCCTAAAGACACTGTAACCAATCAGTACACAGTCACCTCCCCTAAAGACACTGTAACCAATCAGTACACAGTCCCTGCCCCTAAACACTCTCTATCCAATCAGCACACAGTCCCCTCCCCTAAAGACACTGTAACCAATCAGCACACAGTCCCCTCCCCTAAAGACACTCTAACCAATCAGCGCACCTTCCCCTCCCCTAAAGACTGTAACCATTCAGTACACAGTCAATAGGGAAAGTTCCTGGTATTCAGAACTGGTTTAAACTGGTTTACTCTTAAGTGGATTTTCTGGGCAGGTATTACAATCACCTGTGTGTGGTTCAAGTTTTTGAGGTTGGCAGATTTTTCAGGAGTAGACGACGGGGTCTTTCAAAATCTTTTAGCCCACCGAGCAGATTTGTCAGAATTTCAGAGCTCTAAAAAGTGAGCTCTAAATATTTGTTGTGTGTGTGTGTTGTTTGGTCCAGGTGCCTCAGAGTAAACCCGAAAGGACTCGACGATGAAAGCAAAGACTACCTGTCGCTGTATCTTCTCCTGGTTAGCTGTCCCAAAAGCGAAGTGCGTGCGAAGTTTAAGTTTTCCTTACTCAACGCTAAGCGAGAGGAAACTAAAGCTATGGGTACGAGCCTCTTCTGCTGTAAACTGCATTGTTTATTCCTCATCATACATTACATTATATATTACTCAATGTTGTAACGACATAATCCTTGTTCCTCACCTTAACCGTAGCTAATTAGCGTGTGTTACACTTACCTGATTGTAATAAATGTTTTTGCTTTCTAGCAGATGCTGTAACCGGTACAGGAAAGTGATATTTATGTTATAATTTATGCATTTTCCTAATTGTAATTAGTGTTTTGGTGGCCAAATGTGCAGGTCTGAGATTTAGACATTAGAGACATAAATTTAGAGATTTAGTACTAAGAGCTAGATTTGTACTAAAACAACTTCTTGATAGTCCTTATGAGGAATAACATGCAAGTAAGACCTGCATTGACCAAAGTGCTGTACAAGAAATTAAGTCATAGCATTAGAAATATAAAAATAAAATAACACAACACCCATAAAGCACAGCTTACATCAGTTGTAATAGCGATGTATGTTTAGTTTGTGCTCTGTGCTTTGTAAAAGCCTGCCTGCCTGATCATAAAACCGTGTTGTTTTGGTTTTTTTACTGACCTCGAATAACAAAACCAGCCATTATCTTATTTTCTTATTATAAAAAAGTGTCTTATTAAAATTTAAACGTGACTGATTTGTTCTCCTTTACAGAAAGCCAAAGAGCCTACCGATTTGTCCAAGGCAAAGACTGGGGCTTCAAAAAGTTTATTAGAAGAGATTTTCTTCTCGATGAAGCAAACGGCCTTCTCCCAGACGACAAGCTCACTCTGTTCTGTGAGGTAGAGTGCTAAACCGTGTCTGAGAAGGATTTCTACTTGGTGTTCTTTTTCAAAAAATAAACAAAAATACTGTTGGTGCTGTCTGCACTACCCATAATGCACTGTAAGCACCTTTAAACGGCCGTCGCAAAGCGCTGACACTGGAGACTCCTTCCCTAAACGTCACATCAATCATAAATCTCTCAATATCCGTTTGCTTGAGCGAGTCGGGACGGCTGTGCCTTTCTGAATTTCTGAATAAATGACCAGGTGTTTTATAAAATCCTGTCCTCCTCCTCATCATCCGTGAGTGACGAGCGCCCGCCCACTCTCATACCGAAGCGATCGAGGAGGGCGTGGGGGATGGAGAAGTGCATTTGGTAGATAATTACGAGGATATTGTCTGGAGAGAGAGAGAGTTTGCAAGTCCCGATGAGCTCTTCAACAAGCGTCAACGTTTGCTGGGAAATTGGCAATTTAATAAAGCAAATTAGATGCAAATTGCAGATAGGCTGTTTCCCATCATTAATTGGACAGCTCTCTAGATGAGGAAGTGAGAAACACAGCGGCTGTTAAACCGCTGCCGGTGGTTTTCTTTTTCTCTCTCACACTGTTTGATGGTGCCTTCACGCAGCGTTATGAACAGCGTTCAGTCTCTTAAAGGTGCAATAAGCTGACCGTTTTCCTGTACAAAATAATAAGTCGGATTGTAAATCTTGTCGCATGCTAACTGCTTAACGTTGTTGTTTGTGTAGCCGTATTATCACATGTACAAACTTGATATGACGCAACATGTAGTGTATGAGCAGTCCTTCCCCTCGCCTAAAACCACTGTAACCAATCAGCAGACAGTCAAGATTTCAAGCCCAGAATTTGTCAATAGGGGAAAGTTCCTCCTATTCAGAACCGGGTTACGCTGGGTTTGTGTGTGCTGACTCGTTGCCTGTTCCGCCAAGCTGTAATCATTTATATCTTTACAAAAGTGAGAACGTTGTTTACGATGTTTACGTTTACATTGTTGTTGCTTTTTGTTTGTTGAATATGTGCACTCTCAGAAAACACTGTCATTTCTTTATGTTTGCTCTAGCGTTTGGGATTCGTTCCCGATCTACTCTTTCTGTTTCTCCCCTGCTCTAGGTGAGTGTAGTGCAGGACTCTGTAAATATCTCAGGTCAATCTAACACAAATGTGCTGAAAGTTCCTGAGTGCCAACTCTCAGATGATCTGGGAAATCTGTGGGAGTGTTCACGCTTCACTGACTGCACACTGTGTGTGGGGGGGCAGGAGTTCAAAGCCCACAAATCCATTCTGGCAGGTAAAGACCTACAGCCATCTTCAATTTTGTCTCCAGCAGGAGGCAGATCATAATGTCTTAGATTACAGGAAGTGCAAGCCCTGGTTGGTGTCTTAAGATCTCAGGCAGATCGGGCCACCAGATCTCGTGTGGATTGGTCCAGTGATGTTTCAGATGGATGAATCTGTCAGGTCTCAAGCTAATTGGTCTTGTAAGATTTCAGGCAGTTTGGTTACCCAAGCTCGTGGGCGGTTGGAGCATCTAAGGTCTCGGGCGGGTCAGTCCCCCAAGATCTCAGGTGGATTGGTCCTATAAGATTTCAGGAGGATTGTCCACCGGATCTTGAGCTGATTGATCCTCCATATCCTGTGGGCACACTGGTCCCCAAACATTTCGGGCAGATTGGTCCTCCAAGATCTCGGGCAGATTGGTCCTCCAAGATCTCAAGCTACTTGGTCCACTAGATTGGTTCAGACACCCAAATCTCCTTAAACATTTAAGAACTATATCAGTTAGATAATGGATTCTTTTCATTAAAAACAAGAACTGAGTAAAATAGTTTATTAGATTCTGTGTTACAGATGTAAGTTGTGTTCTTCAGTATAAATGAGGAAAACGTTTTCCATCTTGAACTGTGCGTGAGCTTAACCAGACAGGTTAAAAAAAGGACTCTGAGCTTGCCTCAGTAATCTTAATGAACAGTCACAATAACAATAGAGAGGGGAAACAATAAAGAAAATAAGCCATGTTTTCAGACATTCCTAATATAAGACTGACGGATTTATCGCTCTCTTGGCAGCGAGATCACCGGTTTTTAACGCCATGTTTGAGCATGAGATGGAGGAGAGCAAGAAGGTACACATTCACTGTGATTACTAGACGTTTGCAGCAGCTGTTTTATCTGTACTTACTTTCTCTTTATTTCCTCACACACAGAACTGGGTGGACATCAGTGACGTCGAGCCAGATGTCTTTAGAGAAATGATGGGGTTTATATACACGGGGAAAGCGCCAAATCTGGAGAAAATGGCCGACAGTTTGTTGGCAGCGGCTGATAAAGTAAGTAATGAACCGAGATGGTCTTTATGATAAATTACATTTTAAGTGTTGGTGTAAGAATTCTACAATAATTATATTTCTATCGTTTTTATAGATTTATCTTTTTATATAATACTGATCATCCTTTTAGCACACGTTGTTATAAAATATATGTCCTCCGGAATTGCTAAGTAAAACGGGCCGTTCCAAACACTGTTCGGAGGAATTTGCTTCAAATGTTGATTAGAGAGGAGAAAACGTATTAAAAAGTGCAGCAAATTATAGGATGCTCCGCTAAAATGATCTCAAATTCTTTAAAATGCCGACAAAAACCGAAACACGAAAGCGAGCAACTACAGTTAAAACGGGTCGAACAATAGTCAGAATGACAAAGATCCGGACAGTCATCACCTCAAGAACGATCGAAGATGGTCTACAATAACCTGTAAGTACCGTTACAGTCAGAAGACGTTTGATCGAAGTGAAGCTATCGGAAAGAAGCCCCGGCATTGAACTTTGCCATGGAGCACATCGATTGGCCCAAAGAGAAATGGCGTAGAATTCTGTGGACTGATGAGAGTGAAATTGTACTTTTTCGAAAGCTCTAGTGATCATCGACGGTAATCGACAAAACTCATGGTATGAGGATGTTTCTCGTTCTACAGTGTTGGGCATGTTTATGGTATACCAGGGGTCACGGATTAGTTTGAATACATCAAAATACTTGAAGGGATTATGTTGGCCTGGGCCGAAGAGGAAACGCTGCTGAACTGGGTCTTTCAACAAGACAACGACCCCAACCACACGTACTCGATCGACATCTTGGGTCCAGACAAAAATGATCGAGGTAATGAAGTTGCCAGCTCAGTCCCCTGACCTCAGCCCCACTGAAAACTCATGGGGTGATGTTAGAAGTGCAGTGTCCGAAGCAAAAGCCAAATTTCACAGGATCTGGGCTGCCGGACGTCGGTCGACTCGATGTGACGCAAACTAAATATTATCTTCAGTAATTTAAAGTGAAGTTAAATGTTGGCAAATTTAAGTGTTTGAAGAGGTTTTTAAGAGAAAAATGCCGACACTGCTTCCCCTCTTTTGAACAGCTTCCTGTAAAAAAATAAATAAAAATAACGCTATTATAAAATGTTAATGCTTTGATTTGTAATTGAATGTGTAATGCTTCCTCTTCATTTGAAATATGGAAATAAAAACTATTACAAATATTTGCACTTTATTTACTTTAAAAGCACTGCTGTTTATTTTAACACAAGTGTATGTACATATTATATATAATGTATGTATTATATGTGTGTATATATAGTTGATTGTATATGTATTAGTTTAAATAAAGTATTTTTGCATTATTTTTTATGGCTGCACAAAAAAGCACTGATAATTAATCTGCTGTCCTTATTAATAATAATAATATTAATAATAATAATAAAATCTCACTTTCACTGCACCTTATGGTTTCTGTTACTCACTGCCTTTAGGCATGGTTTTTTACTTTGATCGTAGCATTTTAATGAGACATTCCAGATCTTTCTCGCGCTGCCACTGTGTATCACCGCGTCTACACTGCGAATGAGGATCAACACGGCCACTTACACATCGCTCTCTTAATAAACAACAGAAGTTCACTACAAGCTCGCAAGTACAGCATATAAAGACAATAAACTTGAATGAAACGAAACTTTTTAAGCGACTCGCACCAGTTGAACACAACGGAGCGTTTTGGATATCCGCAGAAGTTTATGCTCGTGCTTCACCGTCGTGTTTCCGTGCTACACGAGCTCCGCTTTGTAAAGTTTACAGGTTTCAATCTTCTTTATGGCATTTAATATAACATGCTCCCCTGCATTAGAGGACATGGAGGTCACGCCGATAAACTGTAGAAATATATTTTCATCGCCGCTCGCATTCCGTGCGTTTGACGTCATTCCGGTTAGTAAAAACAAATGCTAGTTTCATTTGAGATGAGACTACCTTTCTAAAATACAACTAATCATCAAATTATTCTAAACTATTTTTTTAAAAGTTGTGTTTATAAATACGTGCTTTAGATAATTTATAATCTCATTTTTTTTCAATCTTATTTTTACGTTTGAGATGTTATGTATTATCTTTCTCGCAATTAAAAGCAACATCTTAATTTTTTTTTTATCGTCATTTATAGACTTGCATTTACATTTTGATAGAAATGATTTCATTTAAAAAAAATAACTTTGGGCTTTTTGTTATTAGGTCTGATTATTTTATTTTACTTTAGCACATTGTGATCAGCGACACAAATGAACATCAGCGTCTATTACTTGTTCGCGACATTATCCTCATAGCATTTCATTATTAATTTTTTTTTTCCTCTTCCACTTTATAGATTCAGTGAACTTTTAACGTCCTCATCGGACAGAAATTCATCTCGGATTTTGTGAAGAAACGTGTGTGTGTGTGTGTGTGTGTGTGTGTGTGTGTGTGTGTGTAGTACGCTCTGGAGCGTTTAAAGGTGATGTGCGAGGAGTCTCTGTGCAGCAGCCTGTGTGTGGAGAACGTAGCCGACACGCTCATCCTCGCCGACCTGCACAGCGCCGAGCAGCTCAAAGCTCAAGCCATCGATTTTATCAATAGGCAAGTGCGGCTTCAGGAAGACAAAAAAACCCCAGAATGCGGCACTCGATGATAAATCACCGCTGCCATCACTGTTTACACTCGCTGAATGTTAGCTAGCTCTCTTTTCTTCTTTTTTATCTCCTCTCTAGGTGCAGCGTCCTCCGACAGCTGGGGTGCAAGGATGGAAAATACTGGAATAGCAAGTATGTAATTAGCCTGAGTGTGTGTGTGTGTGTGTGTGTGTGTGTGTGTGTGTATGAGAGAGACACACACACAAGATTAATAACAAGCTCTTATCAGCACCAGCGAGCTGCATTAGAATTCATTGTTTTGGGTTTTGGCCGCTAAAACCTCGTCAGTCTCTGCTAGTTTTCTCCATATCTCAGAATTTATGATGTTAATAGACTTTCAGAAACAGTTTAGGAATATTAAAAACACCCATCTTGTACACTTCTCATTTCTTTTATGTCTCCTTCCCTGAGGTCTGGTTATAACGTTTGTGTCATCGTTCGTTCGTCAGAATTAAACAGGCTGTCCGTTTCTCCACCTTTACTTCCCGTGTATTTTTGTATAGAAAAGCGTGAGTTCGAATCTCAACGTCGCCACGGTCGAATCCGTGGCCGGGAGTCGAGAGAGCAACACTGTCTGTGCGGATGTGGGTAGGCGGAGCATACACGCTCTGTCCCCTGTCTGTCACGGCGACATCAGCCAATCGTAGACGTCTGTGAGGTCGTGTATGCGAAAGAGGCCAAATACCGTGTAAATACTTATACTATGCACTAACAGTGAAGAAAAAGTACATACGGTTGAGCGTGTAGCAAAAGAGTACGCACATACTGGGACGTGGTGGTGTACCGGAAGCGAACGTAGAGGACGCTGTTGCTTAGTTACGCACACCGTCACCGTAAACAACCTCCTCGTTGCATTTCAGCTTTTCTTCATTTGTTATTCTTTATCTCACATACCTTACACTGTATCGTTTTATTTCCCATTCTCTCGATTTGTTTTTATTCCTATTTGGTCCTGGTACGTCGGATACGCGGTTAAACATACTAGCGTTTCGTGGCGAGCCGATCGTCTCGGATGATGTTTTGACGGATAGTTGGCGAATCGGGACGCAGTCATGATTTACTCGCTCTCTCTTGCTCTCGTCTGATCTGTGCTGAGCGTTAGATTGGATTGCTCCGTGGGTTCTGACCGTGTGTGGGGTTAACACTCGGATGTCTTTGTGCCCTTTGTGTCACAGCCACGCCGCAGACATAATGGAGACTCCGGGCTGGAAGGCAATGATCCAGTCTCATCCGCACTTAGTGGCCGAGGCTTTCCGCGCTCTGGCTTCGGCTCAGTGCCCTCCGTTCGGCCTGCCCAGGAAGAGGCTCAAGCAGTCCTGATCTCTCTCTCCATCTCTCTCTTGATCTATTTCACCCGGAGGAAGGAAAGGAGGCAATGGTGGGGGAGACAACATGAACTCGTACCGCTCTCACTGAGACATGTTCGGCTTCGGATACACTCTCACTCTTTTACATTAATCCTTTGTTTTTTTTTCAGTTGTTTTTCCCTCCTCTTTCTTTTCACCCTTATTTTCTCGTCATCTTTCTCTCATTAATTGGCATTTGCGCTCTTTTTCTTGTTTTTTCCTCCATCTACCTCTCTGAGCGTCTATTTTTCCTCACTGTATCACTCTCTTATCCTCTATCTTGCTGTCTTCGTCATTTCTCCCTGTCTTTCCTCCGTCTTTCTTTCTCTCTTTCTTGCACTTTTTCTTTCTCCGTCTTATCGGTTTCTTTTTCCTCTTGTCATTCTCTCCTTCTCACACACACATGTATACACACTTTCTCCCTTTCACTTTCTCATTTCATTTTGACTCTCACTTTCGTTTCTTTCCTTAATCACTCTCTTCTGTCTTTCCTTCTAATTGTTCTTTCACTTTTTGTCTTTCTGCCTTTTTCCCCCGCACTTCTCTTTTCTTTCTTCTCGTTTATTTCTCACGCACCTTTTTTTTTCTCTCATCCTTTCTCTCTCTCTCGCATCTCCTCTCACATTTCCCATGTGACTGTCCCCCCCGCCCCCCATCTGTGTCTCTCTCTTTGGCACTTGGTCTAAATCCAGAGACAGTAACGAGTGTGTGAACTTCTTCTCCTCCTTCGGTGAGAGGAACAGCCGTAACAATTGTTCCAGCGTTCATTTCTCACACGATATGTTCAGTCTCTAAGCTTTATTTTTCCTGTCTGTACACTTCTCTGTCTCTCTCTCACTCTGTGTCTTTATCTCTCTCGCCCACTATCGATCTCACTTTTCCACTCTGACTCAAACCATTTTGGTTAACTGAGAACCAGTCAGTGGATTATTATTATTATTATTATTATTATTATTATTATTATTATTTTCCCCCTTCCTTGTCGTCTCCGATGGCTGTAAAAGAAAACAAAAGGATGAGTTTTATCCCGTGTGCCTGCCTCGTCCCAAGCAGACCAGGCCGTTCGTCCGTCCTCACCGTTTGCACTAGTTCCCTGTGTCCAGACGTTCTTTTGATATGACATGTTAAAGGTTTGTTTAAAGCAGAAAATGTCCTGATGTTATATAAATGTTTGGCCCGTTTTCGCGACTAGACATTTGAGACGATCAGTGAAACAGATCATGCCCCATATTGATGGCACAATTTCTATGTAGGACTTACTTGATTTATATTCGAACGGTAAATGCATAAACGTTATTTTTTGTCTTGTTTTTTGAGGGGAGGGGGGTTGGAATGGGGGTGTAAAGGAAGTATAATCCGTAAGTTTCTACACTTGCGTCACTCTGACGTGACGTTACACTGTGAGAGAAATGAGGGCTAAAAGTTTGCCAGTTTGGCTCAAATTGATAGAAAATGTACACAAATCTATCTTGAGGTATTTTTCATCCAGACTATTCCTTTCATTTGGTCTCCTTGTTCAGAAAATGAACAGTAATCCATAACCCAACACACAATATTGCCAGTTTAATAGGATGTAAGGATAAGGGATGTGTCACGTTATTGATGGATACTGAAATGAGAAATGAGTCGTCCGGTAAGTTCTGGCACCGTCTTTTCTGACAGATGCAATATTAGTATTATTATATATATATATATATATATTTTTTTTTTACATGAAATACAAAGAAATCAGACCTTGATTTTCCTACTTTTTATTGAAGCAGACAGCTGATTTCGTGCCCTACGTTCACACTTGCTGCTTGTGGGTGTGGCCTGTCCAAATTCATATTAAAGCGAATTAGTTTAACGAAATGACGCGCTATTCAGTTGTTTGATTTACACGTTAAGTGCTCTGCTTTTGTACTCGCTTCATCGCACTAGCACGTTGGCAAAAGGTTAACTACTAGCTACGTACACGCACCGGTAGCGCTAGTGATTTTTTTTTTTTCTTTTCTTTTTTTTCTTTGTAACGTCCCTTAGCACATTTAATGAGAGGTCAAACGGGATCTAAACGCAGGTAGAAACTTTGTGAGCGGGGAACCAAAGAAACGGCGAGCCACGTGCGTCGTACGATCGGCCCGAGGTGTTCGAGAAGTAAATCATCTGCTACAACTGAATGAACTTGTATCATGGAGGAGGTCATTTATTGCACTTTGTGGCATTTCTGCAGAGTCCCGAGAACTTTGTCGCCTATTTATTCAGGTTTGAAGCACGGTTTTACTCCGCGTCTCCATAATGTCCAATCGTTCTTTATTTTTTGTCTGTTAAAGAACCGTAACCTGTTAGTATCGTCTCCGTCGAACACGTGAAATAATAATGCACGTTTAATCCTAACAGCGTGAATTAAGACTACAATTGTCAGTACATCTCTCGGCCAATAAGAACACATCGTTCATGGAGCGCACTCGATATTCGCAAGCTCTTTTTGTTGTTGTTTCTGTCCAGTCTGATGGTGGTTTATGTTCAGATTCCTACGTAATTTACAGCAACTTTTCATCATCACTACACCATGTGTTAGCTACCAGTTAGCACCATCTCGATAAATTAACATTTACTTGTTCCATCCATGACTACGAATAAGTTCTCATCAGCTAACACTTTAATTAGCAAATTTAGAGGTTTATGAACATCTTTCACTTAATTTATGCTCATTTATGCTAATTCATGCTGGCTGGAATAAACTGCTCGTTATATAACTTAACAGACTTTAATAGACGCTACTTATTGCGTAATAATACCGAAATAGTAACTAACGAGGCAAACAATGTTAAAGTATCCCGGTGTTCACTTTCCGGGAGATTTCCAAAGAAGAAATAGTCGTGCTAAACGTCACCGATCTTGTTACAGCGTGCCAGAACTTAATAAACGACATTTATCACCTGGATGATCCGGGCAGGAGCGAGGAGGGCAAAGCGCTGTCGATTTCAGAGCTTTCCTTTCTCGAATCAGCCTCCCGTCAAGTCGTTTACGAGCCGGGATGTGTGTGTTCAGCAGGGCTTTGTTCCTCCTGGATGTGAGGGATCACACTCCGGTCTCCATCCACTGACTCGGCAAATACGCGGTGCTGAGCATCAGAAATTGGCTTTATCGCACTGTGTGTTGGGGGTTTTTACGTCATTTCGTTTCGGTTCATTTCAGTAGTACTGGTGTTCTGATCGCGTTGGAGGCATCTGTACGATGTTTAAGGTCACATTGGTTGATTTGTTCTGTTTAAGGACTGTTTAAAGAATGTGTGTTGTCATTAAAAATATTTTTTTCAGCATAAAGTGTGGTGTTTGTAAAAAAAAAATAAAAAAAAAAAATTCAAAGCCGTGCTTGCTAACTCGGTTCTGTCTTAGTGACGGAAAGGTTTTTGGTTCGCTGACGTTTAGATGTTTTATCTGCTCTGGATTCTGGATCTGTCGTGTGTAGGAGACTTGTCTGGCGTGATCTTAAAAACCTTTTGATCTGAAGGTGTGAGATTAAACGTGTGAAATCGGTGTCGTAGACAAAAATATAATCGTGCCGACGTGTTCGTTTCTTTCATTATCAAACTCGCATTTTATTTACAAAAAAAAAATCTTTTTTTTAAACGGACGACTCGGAGCGAAATATTCCGAAAAGCAGGAGATAAGAGTCCAGCGTCGGTGGGAACTCCTTTAATACGGTTTAAAAAGCAACTCGGGGAAATTCCTGAAGAAATCGGGTGAGAAAACGGCAAGAATACATTTCTATAAATTCTAGGCAAAAAGAGCATCTACTTTGAAGATGATAAAATATTACATTATTTTGATTTACTTTGGAACATAATTCCCATAGTTCCATTTGTGTTACTCCGGAGTTTTGATGACATTATTATTATTATTATTATTATTATAAAATTTGGGGAAAATAAAGAATGCGCGTGTCTAAACTTTTGATGGTGCATGTCGGTAGTGTATGTCCAGCCGACTAGACATTTCTAGTCTTGTAGCCTACTCGCTTCTGGCCGAGTCGCAACTCGTGTCCACGAGACTCACATCTCACCGACGGTCTCCTCGTCTATCTGATCATCATCTAGCACACCGTTATCAGGCCAAATGTTCAACTGACTCGTCATCTAGCTGACTCGCATCCACCCGACTCTCATTGTCTAGCTGACTCGCATCCACCCGACTCGTTATCTAGCTGACTCGCGTCCACCCAACTCTCGTTATCTAGCTGACTCGCGTCCACCCGACTCTCGTTATCTAGCTGACTCGCATTCAACCGACTCTCGTTATCTAGCTGACTCGTTATCTAGCTGACTCGCATCCACCCGACTCGTTATCTAGCTGACTTGCATCCACTCGACTCGTTATCTAGCTGACTCGCATCCACCCGACTCTCATTGTCTAGCTGACTCGCATCCACCCGACTCTCATTGTCTAGCTGACTCGCATCCACCCGACTCTCATTGTCTAGCTGACTCGCATCCACCCGACTCTCATTGTCTAGCTGACTCGCATCCACCCGACTCTCATTGTCTAGCTGACTCGCATCCACCCGACTCTCATTGTCTAGCTGACTCGCATCCACCCGACTCTCATTGTCTAGCTGACTCGCATCCACCCGACTCTCCTTGTCTAGCTGGCTTCGCATCCACCCGACTCTCATTGTCTAGCTGACTTCGCATCCACCCGACTCTCATTGTCTAGCTGACTTCGCATCCACCCGACTCTCATTGTCTAGCTGACTCGCATCCACCCGACTCTCATTGTCTAGCTGACTCGCATCCACCCACTCTCATTGTCTAGCGGCTTCGCATCCACCCGACTCTCATTGTCTAGCTGACTCCGCATCCACCCGACTCTCATTGTCTAGCTGACTTCGCATCCACCCGACTCTCATTGTCTAGCTGACTCGCATCCACCCGACTCTCATTGTCTAGCTGACTCGCATCCACCCGACTCTCATTGTCTAGCTGGCTTCGCATCCACCCGACTCTCATTCTCTAGCTGACTCGCATCCACCCGACTCGTTATCTAGCTGACTCCGCATCCACCCGACTCGTTATCTGGCTGACCGCATCCACCCGACTCTCATTGTCTAGCTGACTCGCATCCACCCGACTCTCATTGTCTAGCTGACTGCATCCACCAACTCCGTTATCTAGCTGACTCGCATCCACCCGACTCTCATTGTCTAGCTGACTCGCATCCACCCGACTCATTATCTAGCTGACTTCGCGTCCACCCGACTCCGTTATCTAGCGGCCTCGCGTCCACCCGACTCGTTATCTAGCGACTCGCGTCACCCGACCTCGTTATCTAGCTGACTCGCATCCACCCGACTCGTTATCTATCTGACTCAGTTATCTAGCTGGCTCGCATCCACCCGACTCGTTATCTGCTGACTTCGCATCCACCCGACTCGTTATCTAGCTGACTCGTTATCTAGCTGATTCGCATCCACCCGACTCGTTATCTAGCGACTTCCGCATCCACCCGACTCTCGTTATCTAGCTGACTCGCATCCACCCGACTCTCATTGTCTAGCTGACTCGCATCCACCCGACTCGTTATCTAGCTGACTCGCATCCACCCGACTCGTTATCTAGCTGACTCGCATCCACCCGACTCTCATTGTCTAGCTGACTCGCATCCACCCGACTCATTGTCTAGCTGACTCGCGTCCACCCGACTCGTTATCTAGCTGACTCGCGTCCACCCGACTCGTTATCTAGCTGACTCGCGTCCACCCGACTCTCGTTATCTAGCTGACTCGCGTCCACCCGACTCGTTATCTAGCTGACTCGCGTCCACCCGACTCTCGTTATCTAGCTGACTCGTTATCTAGCTGACTCGCATCCACCCGACTCGTTATCTAGCTGACTCGCATCCACCCGACTCGTTATCTAGCTGACTCGTTATCTAGCGGCTTCGCATCCACCCGACCTCGTTATCTAGCAGCTTCGCATCCACCCGACTCTCGTTGTCTAGCTGACTCGCATCCACCCGACTCTCATTGTCTAGCTGACTCGCATCCACCCGACTCGTTATCTAGCTGACTCCGCATCCACCCGACTCGTTATCTAGCTGACTTCGCATCCCGACTCTCATTGTCTCGCTGACTCCGCATCCACCCCGCTCGTTGTCTAGCTGACTACGCGTCCACCCGACTTCGTTATCTAGCTGACTCGCGTCCACCCGACTCGTTATCTAGCTGACTCGCGTCCACCCGCCTCTCGTTATCTAGCTGACTCGCATCCACCCGACTCTCGTTATCTAGCTGACTCGTTATCTAGCTGACTCGCATCCACCCGACTCGTTATCTAGCTGACTCGCATCCACCCGACTCTCGTTATCTAGCTGACTCGTTATCTAGCTGACTGCGCATCCACCCGACTCTCATTATCTAGCTGGCTTCGCATCCACCCGACTCGCATTATCTAGCTGACTTCGCCCATCCACCCGACTCATTATCTAGCTGATTCGCATCCACCCGACTCTCATTGTCTAGCTGACTCGCATACCCGACTCTCATTGTCTAGCTGACTCAGCATCCACCCGACTCTCATTGTCTAGCTGACTCTCGCATCCACCCGACTCTCATTGTCTAGCTGACTCGCATCCACCCGACTCTCATTGTCTAGCTGACTCGCATCCACCCGACTCTCATTGTCTAGCTGACTCGCATCCACCCGACTCTCATTGTCTAGCTGACTTCGCATCCACCCGACTCTCATTGTCTAGCTACTCGCATCCACCCGACTCTCATTGTCTAGCTAGACTCTCATCCACCCGACTCTCATTGTCTAGCTGACTCATCCATCGCCTTCCCACCCGACTCACAATATTTAGCTGACTCCGCATCCACCCGATCTCTCTTATCTAGCTGACTCGCATCCACCCGACTCTCCTTGTCTAGCTGACTCGCATCCACCCGACTCGTTATCTAGCTGACTCGCATCCACCCGACTCTTGTCGTCTACCTGACCCTCGTAGACCAGCCAAGTCTCGTTGTCTATCTGACTCGCACCCACCCGACTCTCCTCGTCGTTTAGCCGACTCATTGTCTAATTAATGTTCATACATATCAGCGTACAGAATTATAGCAGCATGATCCATGATCTCAAACCACCACATCTTCACAAATGGGATGGTTTCCATCACGAACATGAACTGGTGACTTCAGGTGCCTGGGTTCATCAGGAAACACAAGTTACCTGCCTGCCATTTATTTTTACCCTAAACATGTCGAAATGGTGTTGAACATTATAAAAATACATTGTGAATGACTTTTTTTCTTTTTTTTTTCCAGTGCAGTAATGTGAAAAGATGTGAAGTATTACATCTACAGATACAGAAGCACAGTAATGACTGAACGAATGTATTTCTTTCTTTATTTACTCCGTGTAACTCTTCCATACACATTAAGAGTGATTTAAATGACAGACTACGTATCTACAATTGAAGGAAATTTCGAAACCTTTTAAAATAGTTCTTTGTTGGTCCCTTTGGTGGAATCCTCTCAAGAGTCCCAAGTAGAAACGAGTCTTTTTAAACAATTGTATTAGTATAATAACTTCGAAATTACAAACTGATATTTAAGATGGAGTGTATGTTTTGTGCTCGGTAGTATTCGAGAAGTCCCAAGGTCACGACCTGGAACTGCTTTTTCATTTAGCTCATCAACCACTCCGTTTGTTCCCCGATCCGTTATCCGACTCTGAAAAATCATTGTCGACAACCTGCATATCCGATTTTCATTTTTATTTTCTCTGATCCCACCGATATCAGACTGTTTCCTGAACAGTGATTAGGTTAAGTGTGTCAAATATGAGCTTTTGATAAAGCTGGAGAAATTAAAGTAGACTGCAGGAATGTACTGCGTTCTCGTTAACGCCGAGTCAAAGTGTGTGTGTGTGTGTGTGTGTGTGTGTGTGTGTGTGTGTTTCAGCGCAGCCTGATTTGGTCCTGAATTAGCACTACATCTGCGGCACTTTGCTCTATTAAAGCACGGCGCTTTCATGTGCTCCCTAATGCCAGGGCTGATTAAAGTGAACAGCAGGCGCTAATCCGAGATACGAGACGAGACGGTCGTTTCCCTCGGAGCGTCTCCGTATCGGCGCTCTCCTCTCCGCGGTTAGAGCGAATGAGGAAATACAGCCTCGTGAGAAACGCTGCTGTAAACCTGAGCTGCCTTCACTTATTTATTTATTTATTTATTTATTTATTTATTTATTGTTAGGCCAAATGTGCTTGTTCCAAGCAGATTAGAGTGAAAAGAACTGAACACAGTGCATCAGTTAGAAGAAAACCTGCTCCTTATACTCACCTGTACAGGTGTCCACGTCATGGGTGTGCGAGTGTAAGGAGCAGGTTTTCTTCGTGTAGATATAAGAGCGGTTTATAAACGACTTCAAGTGTCGTTGATTTGAGTAAAATGTATTTGAGAAGCGGGTTTTTTTTATTGTGAATTGTTGACCAGATTGATTTATGACCACTCGTGATGAGATGTGTAGGGGGAAAAAAAAAATGGTGTGGGGTTTGGTGTGGGTTTTTTCATGTTCTTTGACCTGCTGGATGTCACGACTTTCTGAAAAGGGTCAATGAATTAATTATTAATAATAGCAATAATTAGTTGAAAATCTGTACATTTAAAAAAAATATATTTCCTTTGTTCTGAAACACTAGGAATTTTTAAATTCACTTATTTATTTATTTATTTATTTAAAATTGCCCACAGACTGAAAGGAAAGCACAGAGGTGTAATGCTGGGGTCGAACACCTACAAGACTTATTTTTAATAATATATTTCTGTCGTCGTTGCGGCGCTACGTTTCTCAAACTGTATGCTAGGTTGTTAAGTAAACATGCGATCGTTACACCTTATCGTTATTCATTCATTCATTCATTAATTGATACATTTTTAATCGTATTGTTATTTACTCCCGTCTCGGTTTGTCCGATGACAAACGTGTGATTTCAAATTCATATGATTTTCAGTTCATTTGTGCTCCCACTCGTTACCACACCCTAGTTACAGTACCTAATGGATCTACTGTGAGCTGTAGTTCTGAACGTGCTTAAAATGATGATTTATTCTGAAATGTAAATGTTTTCAAGGGCGATTTCGAGAATGATTGATTGATTAAGCCTGTTCGAGGGGTTTAGTTCAGACAGATTAACGAATATTCAAAGCCTTGCTATGGAACGCTGTTTTGGGCCAGCCTTAAGTAAGGAATAAAACAGTGGGGTTTCGTGGTGTTCCGATAAAATAATCGATAAGTTAATCACCACAGTTAATTTATTCGCAAAATTTACAACTCGTCATGATGTAAAGTCAAAAGATCTGGGAAAACGTAGTTACTGTGCAGTTTAGCTGACACTGGAGACTCCTCCCATCAATGTTAAATAAACGTTGCCTTACTTAAAGAACAGTACCCATGATTACAGTGTACACATTTATGAAATAGTCCTTTACGTTGAGCGTGAACGAGCTGTTACTGTGGAAACGGTAACGTAGAAGGAACGCGCGCGTTCATATAAACTGTTTCGAGAAAACTCAACAGCTTCGGACCAATCGTCGGAATCCAGGACTCGACAGAAATGTGTTTAAAAAGAACGTCTAATACAATTATCTTTTGTTTTTTCGTGTCGGGAAGTGAGTTCTCTCGCACGTTATGTAATAAATAAATAAATCAATCAATAAATAATAATGGAATGTAAATAAGGTGTCGTTTTTAAAAACACGGTTTTCTATCCTGCCTTATATGAGCATAAAGTTCCAGGTCCGAGCGTCGCTACCTCGACTCGCGTCGTCGTCTTCAAACATTTTTAGGAATTCCTTTAACTGAAGACGGTTTTTCAGCAGTTACGCAGAACGGCAGTCTGAGATTAAGGATAAAAGAAGCGATTAACACGAGTGTGCACACACAGGAAGATTTTATTTTTCTTTCGCTCATTGAGGAGCTGTGGTGTGAATCATCCATCCATCCATCCATCCTCCTCCTCCTCCTCCTCCTCCTCCTGAAGTCCGAATGCACTCATGCTCGCTGTCCTTTCAAAAAGTTTGGCATCGGGATCCGAACAATGCGAATGTAGTAAAAGCAAAGACGACACATTCAGGTCGGATGTGGTTTAGTTTTAACGGTAGCTTCTACACGAACATCGATGGCTGTTTGTTTGTTTTTTTCCTTTCTGTGTTATTTTCCAGAAAGCAGACAGTACAGGAGGAAACGTTGAGGAAACATTACTGCAGTAAGAGGAAGTGAAACGACTCATAAAGTTCATTTACAGTCCACACCGAAATCAGGTATCTCTTTTATATCTATGCAAGGAGAAGGAGTAGAAATGTCAATACAAGGCAAACAAAAGTACAGTTTTGTTCTAATCAACTCACTAAAAACGCACATTGGGAAAGGATCAACGATTTCAGGTTGGATTATGTTTGGATTTAGGGTTGTAAATAGTTTATTTATTTATTTATTTATTTAACCCAAGGATCCAAATTCTGTTGTGTTTGACTGCTTCAGTACTCATCATCACAATAAAATAAATAAATAAATAAGGTCCAGACGATATATTATGATTATCACGATTTGGGTAACTTACTAGCATACTAGCGCTTTACGATACGTTTCTAATACTTGAAGGATTCTTCAATCATAAACCCGATTTTGTTTCCTGGTGTAAATTAGACTGAATTATGTCATGTCGTGATGTTAACGCTGTCGTGGTGTCAATTTTTTGGCCACAGCCACATAATGATACGTTAACTGATCAATAGCATTTATTCAGGATAACTACATACGTTAACTAAATGTATGTCCGGTTGTTGTTTTTCTCCGAGACTGCTGGCGTGACTGACGGGTTAAATTTCATTTTTTTTTTTGGCTTCAGTCCCTTCATTTAGTGTGTGTGCAACTGAAATTTCCCACTGTAATTAATGATGATTAAAGCCTGGAAACGCGGAGCACTGTGGCAAGACCATGACAAAGTGTCGTTAATTGGCTGCCAGATTCACTAAACCCACCTGTCCGATGAATAGCGCTCTCGTGGGACAACCTGGAGTTTCGTTTTTACTTTTTTCTTTTCCCCTGAAAGATGATTTAACCAGATCACGATACTAATCCTGGAAACTTTGCCGACAACATCACGCGTTCTCTGTGATTTACGACGTCACTACGATGAGCAGAATCACTGATGGGGTTAACACACTTGCACACAGACACATACACACCCAAACAACTTCTACTTGTTTTCCATGTCTGTTCGGTCCTCGGTAGCTGCTCTTTATTGTCCGAGCAAACACCAGTCGGACTTCATCCTCAAGCAACGGCGGTTTGTCCGGTGTGCCACGTGACGCCTTCGATATCAACCAACCTTGAACTGGATTCTGTCTTAATTAGATCTCACCATTTCACTCGTATGAAAAGCAGACGTTTGTCCAAAGCACATGCTACTGGTCTTGCCTGATGTGGAACATCTGGACTGGTTTTTAAATTGTGCCCGATTTACGCAGAACATGTGGTGTCGATGAGGAGCTCGGTGCCGCAGGGTCCATTTGGGCCAAAGTTGGGAGGAACTATGAGAGGCTGAATTTGGTTTCTGAGATCCTTAGAGACTCAGTCCATGTGTTCGAGCCAAATGTGGTCTCTGAGAAGCGTAATGTTTGGGATGGGATTATGAACCAAAGTCGGGAATGAGTCAGCCTGTGAGTCCGAGCCAAGTTTGATCAAGTTGGGTAGTGATTTAGTGCCATGCCTGTGAGTTTGGGTTGAAAGACATTTTAGGCCAAGGTTAGGAGTGAGGAGTCCTTCCATGTTTATGCATCTCAGAGTTTGGTCGCTGAGATAGATAAATCATTTGGGCCATGATTTTGGGAGCGAGTTAGCCCGTGAGTTTGGGACAAGGTTGGTCCGTCGGTTTCGGCCATCATTTCGATCCCAGGTCAGAGCGAGTCAACCCACGACGTTGAGACACGATTTTAAGCCGAAGTTGTGATAGATTTGGACCTGGAGTTCAGGCCATGTTCGCGGTGAGAGCTTTTCCTATGGAGGAGATGGAGCGGTGAGTTTAGGAGATGGTTGGGTTGGTGAGTAATGGGCCTGGTTTGGGCTGCATATTTGGCCCAGGTTGGTTTGAGTCAAGTTCAGGTGGTGAGATTATCCCGTGGAGGCGTATGGTGTGTCACTGTGGTAATTATAATCGGGACAGATTTTCTGCACCAGTTTATAGTCGATGCTGTAGAAAGAGATGTAGATGCATATGACCTTAAACGGTTTGGAACACAGCCACGAGACGTGGCTCTGCGTCTGCTCCTGGTAGCACGTTTTCGAGACGTCGAAGCCGCACATCCCGGATTTTTTGTTCCGGTCTGTTTTTTCGTACTCGACTCGACAGTTAAAGGATTTAGCGTCCTTGGTTTCCACTGTGTTCTGTTGCGCCATCTCAAACTCCACCACTTTGGACGGTGGTACCAAACTCACCGAGACGTTCCCTAAACCGGTGGAGTTGTGCCGGAAGTAGACGCTGAACGTCCCGTTTCCGTGGTCCACTATCTTCCCCGTGATCAGGAGGTTCAGCTTGACTGTCTTGATGTTGGAGTTGAAATCTCCCCAGCCGAACATTTTCTTGAACTTTCCCGTCTTCACGATGGGTCTGCGTTTAGTCCTGCTTTGCGCCTCCCCAACAGCTGTCTGGTTAGATAACCAGTCCCATGAGTCCTCCATTTTTTCCAAATATGTCATCTGTCTCATGCTGCTCTTGAGAGCGCGATATCCTCTAGAGAACAAGCGCAGGGGGTTTGGCATGCGACTGCTTGGCCCTTTGGGAGAATCGTTGGCCTCATTATCACTCTCTCCCCAGTCCATAATTCCCAGCTCGGGAATCTGCAGACGCCTGCATGTGACCTTCACAAAAAGAGAGAAAAGAAAAGGAGAGAAAAAAAAAAACAAGACACAGTAAGCGTTAGAGCGTGAACTCGCAGTAGAAGCTATTTATTTCTGAATCAACCATGAAATTAGCATAATAAAGGGTATGGAGCAAGAAAATCCAGTGTTCAGGCTTTTTGTTAGAAAAACACCTTTTAAACAGTATTATTTAAGAAATAATGAATTAGGCAGGTGCAAATAAACACGAAGAGGTTGTTATTTTCTGATCTGCTTTGGCACACATTAGCTCACTCGGGCACGGTTTTTTTTTTTGTTCGTTTGTTTTTTTGTTGTTTTGTTTTTTTCTCTCTCGGAACGGAGCGATATTAAATCGGCTCGCTCCACACATCAGTAGGATGCCATTACACCCTAGTTGTTACGGATGTGTTTGTTCTTTTAATTAACGCATTTCCACTCACAGCAGCCGATAAATCATTCCTTTCTGCATCGAGTCATTAGGACTTCCGAGGTGATGCCTTCAGACCAAAGACTTTTAGACCGACTCGAGCTTCGGAGCTTATAATTCACAAATTAACCCGGGCGTGATGTTATCGAGGTGGGAGAAGTACCGAGGAAATGATGGTGACAGGAAGTGAAGTATACGGTAGATAACGTGGCAAAGGTAGCATTAGCATTAGTGCGCCTGTCGTAGCCAGTGCGCTGCAGTGGCTGAGGTGCATTTCTGGAAGATTTAGTCATTGACTGCTCATTGTCTGCCTTTAAAGGAGATTTATGGGCGTGGCTTCATGCTATAAAATGTCGGGATTGGCGTGTATTGGCAAGTACGGAAAGTCCCAATGATTTTAGCTCTAAACTCTTCTACTGAATCTACATTAGAGGCAGCCTGATAGAAGGACGTAAGGCACAGCAACCAGACAGTAAGAAACAAATCGACGTCATTACATTCTGTGTATAATCATTAGCATGCAATCTATTACACGTTGCTTCGGATTTCTTGTTGGGTTTCTTTTCTTCCCCCGAAATGAATCATTCCCGGGATCCCGGTATTTTATCGAAGGCACTAAATAATTCCGGACTCTATCTGTGTTAGTAACTGTCTCTAAACTCATTACAGAAAGTCTGCAAACCACAAATAGTTGGACCGTAAGCCCCTCCATCACGCCGCAGCCATCCCACGCACCAAATAACCAATTTCTTTTTTTTTTTTGCTCTGGGACGGCAAGTTCTGGTCCACTTAAGATAAAGTCTTAATAATTTGTAGAAATAATCCAAACTTGGTTTTATTGGTAATTAGCGGCGGCTGCCGTCCCAAGGCACAGCGGAGGGGATCATTTGCTGCGGCAGATGTGAAAGCTTTAAGTAGGGCTGTTTGAAATCACCGCACACACACACACAAACACACACACAAGACACACAAACAGTGCTGTGCTAATTACACATTTTGCTGTAAGCTTAATTGAGTCATATGCGAATTCGGTCTGCAAAGCTCGTTGCAAACATTACCCTGTAAAATCATTGGAACAGGGGCAGAGCTCTGCAAAAGCAAGATAACAAACTGTTAGTATATAAAGTGTGTGTGAGAGAGAGAGAGAGAGAGAGAGAGAGTGTGCACGCAAGCCTGTAGTTGCTTATATGTTGTGGTTTTATCACAGAAAGCCTTGTTCACCTCAGACACACCTGCGCAAATGATGCCAACAGGCCATAATGACCCGGCAAATTGAGAGCTCAGTGTTTAATGTGAAATCGATGAACTGAAGGGTCGCATCATTTATCAGTCCTCACACCGCCTAATTAACACACCGTGTCCGTGGAAATAAATAGAGAGAGAAGATCATGAAAACGTTTGCGGTTTTCTGCCTGGGAAAAAAAAAATAACGAGAAATAATTCAATTTCAACATAAAATCTTGTCCCCGTGAAATGGCTCGTGAGCCGTGAACGGATCCCGTATGTTGACGTGCTTCCTTTTGAAACAGGAAGTTGAAGTGCTTAAGGGATTTACGCGACAGGAAACCGTGCTGGAAATCGGGCCACATTATCGCAGAATCTAGACGAAATTGTAACCGTAGCTTAACGGGTAAGATGAACGTGGAGGACAGTGAGGAGTTTAACGAGAGACAAACTCCTCCCTCTTTCAAATGAATACATTCCAACCATTTAGCCTCCAACAAGGGACTGTGTGGGGGGAAAAAACATTGATGAACCATGTGAGCTGCTACTGTAGAGCAAAACCTTCCACTTTCCCCCTGATGAAGTCCTGTGTTGAGGTGGTAGTGGGTCTTGGATCGTTGTCTCGCTGCATGAAGAAGTTCCTCCTGATTCATTCGGATGCGTTTCTCTGAAAATCTGCAGATAAAACGTTCCTGTAAACTTCTGAATTCACTCTGCTGCTACCATCATGAGTTCATCATCAACAAAGATTAGTGAGAATGTTCCAGAAGCAGCCGTGCGAGCCCAAGCCATGACACTACCTCCACCATGTTTCACAGATGAGCTGGTATGTCATGAGCAGATCCTTTCTTTCTCCACGTTTTGGTCTTCCCATCACTTTAGTAGAGGTTCATCTTGGTTTCTGTATTTCTTTGTGAACTCCAATCTGTACTTCTGATTCTTACTGCTGATGAGTGGTTTGCATCTTGTTGTACAGGCTTTGCTTGGCTCTTGACCGGTTACTATGCCAGTGCTTGCTTTCTTTTTCAGGACATTCCAATTTGTATCGGCTACACCCGATGCTTCTGCGAGGGCTCTTCTAGAGTTTCCTTCCATTGATAGCTTTCTGGTCCTTGTGTTGGTTTATCTTTTTAATAACAAACCAAGAGTAGACCTTCAGAGTTCTTTGTTCTTTAAACAATGTAAATATCTCGAAAATATAGAAGTCTTAACTTCCCGTAGCTTGCCTTTGCACCTTTCTAAATGAAAGTTGTCCAGTTCTTCCCTTCTCATGTCTAATCTTCCTGAAGTCTACAAAAGGCCAGAATTCGATTAGAGCGTAACGTTCTGTTGGATGTGGTTCTGTACAGTCCTTTGCTCGAAGTGTTTTAATTGCCCATGGTGCCAATTCAATGGCGCTGATGTTGCTGCGAGGTGAGGAATTATGACTGGAGGCATCAGCATACAGATGTGGTGTTGTGTCGCTCTGGCATGCGCTCGGAACTTGTGAAACGTCCTGTCAAACGCTGCAGAATCCCCCCCGAGTCTCGCCGCGAGTCTTTTAGCTCCCAGTTGACACAGCGTGAGACTTGAGGAGAACTAAAACTCTCTCAGCATGACACATAAGCAGCTCCTGTGTCTAACATAGTGGGTGTGTGTGAGAAAACAGTGGAGAACGCCAGAGTTTTTATCATCACACACTTGTATACACACTCCGTGGTGTGTACGTGGAAGGTTAGACACTGACGCAGCTCGTTTTGGATTAAAAAAAAAAAGAAAGAGAAAAAAAATGGTAAAGCTCGGCAAGGTCTGTTAGAGGAGAACGGCGAGAAAGATTAATTAAGACGGCTTTAGTTAATCTGCAGCGCTGGACTGCGGGCGAATTCGACTTTCCTCAAAACACAGAACATTTCAACAATAACCTTGAAAACAAACAAACAGCGAATGACATTTCCACTGCGCAAGCATGATCATAAAAGTGCAGATGTAAGTGAAAAGAAATAAAAACATCTGCCAAAACATCTTTTTTTAATAAAAAATAAATGTATTATACATCATTTATGTATCATTTAAATATATTGTATACAGGATATTTATTTATTTATTAAAAAAAAAAACCCGTTTTAACTAAATTTGTTCATTTTAGATAAAGTGTAGGGATGTAAACAAGTATGAGTGAATTCTTTGTACGGAAACAGATCATGTATTATAAGAAACTTGCCAGAAAGTTCACAAGGGTGTATCTGGGTAAGACTAGAGGTGTGTACGGGGACCAACAAAAAAAAAGTTAGGGTTCACTTTCACGAAGGACAAAGAAAGAGCAGCAGTGATGTAATTTCCTCCTAAATGTATACGCTCTCTGTCTGCAAGAAGAGTGTCGTCGTCTCTTATACGCTGTTTAACACGAGCACTCGGACAGTCCGTCCGATCAGCATCCGAAATCCAAATAGTATCTCATCAGTAGGGATGTAGATCCTAGTGGGTTGCCAGATTGGATTGATTTGGGCCTCAATATCTGACGATCATATAGTGGCAATTCTTTCACGATTTCACGCGATTATGAAATGGAGTTAATAGGGTAAACGGCATAATCTGGCAACCCTGACTCTTAATATTTTGTTTAACATTTAGTATTTAACACAACTTTGACGTCATCAAGTTTAAGCAATCTGGACAGGATTGCGGGACGAAGCGCTCCGTCTCTCGAATGGACAGGTTATTTTACAGCCTGGCAGCGAGAGGTCATCGCCATGGCGACCTGCCCAAGCCTCAGGAGACGGTTATTAAACGTCGGCGCGGTCCCGAAGGCAGAGAAACGGATGATGCCGCTGCAGGAGCGTGTTTCTCGTGCTGTCGTTTCATATCAGCCACGGGCTACAATTTCTGTTCGGCGATCAGATCAACACCATTTCTCTCTAACACACTCTCTTCCTGTCTCTCTCTGTCTCTCTCTCTCTCTCTCTTTCTCTTCTGTCTTCCTGAGATGAGGGATTCGGTCCGAGCGTTTAATTCATGTTGGGAAATTCTTATTGATTTAAACTACTAATACGGTCCTGACTGATTTTATGGAGAACATCCTGCTTGTGTGAGGCTACGAGGCTAATGAGCAGTAGAAGTCTGCCACATGCCGTTCTTCAGCGATTGTGGTTTAGGACACGGTGTGACTTCCTGTGGGGTTTTTAAATTTATTTTATTTTAATGTGAAACAGCGTGAACTGGAGCTGCTCAGTGAATCTTGCTGTACTTGTTTCGATGGCGGTGGAGGTACGTGTACTGTCCTCTGTGGACAGAGCTGAACTCCGGATCATGATTTATAGGGGCGGCCATGTTGTTCTGGACGCCTAGTAACACTCGCTGTGTCTTAAATCACTCCCCTGTTCACTATTTCCTCTATGGAAGTGCTCCGGAAACGTCATCGTCACCCGCCGGTACATGTAGACTATTTAAATATTTAAGTATTTAAAGTGCTTTTCTGAACCCGTCCAGGGTGTAACCGCCTTGTTCCCCATGCTCCCTGGGATAGACTCCAGGTTCCCCGCGCTCCTGAAGGATTAGCGTTACAGAAAACAGCATTCTTTACTTACACGGATATATAAAGTGACTTTTTTTTTTAAGCAGCATCTTATAACTCCGCCTCTTAGTCCCCGCCTCTTAAAGTTCAAAGCTTGTACATGGTGACTTTTTCTTCCCTTAAATGCAGCATGGTATAACACTTTTCATTAGGCCCCGCCTCTAAAAAAAAAAACAAACCCAAAAAACACTTAAAATCAGTTTAAAGCCACTCCCCCCCCCTCTCATTCATATTACACTCGTTTTAGTTTCTCGCCGTCTCTCGTGTCTGTGCTACGTCTGTGTTCGAGGCTGTGTTTCGTCAGCAGTGGACTTGGGATGAGGTTCAGGTGTAGAAGGGAACACGAGGCGTCAGTAATTAATTGGAGCTCTGACGGCTGAGAGTAGGATCACGCACCGAAACCATCACCATCACTCTTCATCAGCGGTCTGACACACCGACAGAGCTCAGTGGACTGCAGCGCTCACGAGCTGTGCGCGCGTGTGAAGTCCCAACCGTCGTTAGCACTGCTAACACAACGCACCATTAACCCTCCTGTAGCTTTCACTACTTAATAACGATGGTCGTGTCCCGTCACCCGGCCCGTCTCTTCACGTTTCACAGCTGTAATATTTCAACTTAAAGTAAGTGAAAACTCGGACCAACTTTCCACAACGTGAACGTTTGCCAACGTTAAATGAAACGATAAACAGATCAAAATGTGAGCAGTGATGGTCACGTTGCTGTGGTGTAAAAGGAGTGAAGCACTTTGAGACTTGCAGTGAGAAGGGTTTCAGGGCAGTAGCAGTAACCTCACGCCACCATGTTGTTGATTATTTTCCTATAAGAGCGTGGCGCACAGGGGGTTCATCCCTTGATGTTCTCACCTGGATATCTTAGAGCTGCTGCAGTAATCATAAAGACCGGCGACCTCCACGTCATGAGCGTCTTTCTGCGATTCACTTTGTTTTACTCGGAGCAGATGAGCGCACACTCATCCCCGGAGACAGGAAAACGACTTGCTTTCCTTTGCTTCCAGTTTTGTCTAAATTCCCCAAAATCACCAATTTCTCCATCGTTCCATCATCATGATGATGATGTCATCCATGAATTCCAAATCTGACTGTTCAGCTCGTCCTGAGCATCCTTTCTAGAATCTCCATACTACTCGTCTCGTACGTTCTACACCTGTACACTGTAATACATTATAATCCCACTATCTGCTGTCTCTCTCTCTCTCTCTCTCTCTCTCACACACACAGACACAGAAAATAGGATGTCCTCCATTCCGAGTCATTTTTCCTCGTGTAGTCTTGGGGTTTTTTTTCTGCTTCAACCATAAGGGATGTGAATCTACATCCGGATTTATTTCGATTCACGACATGTTTATTATTAAAATACTGAATGTATGTTATTAATGGTTCCATATAGCTAAGATTGAATGAAACAGTTTGAGACTCCATTACCAACGTTAGCAAAAGGATCGACCCTGGCTTTTCTTTTATCTTAAGAATTCCTCTCTGTAGTTTAGTTAATAATAATAATAATAATAATAATAATGATGATAAAAGGTTTTACGATGAAACTCTTCGCTGAGAACGTTTCCCATGAATTTATTTCTAGCAAGAAAACGAACATGAATCAACCTGAACGCGGACCCAAGACACGTGTACAGGTAGCTCAGTCCCGACGTTATGATTTTAAATGAAGACCGTGTCCAGAACGTGTGATTTATGAAGAGTCCCTGCGTGCGCAAGTAAGGAAATAAAAAAAAAATAGACACGTAAAATAAACGCGGCACATCCGTGCGTCCCTGATGCAGCCGGCGTGGATCGAAACGACACGGAAAACACTTCAGAAACACGTCCTGTAGGTCGTAAGATACAATTCTGTATTCGTTCAACTTTATTAGTAGCAAAATGGCGAAATCTTGTCATTTCGTAATGCGTTTTTTTTTTTTTTCTTTCTCTCTTTAATTCTCAGTCCCCGCTGCGGAGTTCATCACCTCGCGTTGTAAATGCCGTGCCGAACCACAGCGAGTGTACAGTGACGACAGAGAAATGATTTATGAGCGAAAGTGTCCAAGAGTCGTAACGTCTTAACAATCATAACAAGGACCTGCTGATAAGGACGTTCGAGAAATAACAGCATGTCAAAGTGCGAGAGATCTGACATGATTATACTGTGATAATGAGTTAATGAAAGCATCTGTATGCTGAGGGCTTGGGGACGTGTGTGTGTGTGCGCGTGTGCAAGATGTTCCGGCGCTATCCTCACTCCGCAGGTGGAAGCTATCAGCACGTCAACACCTCCATAATCCCATTACGAAGATCTGACGTGTGCTGTGGCTGAGGTGTTCGACTGGCGCTCAGACGGAATAACAGCCGGCGGAAATGTGACGACGCAGCTGAAAAAGAAAGAAACCGTTTGCTCACTTGTTCAGGACTCGGTTTTCAGTACCGACGCCGAAGTGCTTTCCTGATATTGTTCTGGAACCTGATTGGTCGGAAGGTATTTGGATGGTTTGTTATCTGACAGTGCCATCGAATCTGCTAACGATACAATTCCATATTTGACCTTCGCGCCGAATCTCCTTATGATACGACGTGAAAACGTGTTCTTTCTTAAGATAATAAGATATTTGATGAAACCATCGACTCTGCGCTAGAGTACCTCATAACTCTACGTTATGATGCGATGGTTTCGATGCGTAAGGCAATAATCCGATCGTTAACGACGTCTCTGAATCCGTTTACAATACAGTAAACGTATATTTGATATACGATACGATTTACTCGCCACTTTTTCCACAGTCGTTTTCCTTTGAAATAAATGCGTCGTTCAGACGGATCCGAATCGTCCAAATCGTTCGAGCTTTGCTAACGAGACTCGTCTTTCGCTAGCGACTTTGTCCTCCATGTTTGTTTTTCTTATTTGTAACCCCCCACCTTCATAGAGGTTTGAAACGTGTAAAACGGGCCCTGGGGAGATGAATCAGGAAGAAATGTCCAGTGTGAACGCAGACTTCAGGTGTAGATGTTTAGATGATTCCACCGACTTCAGGCAGAAGACGGAACACTTTCTAATCTGAGGACCAGTGGTTGAGGACTGAGAAGTGTGTGTATGAGAGAGAGTGTGCAAATAAAAAAAGATAGAGGGCGTGAATGGAAGAGGCATGGTGGCAAAAGAAATGCAAGACAGCAGATGATTAAGGAAAGCGTACGGAGTTTATTCCTCTGTTATCTCCACTCATGCTTTTCCAGGTCCGAGAGTCGAAGATCTAATTAAGAAGGAAAGATATTTTGGTCTTATCAGGCTCCACACACACACACACACACACACACACTCTGTTACAGGAACATCGCTCTTTGTGAAACGGGAGTAAAAACGCTGCACTGCTACTTCATTTAAAGAAAAAATAAAACCGTTTACAAGACTATACCCGAGTAAAATGTAAATTTCGACAAAAAATAAATAAATTTCAAAAATGCTTCGAATAACAACCTGAAATAACTATTTCGAATGATTCTTTGGGTTGCCAGATTGGTTTCTCTTTCCCTCAACACGCATAAATTTGCTATTAAACAAGCTGTTAAACTTTCATGTTTATTAGGATTTAGATTTGTTAGGGTTTAAGCGCTAAGACTTGAAGATTATCCCTGCTCGTTTCGCCTAAGATTAGCCCCGCCCCTCGCCTAATTAGGTTCTTGTAGACAATAATCTGTGTTCCTTTAGGTGTTAAACTGTCGTCCCAGTAATTAGCTAGCAGTAACTAGCAGCATTAGAGACTAAATGTGAAATATTCTCACTATGCTCTCTGGCTGATCATATGACTAACCCCCCGCTCCCCCCGCCCTGACACACTGTAGGTGTATTTACACTGCAGATTTATAACTCTGCTCCGTCCATTTCGGCTCCTCAGACGCCACTACAGGCCTTCAACCGCGTGTTATTGATTTTATATTAACGGGGATGAAGGTCATGGACAGTGACACGCTTTTAGACACCGAGATCAATGCAGGTGATGAATATTTCCTGCAGAGTGTGAAATATAGTACGAATCCAATTTATAAGGTATAAAGGAGAACTGTCCTGCACTACAGGCTGAGACGCTGCGCTCACGTTAGAACCAGTCGTGTGATTTGTCTTATCTTCTAAAGACTGTTTATTTTGATGAATCGTCTGGAGCTTACTGCATTTTTTTTATTTTTTAAACAAACTAATAAATGCTATTTTTTTCCCCCCATTAGCGTAATTTGCTCTTATATTAGTGTATTTACGGTAGAACTGCTACTCCAGAACTTATAGTAAATTGCAGTCCCATTGATGGTAGCATGATATCTCTCAAGGCTACGCTAAGAGATAAAGAATTACCTGCTACCTGGCAACTAACTGAACGCTTCAGACTTGTCCGAATGTAAACAAATCGAAGTTAAAGCGAAACAGCTTGCAGTGACCAAACAGAGCACAACTGGAAAGTGAATGAGTTTTAATCGGCGTTAACGTGCTGCAGGAGATCCCGAACAATGGGGGGGAAATGTGTTTTGTGAAAGATTGTGGTGATTTGAGTGAGATGTCAAAGGTTCTACGGTGATGTAATCAAGAGTTAGGATAGGCAGGTTAGTGTAAGATTACATACAGAAGAGAGTTTTGTAATTGTAACCCTTTCTCACACTACACCGGCGTTAGATATCGACTTATCGGACATTTTCCATCGGTATAAACAAATGAATTATTTTAATGCCGCACGCCTGTATTAAGATTAGTCAGGACACTGTTGGGTTTCTGTGTCTAGAGTATCGTGACAGTTGGGCAAACAATTCACCCCTCTTCACAATAAGATACGAATTTTGGATAAGTAAAACACCGTACACAGCTGCCACAATACAATTATTAACTACTACTGTGGAGTGTGACATCACAAATAAATTCAGTGCTGAACACTGGATTGTACGACTCATTTGTTTAGGCTTTGTTAATTGAAGGAAAGTAGTCACAGTTAACCTGGGTGTGCTAGCTCTGGTATAAATCTCGCAGTTTATTAGCAAGCTAATATCAGAAGGAAAGGAAATCCCACTAGCCAGGAGCGTTTAGTGTAAGAGATGGATCAGAGTGGAATTATTAGAGTATACATGATGGTAATGGCATAGTAGGAGGCCTCCATTTTTTTGATGGGTTTGGGATTTGATGGGAGACTGTAAAGCATGGAGACAGCAAACGTCGTTTGTGAGGGATTATTGAAGCCTCTGGCAGCCCAAAATGACCTCAATATAGGAGCAGATACGCATCAGTGGTGTACAAAGCCGTGCGCTGATAACGCCGCTGTAGACCAGCACGCTCGCGTATACAGACGCGCTTAAATCCGTGTGTAATCGTTCCCTGAGAAGTGTGTGGGCTCCTGCTAACACTTTTAGCACTTTCACTCCTGCTTTCCTTTCCTCTATTTTTCTTTTCCTCGTCCTTCTCCTTTGCGTCAGACTGTAGGTTTTGAGTTTGTTGCACAAAAAAAGGCGAAATCCAGCGAGAGGGCTTTTTGATGGAAACGCTCCGAGTCTGAAGAATACACACGAGCGTCGTATTGTCCAGCGGGACGAGTGTGTGAAAAGCAGTGAGCCTCTTATCGGCGCCCAGCAGCTCTGGAATTCAGCGCCATGATAAAGTGGCATGGCGGGAAAACCTTACAAGGCTGGCATGCTCCGAAGAAGGATTAGGTTTATTTTTTTTCCCCTTGTTGACATAAGCTCCCTGGAAAAAAAAAAAAAAACTCTAATCAATCAGGCCGGCGTTATGAGAGCCGTGAGATTAAACCACTCCTTTTAATCCTGACACTGGACCATTTATTACACTGGGGAAATGTACAGCGTGCGTGTGTGTGTGTGAGAGAGAGAGAACCTCAGAGGTGGAGCTTTACGTTCAGGAGTGCAAGCAGAAAGCATGCAGGTTTACATGACCATGATGTAGTCCGGATCAAGATCTTACTATATTCATGTTACAGTAAAATCTACAAAGTTTTATTATTTATAATTGATATTTATTCATATGTCCGTAACCAAGCACTCTTCTGGAGTCTAATTAAGTCAGGTGAATTTTCTATAACCGCAGCTCTGAGAGTAATGCAGCTGCAAATCACAGGTTTATATCAATCCACTCTCGGGACAGCGGACGCTCCACATGAGCAGTTTAAAAAAAATAAATAAACGTGTGTAATCATTGATATGGAGAAGTTTTCTGTATTTAACATTTGTGGAAGGAGTCTCCAGTGTCAGCGCTTTGTAACAGTCAGACCGTTACAGCTGTAACTTTACGTTTTCTGGCATCTTCAGGACAGAGGAATTCATGGAGTTTTGCAGGTTGTCTGTAACATGCTATGTCCATGTGATTGCGAATTTATACAATACGTTTGTCTGTCTCAATGAGGGCTTGTGTGTGTAGGTGTGTGTATGTCTGTGCCCGCATCTGTGCTTTTATGCATGTGATTGTTTGGAAATCAGTGTGTGCGAGTGAGTGTGTGCATGCATTGATGTCTTTCAGCAGATGTGTGTGTCCCCTTGAGGATCCATACAGAAGTAATGGCCAGCTGGAAATTCCCTTTGGAGAATAAGAGGTATAATAAGGGCATTGGTCTGGGGTGTGGGTGAGGGATGAGGATGGTCCCTTTGGGGCATGGAAGAGGGATGAGAATGGTTCCTTTAGGAGTGTGGAAATGGGATTTGGATGACCCCTTCTGACTGTGGAAGAAACATGTGAAATATTAGTCCTTTTGCTGAGGGACAAATATAACCCATTAGACTATTAAATAGGGATGAGGAGGACACGCTAGAGTGTGAGGGAGGGATAGATACGGTTTGGTCTGTTGTCAGTATAGCAGAAAGTATGTGGACGAAGGATGGTGGCTGCCATTTATGTGTGTGGTAGGGAAGTGAAATCAGGATGGTTCATTAAAAGCAGACGAGAGATGAGAACAGTCCCTTCAAGGGTGAAAGAGGGATGAAGTTGGCCCTTTTGGAGGAAGCATCCTCAAGGAGTTTGATGCATAAATAAGGAATGAGAAGGGACCATTCAAAGTGTGAATGAGGATGCAAAATTGAGACTGCAAGACAGGTATGAGGATGGACCCTTGAGGGTGAAAGAGGCATGAGTATAAACCTTTCTGAATGTGAAAGAGGAATAAGGATGACCTCTTTAGAGTGTATTAGAGGTATAAAGATGATCCTACTGGAGTCTGAAAGATGGAAGAGGATGGTCTATTGTCAGTATAGAAAAAGGAGGATGCCTTTTATGAGTATAATAGGGAAGAGAAACTTAAAACTGCTCCCTTAAAACTGAAGATGAGGGATGAGGGCAGCCCCTTCAAGGGTGAAAGATGAATGATGATGGCCCTTTTATCACAGTATGTGGAAAAGAACTTGAGGATGGTTTCACCCTCAAAGGGTGATAAGGATGGTTCCAATGGAGTGTAAGAAAAAGATGAAGATGAGAATACAGTGTAAAAAGGGATAAACATGGACTGCACAGATTGTGAGACAGGGATGAGGACTGACCCTACAAGATGTGAAAGACATATATAAGGATGGACTCTTTAGATTGTGAGAGAGGACGGATGGACGTTTCAAATTGCAGAAGAGAACGATGAGGATAGACCCTTCATATTGCAAGAGAAGGATGAGGATATACCCTTCAGATTCCAAGAGAAGGATGAGGATAGACCCTTCAGATTGCAAGAGAAGGATGAGGATAGACCCTTCGGATTGCAAGAGAAGGGTGAGGGTAGACCCCTCGGATAGCAAGAGAAGGATGGGGATAGACCCTTCAGATTCCAAGAGAAGGATGAGGATAGACCCTTCAGATTGCAAGAGAAGGATAAGAATAGACCCTTCAGATTGCAAGAGAAGGATGAGGATAGACCCTTTGGATTGCAAGAGAAGGATGAGGATAGACCCTTCGGATTGCAAGAGAAGGGTGAGGGTAGACCCTTCGGATAGCAAGAGAAGGATGGGGATAGACCCTTCAGATTGCAAGAGAAAGATGGGGATAGACCCTTCAGATTGCAAGAGAAGGATGAGGATAGACCCTTCAGATTGCAGAAGAGAAGGATGGGGATAGACCCTTCAGATTGCAGAAAAGAAAGACGATGATAGACCCTTCATATTGCAGAAGAGAAGGATGAGGATAGACATTCAGATTGCAAGAGAAGGATGGGGATAGACCTTTCAGATTGCAAGAGAAAGATGGGGATAGACCCTTCAGATTGCAGAAAAGAAAGACGATGATAGACCCTTCATATTGCAGAAGAGAAGGATGAGGATAGACATTCAGATTGCAAGAGAAGGATGAGGATAGACCCTTCGGATTGCAAGAGAAGGATGAGGATAGAACCTTCAGATTGCAGAAAAGAAAGACGATGATAGACCCTTCAGATTGCAGAAGAGAAGGATGAGCATGGACCCTTTAGATTGGAAGAAAGGGATGAGGATAGACCTTCAGATTGCAAGAGAAGGATGAGGATAGACCCTTCAGATTGCAAGAGAAGGATGAGGATAGACTCTTCAGATTGCAAGAGAAGGATGAGGATAGACCCTTCGGATTGCAAGAGAAGGATGAGGATAGACCCTTCAGATTGCAGAAGAGAAGGATGGGAATAGACCCTTCAGATTGCAAGAGAAAGATGGGGATAGACCCTTCAGATTGCAGAAAAGAAAGACGATGATAGACCCTTCATATTGCAGAAGAGAAGGATGAGGATAGACATTCAGATTGCAAGAGAAGGATGAGGATAGACCCTTCAGATTGCAAGAGAAAGATGGGGATAGAACCTTCAGATTGCAGAAAAGAAAGACGATGATAGACCCTTCAGATTGCAGAAGAGAAGGATGAGCATGGACCCTTTAGATTGGAAGAAAGGGATGAGGATAGACCTTCAGATTGCAAGAGAAGGATGAGGATAGACCCTTCAGATTGCAAGAGAAGGATGAGGATAGACCCTTCAGATTGCAAGAGAAGGATGAGGATAGACTCTTCAGATTGCAAGAGAAGGATGAGGATAGACTCTTCAGATTGCAAGAGAAGGATGAGGATAGGCCCTTCAGATTGCAGAAGAGAAAGATGAGGACAGACCCTTCAGATTGCAAGAAAGAGATGAGGGTAGACCCTTCAGATTGCAGAAGAGAAGGATGAGGATAGACGCTTCAGATTGCAAGAATAGGATGAGGATAGACCATTCAGACTGCAGAAGAGAATGATGAGTATAGACCATTCAGATTTCAAGAGAAGGATGAGGATAGACCCTTTATATTGTGAAGGATGTATGAGGATTCTAAGAAAAAAAAATGAGAGAGATAAAACTGGTCCCTTCAGCTTGTGGGAGTCTTTGAGGAATTAGGTTCTATCTACGTATGAAAGAGGGAAGAGTGTGGAACACAGTCAATCATGTGGACGACTGATCAGGATAAAAAGATAGTTTAAACAAATAAACTATTAAATAAATAGACATGGTTCTGCTTTTTAAACAGCACCTAAGCAAAAAAATATAAATGTAGCTGTCTGATAAAGGACTCTTTGTTACCTCTGCCACTGTTAAACTCAGTACGACATGCTTCATTTAGACACAATTAAGAAATTTAATTGCATTCGGCGTGTTAATTTAGACCGTGACATCGTCCTCGCTGCATGCTCCAATAAAACCAAGGTCTTTCAACTGGACTGAGACTACGCTCCACCGTGGCTGTCCGCCTAATTACACGCTCATTATCATTAGTATCTGTAAAGTGATATTTCGCATATATTTCATCGTTTTCCAGCTAATTATCACCGTCATATCACAAGTCATAAAATAAATCATTTTTTCTTTTATTTTATTCCATATTGAGCCAAAATATTAAAAGAACAACACCTTGATAAAATTGGAAGTCCAATAATACACAGAATTTGCAGCAATGCGCTCACCTTGTGCAAACACAACAGCAGCAAGATGGTTTGGATTTTTCGCATCTTGGATGCTTTTGTTTTTCTCCAGAGTCTTAGAGGAGGAGGAGGAGGAGGTGGAGGGAATCCAGATTTTTTACATGCCCGTTAGAAAACGCCATTATTGGAATGACCTGCACAGAACAAGGGTGCGTATGTTTAATTGAATGTAGGAGGAAATGTACACAGATGAAATCATTCAAATGCTGACACTCCTTTAAACCGCGTAATAAACTGAACACGTAAACACATCCGATCGGACGCACTCTAAAACAACATCAACAGTGAAACATTCATTTCGAAAGAATTGTACGTCCTGTCATTTCGAGTGAGGATGTAAAGCTCTGACTACACACACACACACACACACACACACACACACACACTGTACGCACGTCTGAATTGTGTATTTGTCGAAGAACCGCAGCTTTTCTACGCACCGGTCTGTAAAAAGTGCGACAAGAATGGTGAATAAACTGACATCGCATTAACACATGCAGGGCACAGTGAGGATCCTGACCCACGTCAATCCTCCAGCCATACCGTATATAACACTCCCGTAACACACTGACATTCAGACATAAAGAATTCTCCTGAAATGTGAGTCATTACTGCAGGAACAAACACAGCAGAATTAGTGAACCTTTAAAAAAAAAAAACGAATGAAATGTGGGATAAAAAACATTTTATGTATTCAGATAGAGTTTATGAAGGCAGTACTAATGAAAACACAGGTTTTCCTGCACCGAAGCGTCACAGCTTAGATAACAACACATTTTAAGCATCGTCCTCGTTCATAACTATCTTCCTAATGTAACCCTTGAAGTGGAGCGTTACAAAACATCAAATGCATTATAAATAAATATTGAAATAAATAATAGTTCTGATAAATATTCAGTACATGACATAGACAGGCCCTTTTACCATTAAAGCACGGAAATATTCATGTTCAGAATTAACGTCCGGTAGGTCCTGTCTATGCACTTCCTGCTTCATCACTTACTAGATCACGATCTTTTGTAAATCATCGCAACTCTGCGTCTGTTAACATTTTAAAACAAGCGACGAAATCAACCCCAAGAGCCAACAACTCATCAAATAATCGATCATCGACTGCAAGGAAATGCAGTTCTCAGAGAGTTAAAGCTTTCGGACGTCGGAAAGTTCACAAAATAATTATATTACTTTATGTAGTGTTCATTCTTTATGAAGATTTTCATCCGACATATTTCAGGCATTCCTTAACATCATCAAATATCATATATATATATATATATATATATATATATATATATACATATATATCACAAACCTGCGCTTCTTAAATGTGTCTTAAAGCACTGCAAATTAAAAATTAAACAATTTATAAAGAAATTTAATACATTTAAACCACCTGCTTATCTAATAAAATTCATAAATAAATAAAAAAATATATGTAGTAGCAAGAGCTTTCATTTATATACCGCCTTTCTAACAAGGTCGCTGTACAAATTTAAAACAATTATTATAATAAAAGGAAATATAAATGAAAAAATAAAACATTGAAATGTGTTTATAATGTGCTAATATTTCTACAAATCTTCATGTCTCTAAGCTCCGCCTTTCTTCAAGGGCACAATTTAGATTTATTATTATTTTTTTTAAATCACGATAGTGGAACATTAAACAATTTAAGCCTCATAGTGGATCCTAAACGAAATTAACAAACCCCCCCCAAAAAATCCAAAAAAACGCTTTTGTTGGCGCTAACCGATTAAGGTCAACGTTAGTGTAACGTTACGCTCATAAACAAACAATAACTAAGACATACGTGTCTATATCTTAAAGCACTGCAGCGTAGGTGATCGTGTAAGAACAAAGCAATTTAAATGTCATGACACGAACAAAACTCTAAATCTGCAGTTAATGTTTCCTAAAGTCTCTACGTGCTCCTGCTTTTCAGAAAACAACGACGGAAATGAAATCATTAATAAATACTCAAAATTCAAAACGATTTATTAAAGGTAAAAAATTTATCTAAATATTGACAGGATTAAAACGTGCAAAATATTTGGACTGTGTTTAAGAAACTGGAGCACGGTGTTAAACACAAGAAATCCCCATGCAGAGAGTACAAACATGACTTTTAATAATGTTTAAAAATAAATAAATAAATTTTATTTTAAGTGTAACTGATAAGTCATGTGAGGTCAGGTCAAATTCTGAAAGGAAATCAGTGGGGCTTTTCTTAGTAGCGTGTATGGAAAAAAAATAGTAGGTTAATAAAAGTTGTAATAATATAAGTAATATAGTGTTAAGAACTAACACTATTATTATTATTATTATTATTATTATTATTATTATTATTATTATTTTAGGAAACCATGTGAGAAATTAAAATCAAAATGCTTGTTAAAGAGATCCTAAATATCTTCTGTGCGTGTGTATCAGGTGTAACGTAAAGCAGAACTCACCTTCAGAGCAGTGAAAGATGTTGGGAAAGTGTTCCTGACTCCTCACACAGGTTCCTCTCGGGGGAGGGGGGGGGAGAGGGAAAGAAAAACACCTTGAAGAATTAGCGATGCTGAGAAAGAGTACAACCCTGTGTCAGTTTCAGGGTTTCAGTGTGGTGGCATTTTGCAGATTGGATTTGCAGTACAGAACGCTGAGGATGTGATGCGAGGAGATGTGATGTGACTTCTCTTTACTGTTCCTGAATGAATCCTTGGTGAAAAAGTGCCACGATGTGCTGTTAGAGCTCCAGTGATGCTCAGTGCAGAGCTGCAAGCTTCCCTCTGTGAAGTCTTCTCACTCACACCGCAGATTTGGAGCTCAGCAGCACTGTTCAAGCATTTAACTCTTTACAAACCTCAGTCCTGGGTTGCCAGATTGGCCCTAATGCTACTCCTAGTAACTGCATTCACTTTAAAAACCTTTGATACAGTGTGACTATATAATAAATTCAGTAATAAAAACTGTGTGTATCGTCCTGTTACAGAAAAATAATCAAATACATGGCGGAAACTGTCGAGGTACAGGAGAACTGGCTAATCTGGCAACCCTGTATGTGTCTGTATGATGAAAGTGACTAAACCAATAGTTAATAGTTAACACTGACAATGTTGAATCAAGAACTAAACTAAGGAATCTTTATTGTGACCCATTTGTCACTTAATCATACAAAATAAGTATTAACGAATTACTTAATGTTAGTGTGACATTGTACATGTTAATACATCACTTAGTGTTAAAGTGACCCTATATGAGCTAATGCATCACTTAGTGTTAATGCGTCACTTAGTGTTACTGTGAAACTGTAGGTGTTAATGTACCCATTAGTGTTGCTGCGTCACTTGGTGTTAATGCGTCACTTGGTGTTGATGCGCCACTTAGTGTTACTGTATCACTTAGTGTTAATGCGTCGCTTAGTGTTAATGCGTCACTTAGTGTTAATGCGTCACTTAGTGTGAACGTATTGTCGTCGCTTAGTGTTAGCGGCCTAGTGTTGTCACGGCGCTTAGTGTTAATGCGGCGCTAGTGTGCTGTCGTGCGCTTAGTATTGTGCGTCGCTTAGTGTTACGTCACTTAGTGTTAATGTATCGCTAGTGTTTATGTAACCTTAGTGTTGTCGTCCTTAGTGTTAATCGTCACTTAGTGTTAATGCGGCACTTAGTGTTACGGCGCCAGTGTTAATGCGGCACAGGTGTTGTCGTTGCTTAGTGTTAATCGCGCCAGTGTTGTCGTCACTTAATGCTAGCGTATCTCTAGTGTTAATGTGGCACTAGTGTACGCGCAGGTATTGTCGACTTAGTGTTAATGTGTCACTTAGTGTTAATGCGTCCGTATTGTCGTCACGTTTTGCGCTAGTAGTGTCGGCACTTAGTGTTGTCGTGCCACTGAAAGCGTATCTCTTAGTGTTGTCGTCAATTAGTGTTAATGTATACCAGTTTAATGCGTTTAGGTTATCGTCCTTTTTTCTAGTGTACCATTAGTGACCTAGGTTAAAGCATGTTAGCCGCTAGTGTTAATGCTCACAGTGTTATGACCGTGTTACGCACTTAGTGTTACCCATGTCTCTATAGCGTATTCTTGTGTTTGCAGTGTATGTAATAGTGTCTAGGTTATGCGTCACTTATGTACCAGTGTTATGCGTACTTATGTTAATCTCTTAGTGTTATGCGTCCTTAGTGTTACTACAGTGTTAATGCGATTTAGTGTTATGCGCACTTAGTGTTAGCGTCACTTAGTGTTAATGTGTCACTGTGTTATCAGTTGTCACTTGGTTGATGCCTGTACTGTAACTTAGTGTAATGCGACTTAGTGTTACCGCTTAGTGTTAATGCGCGCAGTGTTAAGTGTTACGCGCAGTGTTTGCGCTTAGTGTTAAGCAGTGTAGCTAACGCAGTGTTAATGCTCCTAGTTGCACTATGTAATGTATCAGTGTTGTATCTGTTAATGCGTCCTAGTGTTATGCTACTTAGTGTCGCGCACGATCCAAGGTGCGCACTTAGTGGGTTGCTTAGTGTTAACGCGGCACTTAGTGTTAATGCGTCACTTAATGCTAGCGTATCTCTTAGTGTTAATGTGGCACTTAGTGTTAATGCGGCACTTAGTGTTAATGCGCACTTAGTGTTAATGTGTCACTTAGTGTTAGGTCCTAGTGTTAATGCGCCGCTTAGTGTTAATGCGGCACTTAGTGTTAATGCGGCACTTAGTGTTAATGCGTCACTTAATGCTAGCGTATCTCTTAGTGTTAATGCGTCACTTAGTGTTAATGTATCGCTTAGTGTTAATGCGTCACTTAGTGTTAATGCGTCGCTTAGTGTTAATGCGTCGCTTAGTGTTAATGCGGCACTTAGTGTTAATGCGGCACTTAGTGTTAATGCGTCACTTAGTGTTAATGCGTCGCTTAGTGTTAATGCGTCGCTTAGTGTTAATGCGGCACTTAGTGTTAATGCGGCACTTAGTGTTAATGCGGCACTTAGTGTTACGCGTTACTTAATGCTAGCGTATCTCTTAGTGTTAATCGTCAATTAGTGTTAATGTATCGCTTAGTGTTACGTCACTTAGTGTTAAGCGTCACTTAGTGTTACGCGTCACTTAGTGTTAATGCGTCACTTAGTGTTAATGCGCGCTTAGTGTTAATGCGTCACTTAGTGTTAGGTATTAGTGTTACGCCGCTTAGTGTTATGCGTCGCTTAGTGTTAATGCGGCACTTAGTGTTAATGCGGCACTTAGTGTTAATGCGTCACTTGGTGTTGATGCGTCACTTGGTGTTGATGCGTCACTTGGTGTTGATGCCTATTAGTGTTACTGTATCACTTAGTGTTATGCGGCATTAGTGTTAATGCGTCAGTGTTACGCGCGCTTGTGTTACGCGGCGCTTAGTGTATTGCGCCACTTAGTGTTAATGTATCGCTTAGTGTTAATGCGTCACTTAGTGTTAATGCGTCACTTAGTGTTAATGCGTCACTTAATGCTAGCGTATCTCTTAGTGTTAATGCGTCAATTAGTGTTAATGTATCGCTTAGTGTTAATGCGTCACTTAGTGTTATTGCGCCACTTAGTGTTAATGTATCGCTTAGTGTTAATGTATCGCTTAGTGTTAATGCGTCACTTAGTGTTAATGCGTCACTTAGTGTTAATGCGTCACTTAGTGTTAATGCGGCACTTAGTGTTAATGCGTCACTTAGTGTTAATGCGTCGCTTAGTGTTAATGCGGCACTTAGTGTTAATGCGGCACTTAGTGTTATTGCGCCACTTAGTGTTAATGTATCGCTTATGTTAATGCCAATAGTGTTATTGGCCACTTAGTGTTAATGTATCGCTTAGTGTTATGCGTCACTTAGTGTTATTGCGTCACTTAGTGTTAATGTACCGCTTATGTTAATGCGTCACTTAGTGTTAATGCGTCACTTAGTGTTAATGCCACTTAGTGTTAATGCGTCGCTTAGTGTTAATGCGTCACTTAGTGTTAATGCGTCACTTAGTGTTAATGCGTCACTTAGTGTTAATGCGTCACTTAGTGTTAATGCGTCACTTAGTGTTAATGCGTCACTTAGTGTTAATGTGTCGCTTAGTGTTAATGCGTCACTTAGTGTTAATGCGTCACTTAGTGTTAATGCGTCACTTAATGCTAGCGTATCTCTTAGTGTTAATGCGTCAATTAGTGTTAATGTATCGCTTAGTGTTAATGCGTCACTTAGTTAATGCACTTGGTGTAAATGTATCACTTGATGTTAATGTGCCAATTAGTGTTAATGTGCCACTTAATGTTAATGCGGCACTTAGTGTTAATGCGTCGCGTAGTTAATGCACTTGGTGTTAATGCGTCACTTGGTGTTAATGTGTCACTTAGTGTTAATGTGTCACTTAGTGTTAATGCGTCACTTAGTTAATGCACTTGGTGTTAATGCGTTACTTAGTTAATGCACTTGGTGTTCATGCGTCACTTGGTGTTAATGCATCAATTAGTTAATGCACTTGTTGTTAATGTGTCACTTGGTGTTAATGAGTCATTTAGTGTTAATGCGTCACTTAGCATTAATGTGCCGCTTGGTGTTAATGCGACCCTGTGTGAGTTAATGCAACACTTAGTGTTAATATGTTAGTTCATGTTAATTATGTGCTATGTGTTAATGAAACACTGTGTGAGTTACTAAATTTATCAGAAATGAAACTTTTAGTTGACTTTTGTCTTTTAGAATCAAAAATAGTTTTGTTGTTGAATTGCCATTTAAAACGTATTTACAAATATATATTTTAAGGAATAAAACCTAGAGAGTCATATCACACTTGCTTAATCAAGCTTAGGATTTTCCTTATTATTATTATTGTTATTTAAAAAAATATAATGATGATTATCATTTGAGTTTGTAGCTCAGTCACATTACATTATCCATGTGAACAGCACCATCGTGTGGCTGAAGCCATCACTACATCTAAATTCTCTTCCACCACTACTAGTACTACTACTACTACTACTACTACTACTAATAATAATAATAATAATAATAATAATAATAACAACAATCTTTATTGCAATGAAACATCTCTAAATCTTGTTGTATTGAATCAGTGGCTGCTTTAAATGCATCTTTTATACAGCAGATTATAGGGAAATGTAGTATATTTCAAATTATATTCATAGAATATAAGCCAAAATTAGTACATTTTTAGGAAATATCCATTTTCAGATATTGCAAAGCAAACTTGACACTTATATGACACTTTCTTCTTCATATTTCATCTCGTCTAAGTGCTTCATAATTCACCATCTGTGAAATGTATGGCTGTTTTCACAATCACATCCAAATACATATTTATATTTCAGAATTTTCCCCCCAAAATACAAACTATTATTTGCTATATTCTGTTAGGAACTAATATATGCACACATTTATACTGTGTGTGTGTGTGTGTGTGTGTGTGTGTGTGTGTGTGTGTATATCAGCCATAACTTTAAAACCACTAACAGGTGAATTCAGTAACACTGATTATCTCGTTACAGTGACACCTCCTGGACCCTTGAACAAGGCCCATAACCATCTCTGCTTCAGGGACTGTATCATGGCTGACTCTGACGAGCGGGGATATGCGAAGAAAATAGTGTTCCGTAATGTATATATGATAAACTCTTCTATTTGTCAAGCGGTGGCATATATTTATTAGACAGTTCTCGAAGTTGACGTGTTGGAGGCAGGAAAAATGGGCAAGCGTAAGAACGGTTAATAAGACCTGCCTTAAAATGGCAGGTCTCGTGAGGTGCTCCTAGTACGCAGAGGTTAGAACCTAGCGAAAGATCAGAAGATTCTGTACAGGAGCATCCGTTCCACCAGCGGCAGACACCGCAGCAGTTTCTTCCCCGAGGCAGTCTGATTACTTGACTCCCCGCTGCCTCGTATACCACACTCAATACCACATCACACCTGCGCTTTACAAACCATCAGACACTTTTTAAAAAATTTATCATCTAACCTGTATTTGCTCCCAATATTGCTGTTAAATTGATCACTTCTACACGACACGATAGTTCACACGCTACAGCCCGTGTCCTGCGCATCACCTCATATCACCCCAGTAATATTACGTCATGGATTGTGCTGTTGAAATGAATAAATTAGGCAGCGTTAGTATTATTTCTCTGTTAGATTGATCTGTTTGTATTGTTTTATTTATTTATTTTTTATTTTTTTAATGAATCAGTACAGTTTAGACCAGTATATTTTCTAGGCATTCTTGGTTAAAAGAAAAGAAAAGTGGAACATAAGTTTTAAGACTTGTTATTAATTAAACAAGTCTTTAAAGTCTATATATGAATTGAAGGATTTTGCATGAGAAAGCCTCGTTTCCTTTTATTTCGCGTTTCCATTCCACACGGTCAGCAGGAAACATGAGGCAATGCTGTTCCTGCTGAGGGACAGAGGGACAGAGGGAGGGAGGGAGAGAGGGAGGGAGGTAGAAGTCTTGTTAACCTTCTGAGTCTTGAGTTGTTTTTTTGTTTGTTTACACCGCAGGATTGACGGACGAGTGCTCATTAGCTCAGATGTCTGGTGAAGAAAAGGAGAGGACCAAGTACTAGATTAGTGTGGAGAAGCGATCGCTGTGGCTCTTTGTGTAAAAAGCTGTCAGACTGGCTTTGAAATTCTTTAACCCACTTTGTGGACTTTGTAGTGCTAGACCACTGGATTACAATCTGATGTGATTGAAGCTCAAGGCTACACACACACACACACACACACACACGCACTCCCATGCTTTGCACGCAATCACATACCCAAACACACACAGGCACGCAACCTTGTACACCCCCACATGGCCCCTCCTTCATCCCAGAGTCTCATATTTCCTGTTGTGCCTGAGAGAGGCTCAGTAGGAATGCGAAGAGCTCGAGTACCGGGCCTGTTCTTCTCACATTCCTCCTCCTTTCTCTCTTCTTCTCCTCCAAAATCTGCTTCCTCTAGACGTAATTAGAAACTTTTTTGCTAAAAATGCCTCGTCTTCTTGCAGCTGTCTGTCTGCAGATTTATCTTTGCAGCTTTTTGGGACCAGTGGAGGGAGGGAAGGTCCTGGTGATGCCCGTGGATGGCAGCCACTGGCTCAGTATGAAGATCTTGGTGGAGGAATTGTCTCGGAGAGGACATGAAATGGTGGTCCTGGTTCCCGAGACCAGCGTGTTGATCCATGGCTCCGACGCGTACACCGCTCGGAGCTTTAAGGTTCCGTACACCAAAGCCGAACTGGATGAAAGCATGAATAAGTTGAAGGAAAGCATTACGAAAGCACCGCAGATCTCTGACTTATTGGAGAACATCATCGGGCTTCTCAGGTTCACGAGCATGCAGGTGAAAGGATGCGAGGCGCTGCTGTATAACGAGCCTCTGATGCAGAACCTGCGCGAGGAGCACTTCGATCTCATGCTCACCGATCCCTTCCTGCCTTGTGGCCCCATCATCGCCGAGGCGTTCTCTCTTCCCGCCATTTATTTCCTGCGTGGACTTCCCTGCGGATTGGACCTGAAAGCCTCTCAGTCCCCATCGCCTCCATCCTACGTCCCGCGCTTTTTCACAGGCAACACCGACGTCATGACGTTTTCTCAGAGGGTCAGGAACGTGCTCATGACGGGACTCGAGAGCATCCTTTGCAAAATATGTTTCTCCGGCTTTGATGAACTCACCAGCAGATATCTCAAGAAGGATGTTACGTTCCGAGACGTCCTCGGACATGCCGCGATTTGGCTTCATAGATATGACTTCACCTTTGAGTACCCGAGACCTGTAATGCCCAATACGGTCAGAATCGGGGGCATCAACTGTGCCAAGAAGAATCCTCTACCTGCCGTGAGTCATGATAATTAATTCATTAGTAGTAATAGTAGAAAATCATACATTTCGGCTGAGTTACATTAGCTGTGACGTTTTCCTATAATGTAACGTCACTAAGTGTTGGAATTTCAGACGCTCTGACCCAGACGTCTAGACATCACTTGCCCATTTTTCCTGCTTCGAACACATCAACTTCGAGAGCTGTCTGTTGGACTGATGTTATTCACGTCACCTCTCGGTGGTTTTGTTGTTGTGATAATGTTATAACACAACGTTAGTGTCAGGGTTAATGTCCATATAAGGCACGAGATAATCTCAGTATTGCTGGGCCACGCTGAGCTCCTGATAATGTTTCAATTTCATCATCAGTGATAATCAGGGTGAAGGTTAAATCCTCATGGTAGTCTGATTCTGTGTGTGTGTGTGTGTGTGTGTGTGTGTGTGTGTGTGAACAGAGAAACACACTACATTACAGCTATTTCCCAATTTGAAGTCTCCGTTACAGGAAGTAGTCAATTCTATATACGTAGGTTATTTGTGAAATGTTAGAACTATACAGTCTGGCTCTATCTATATGGCGTACTCGTGTAAAGATCTGATCAGTTTTTATCCGAGCTGTGTGTATTCATGCGTCGTTCTCTTCAGAGAGGCGGAGCTAATTATGTGTTTGATTGGTCGGCGTTACACAGCATTTTCCTCCTGACCTTTATACAGTTCATCAGGTACGCTCGTGTTTTTTTATCAGCTGTCGCAACCTTTTAACTAATACTGCGGGATTTGATGGCTGCAGACCCGCTCATTTATCCACCGCTACCTGGTGATGTAATGAAAAAAACTGTTTGAATCCCTTCTTTAAATGTCTCCACCATGTAAGCAGATAGAGTGACCAACATCTCTGATATACAATATATGCTTATATAGTGATGATTAATGTTCTGTAAACCTGAGATTTGCCATCAGAGCTGCTTTCACGATGCGTCGAGTGATCTTCGCTCTCGGGTCGACCCGGAAGAACGACGCACCGATCGCTAAAGATCGCTGTTTCCTGTGTAGGATCTGGAGGAGTTCGTGGACGGTTCTGGAGATCACGGGTTCATCGTGTTCACTCTGGGCTCCCTCGTGTCCGAGCTGCCGGAGTTCAAAGCCCGGGAGTTTTTCGAGGCTTTTCGGCAGATTCCTCAGAGGGTGAGGAGAAATCACGTTTTGTGCGTTATCGTAGAGCGAGTGATAACTGACTTTAAACGCAGTTCTGTCGGATCACTTCCTGTGTTATTTAGCGAGAAGCGGCGTAGACGTGACGGTAAGCTCTGAGGAAGAAAACACTTCACGTTGTGCGGTTATAGTAAAATCATCAGAGAGCGGGCGGGGTTACGAAGCGGCGTCACTGATCACGATTTGATTTTCAGGTTCTGTGGCGATACACCGGGGTCATTCCCAAAGACATTCCTGAAAATGTCAAAGTGATGGAGTGGCTTCCGCAGAACGACCTCTTAGGTTTGTTTACACGTCCTCTAACTGTAATAAATAGACACCCGGTCGCCATTTTCTTTCACACACACACACACACATCTGTGTATCACACAAGTCTGTGATTATCGATTATACCGTACGTTTCCAGCTACTTTGGTCAAAAACTCAACACACACTGAAGGAGTTCCTGTTTCAAACAGCGTTAGAATTTAAGTCAGAAAGATTCGAGGAAATCTAATGCTGATATTCTCCATTTTCTTTTCTTTAATTGCCGTGTTACAAAGCACACCCCAAGGCTAAGGCGTTCATTACGCACGGAGGGACCCATGGCATCTATGAGGGTATCTGTAACGGCGTGCCGATGGTGATGATCCCGCTGTTCGGAGATCAGATAGACAACGTTCTACGCATGGTGGTGCGTGGAGTCGCAGAGAGCCTGACCATGTTCGACCTGACCTCAGAGCAACTGCTGGGGGCACTCAGGAAAGTCCTCAACAACAAGCGGTAACAACAAAGACATTTCAATCAACAGTGGTGTAGACGCGCCACGTAAACGGATTAAAAACCTGTGTGATCGTTGATATGGTGACGTTTTATTCAAGTTAGGAGATTGTTATTTAACGTTTATGGAAGGAGTCTCCAGCGTCAGTGGATCAGGGGGTAGAGCAGGTTGTCCACTAATTGTAGGATTGGAACCGCTAAGGTTAAAAGGCGCTATAAGTGCAGATCATTTAAGACTAACACAACACACAGTGTTTTATATCAAACAATCGTTTGTGTGCTTCGTGCTGATGAAGACTGTGCTGTTTTTCCCGTTCACAGCTACAAAGAGAAGATAACACAGCTGTCTTTGATCCATAAAGACCGTCCGATCGAGCCGCTGGACCTGGCCGTGTTCTGGACCGAGTTTGTGATGAGACACGGAAGTGCCGAGCACCTGAGACCGGCCGCTCACCACCTCAACTGGGTTCAGTACCACAGTCTCGATGTCATCGGCTTCCTCCTGCTCGTTCTATCCACTGTCGTTTTTATCGCCGTCAAAACCTGCACGCTCTGTTTCAGGAAGTGCTTCCGGAGGGCTCTGAAGAGCAAAAAGGAGTGACACGGCCAGTGAAAGATCGGGAATCGATTTAGGTGCCGTCTTTAATTAGCGCCGATGGTTTATCTGGCGTGACGTCATACTGTGAAAATCTGAAATAGTTATACTGTTATCATCACCATGATCAATTTAATATTCCGCCATTATGGTTTTGCCGTTGCAGTCACGGTTTTTATGATGTCACAAAAAAAAAAGAGCCACGATCCGCTCACATTCAGCTGGTGCGAAGCCGATTCACAGAAGGGGAAAGGACGCCGAACGTGAAGCGTAGCACTTGCTTTCACTTCACAGTGAAATTATTTTAAAAACAATTTAAAATATAAGTATTTGTGTCAACAGTAAGGTGTTGCATAGTAAAAAAAAAAAAAGTGATTATATACGTTTTGTAATAATCGTATAAAATAAGTTTAAATGCTACGCTTGATCATTTTTGCTGTCAGTAGGGTTGATCCTGTCCACATTCAGACTCGGGTTGGGTTTTTTCTCTTTACAATCCAAATTTTCTCTTCAGCAGTATCGGCGCCTCTGAATACGCTACAGGATCTCTTAAAAAGAAACACTTATAATAAGCTTGTCTTAGTTTTTATAGAGATAAACAGAGATAAATTCTTAACACCGCTTCTAATTTTCCCCATCGATCATCGTGTTCCGTTCGAATATAATATACAGAGTTGATGTACTGGGTCGGACGATTATCATGCCGTGAATTTACGACGCTGTTCTACCTCTTGAAGGCCTTACACGCTGTAGATGATCAAAGCAGATCAAATGAGCCAGAATTAATTAGCGTAGGAATTTACCGGAAAAGCAGACGAATGTAACTGTATAAGATGCTTAGTTTTATATTACACAAGCTATCGCTAGCGTAAATTCAGTGTTCGTATTAAACGTCAGATTTTTAACGCGACCGAAAGCCGTTATTCAGAGGTTCATAACAATGCGTCGCCGTTTCTGTAGTAATAGCGGTCTCTCTGTAACGTAAGATGCGTTTTTTTGTTTTTTTTTAAACTTCGAGAGAGAGAAAGAGAGGCTTGTGGGGGAACGACTGTTTACAGCTAGTACACCATTACATGTGACTAGAAACAGATCAAAAGGATGACGTGTTTACTCGAATATAAAAAAGCAGCTGTGGGATGAGGAATGAAAGACCTGCGGACGTGCTGTTATAGCAAACTCATCACACTCGTCATTTTCCTCTGCGTGTTATAACTTAATTATTCATATTTTAACATGCACAATTTGAGCATTTTTGTTTTACTTTGTGATAATGAAGGAAACGTCTAGAAGATTTTTTATTTTTTTTTTGGTCATTTTTGTCTTAACTTTTGCACTCAGCTGTAGCGAGTGATGCTGAACTTGAGTTTAAAGCTAAATAAGAATGGAAATGAGAAGTCGAACAGTGATGCTAGACTGTGATTATTGTGTCTAATAAGCTGTTTTATTATTATTATTATTATTATTATTTCACACATTGCTTTAAGATTTGGCCTTTTTTTTTAAATTGATGATGAAAATAGTGTAAGTTGATTTCCACTTTAACTAAAAAATAATCGGCTGTATGCGATGTGTTATAAAATTGGTTTGATTTTCAGAAAAAAAAAAAATGGAAGAGGACGAAAATATCCCAGATGCTGTTTTATTAATCGAATCAGCAGCGTCAATTTTTGATGGTGTAGCAATGATCCAGCCGAATATATTTTCAAAAATCAAAAAAGTTTTCATGTATATTGATTCAATTAAAATAATTATTTGTTTGCTTGTTTTTTTTATTTGGTTTGTTTTTGTTTTTTCAGTACACACGATCCAGAAATAAAACCATTTCTTTTTCTCCCATGTGATTTTATTCATGTGGTAAATATGAAACTATGAAAATAAAGTAAAACATAAAATAAAGTAGAAGTAGGTAAATATTAGCATAAAGAGCTCACAACACAACAGTTACTTCTATGGTATAGTTTCTTTAATGTGTTCATGGAAGATGATCGGGCTGGTTTTATTCTCTCTCCACCAATACAATCAGCTCTAAATTTTCTTCTCACAGATCCAGACATGCCGGTCATTACAGGAAATATCAACCCAATTCGGAGCAGATTTAGTCCAATAGCCAGATAAAGCACAGTCCTCATCACCTCTGTTGTTGGGTTCTCCATCACTCCAGAACCTGAAAGAAGAGAAGCAGTGAGTGAATCCAGTGTGTTTATGAGGGTTTTCAGTCCTCCAGGTGACACCATATCTCCGATTACACTCATTATACAGGAAATATCTGTTACTTGAGGTGAGTCTGATTTCCATCAGGCGTTCATTTAAAATTGCAATCGGAAGGTTCATATTTAACAACACTATCAAACTGGATAGCAGGCACAACGACTGCAGTACAACATTGTCCACCAGTTTGTTTCTTTTGAGCTGAAAGCGTCACATGACTGCGTCACTTGACTTAAAATGCGTCATTGTTTTTGAATAGCTCCGTTTCCTCAGCCAAAACAACGACACGAAAAATGGGGTTTTCAGATGGATTAACGTAGACGTAGCCTGAGACCACCTCACTCAGAAACTCTCTGACCCGAGAACCACACAGAGGGGGTTCGGTTCTGACTAAACACTGTGCGTGTGAAAGCAGCTTTAAACACTAGGTAATTCACATACGGGTCATCATCAAGATGATAACTTACCAGACTTATACCAACATCTGGAAATGTGAACCGGATAACATTAACAACGTCCGTTATAAGCAGGGTTTAGTATCGTGATCTCTTACCTATTGGTCAGTTCTGTACCATCCACCCATTTCCAGACCCCTTCCCTTTCTCTGTCAGTCAGACCAATGCAACCCGCCTCACCTCTTCTCCACACATCCACAAAGTCCTGGTGAGGAGTAACAACTCATTAGACATTCCAATAAACATTGTCCAACACGGGGTCAGGGGTTACAAACAGCACATTTCTCGATTCGGTTAAAAATGTTCTCTCTGACCTGTTCCTCTCTGCTGTTAATGATCACCAGGTCTGCTCCTCTTCCCTGGCAGTCGTGTCTGCTCTCACTCCAGCTCTTCTTAGTAGAGATGTAGTAAATACTGGAGCTGATGGAAGTTCTTCCATCCTGGTGTATTAATGTCTTTGTCTGTCCAGACAGAAGATTAAAACATAAGCACCTTCATAACAGCACTGCATTATAACCACCAACCAGTCCATCAATTAATCCACGTGTGTGAGTTCTGTTTCACACGTCCTAAGTGCCAACTTGTAAACACCAGGATACGTTCATGTGATTGTATGATTTTTTGTAGTATTGTAGTATTTTACTATAAAACACCATATGATGCCAATGATCTGTCTCTTTATTCTTATCACCTTGTACCCCTACCCCACTTGGTCTAGGTTATGCAAGTGCTAAACAATGCCCCTGATGGTTGGGAGGTGTGAAATGCTAGTTATGTATGTAGCTGTGGTTTTATAAACCCCAGACAACCACCAGGTATCCCTGTGACTCGGAGCCAAAGATGAACTGCCAGTAACTGAGAAGGTGAGAAGGAACAGAGAGTCAGTGATGGGGGGTATTTTAGTAAAATACCACCACATGACCATAAATGACTCGCCTCGCATGTGTGTACATGTGCATAAGAATGGATCCAGGTGTTTAAACGCTGGCCCTGATGACTATCTGGTGTTTATAGACCCTCTAGTTCATTTAACCCCACTGCAAATGTGCTGCATCTTTTTGAAGTTACAGTCACTGAGCTGAGAAAGCCCCCTCTGGAGTTCATCTCTCTTCCTCTGAAACTGGTCTCTCTCTTCAGCCACTTTGTTGTTACTGGTCTTTAATCGTTCATTCTCAGCAATCAGGTTTTTGTAACTGGTCGCTAACTGGTCTCTCTCTGTGGTCGAATTATTGTAACTGGTCTGTAGATGGTGTTTCTCTAGAGTCAGGTTGATAAATTTGACCCACATTGTTGCAGTAGCAGCCAGCAAGAGAAGAACCAGCATCAGCAGACACATAACCAGTGTGAAACATCTGCATCCTGCAGTGCTGGGTTCTAAAGTTAGAAATAAATAAACACTGTATATATTATCTACATAGAATGGTATAATACCGATTTGGGTTTCGAATGGGTTTGGAGTAGTTTATATCCGTGTATAAATAGAGTGTGTGAGCGTACCTGAAGTCGTAGTTCCTTTCTTGCATCTGGTCACTTGAGTTTCTCCGACTTGATTCATGTAGATATCTTCATATGAATTCTTACTGTCCTTAAGATCAGCTGAGCTGCTGTCTGACAAAAATTTGATGGTTTCATAAACCGATTCACTCATGTTTTGTTCGCGTTCACGTTCCCGTCCGTAAAAAGACGCTGAACCTATAGAGAGCCTTCGGTGTCTTTTAACTTGTAGATCTCTACAGTCTCCAATGCAGCATCCAACTGCTCAAGCCTGATGAACTTTCGGTGGTTATGTAACAATTCTCTGTTATCAGGACTGGAAGTGAAGGTGAGATCTTATTGAATCTCCCCACACACCATGCACCAAGCTCTATACAATGTTTTGCTATAATTGGAAGTTTCATTTGTCTTGTAAGTCAAAACTCAAAATGTTGTTTACATTACTGAGCAGATGCTCTTTTCCAGAGAGATGTACAAAACTGCATGACAGTCTCCGTCAGAGACATTTCCTTATGCTAGCTCAAACAAGACAGAGTCTATGAATAACATCAAGCAAGAGAGAAGAAGGTAGTACATTTACATTTATTCATTTAACAGAGGCTTTTATCCAAAGTTACTTATAAATGAGAAAATACATGCAAAGCGAAATATCAAGAAGAGAATAATACAAGTAGTGCTACTGTACAAGATCCATTAACTGAGTTCCAGAAGAAGCAAAGTGCTCAGAGTAGAGGTGTAAGTGCATTCTTTTTTTCTTTTCTTTTTTTTAAGGAGTTGGGTAAGTGTTGACGGAAGAGGTGGGTTTTTAGCAGTTTTTTGAAGATGGTGAGAGATTCTGCGGTCCGGATTGTGGTTGGAAGTTCCAACACTGAGGAACAGTTAGCATGAAGGTTCTGGAAAGGGACCTTGAGCCACGCTGAGTTGGAACTATGAATCATCGGGCGTTGATTGATCACAGATTGCGTGAGGGAACGTAAGCCTTCAGGAGAGAGTTGAGGTAGGAGGGTGCTGTTCCAGACAAGGTCTTGTAGGTGAGCATCAAGGACTTGAACTTGATGCGGGCGGCTACAGGAAGCCAGTGGAGGGAGATGAAGAGGGGTGTGACATGGGTTGTCTTGAGCTGGTTGAAGATGAGGTGTGCTGCTGCATTCTGAATCATCTGAAGGGGTTAGATGGAGCTGCTGGGAGACCCGAGAGTGGTGAGTTGCAGTAGTCCAGTTTTGAGATAACATGAGCCTGGACTAGTATCTGTGTGGCCTGTTCAGTGAGATAGGGACTATAATAAAGAGTAATAAAAACACTATAATTAATGGTTTGGGACCTCATCTTTTGTTTATGTTCTCTTCCTTAAAGACGCTGGATCTACAGAGAGCCTTTAATGTATTTTAACTTGTAGATCTCTACAGTCTCCACTGCAGCCTCCAAGCCTAATAAACTTTCGGTTGTGAAAATTCTCTATTATTAGGACAGGAAGTAGAGGTAAGTTTTTATCTCCTCACACACCAAGCAACATTCACAATCAACTTCGAAACAATAAGCAACACTTTCTGAAGCCCAGCTTTATACTATTTTTTACTACCTTTCCACTACATGTTGTATAGCTAAATTGGAACTTTAATTTCTCTTTAAAGTCACTCAAAACTTTTCCTTGCTTGTTTCTTTGTTTTATTTGCTTAAATATGTACTAATATGTAACGCAGGATGTAGCAGGGTAACCACTCCTCCATCCATCCATCCATCCATCTTCTATCGCTTACTCCTTTTTCAGGGTCGCGGGGAAACCTGTAGCCTATCCCAGGGAGCATCAGGCACAAGGCAGGGTACACCCTGGACAAGGTGCAAGTCCATCGCAGGGCAGTTAACCACTCCTTTAAGTTGTTAATTCAGGGACAAAGACACTCTTCATCGCATAGAGTCTATTTCAGCTATAATAACTCTCAGAATGAGATTATGAGCTTTTATAGATATGAATGGAGTGTAAATAGGTTTGTTCTTTGAATGAATGAATAAATGAATGAATGAATGAATGAATGCCTTTATTGTCACTATGCACATGCACAGTGAAATTAAATACATAACCCCCATCGACGATGCAGATCTAAACGCCAAGACCTGTGCACTGCTGCACATCAGCCCCCCCCCAGACATTTTAAATCTGTATAAAAGAGCCGTGATACCCGAGTGCAAGACTACAGTTTTCCAATGAACATATATGCAAAGACCAGGCCTTTTGGAATAATGTGCTCTGGACAGACGAATCAAAGATTTTTGGCCACAGTAACAGCAGATATATTTGGCGCTGACCAAAGACAGCATTTCAGGAGAAGCACCGCATACCAACTGTGAAGCATGGTGGTGGAAATGTTATGGTTTGGGGTTGCTTTGCTGCCTCAGAGACTGGACAGCTAGCATTCATTGATTTTAGTCCAAATTTAGTTTTGGATTTCTTGTCCAAATATGTTTTTAAAAAAATGCCAACAATTTCCATGGGATGTACTTATTTTTTCACATGACTGTGTGTATTTTCTACATATGATGGTGTAATATCCTTTGGGCTGTTATCAGGTAAAGTAATCTGTGTACAAACAAAGTTGTGTGCAAACCTGAAGCCATAGTTCCTTTGTGCTTCTGGCCATTTATTCCTTTACTCATCAGCCACCTCCTTTTCTGTTGCACCTTCATTTGCGTAGATATCTTCATATGAGTCCGTGCTCTCATCTAGATCAGCTGAACTGCTGTGTGCTGAAAATTTTCATAAACCGATTTCCTCATCTCTCTATAAAGATGCTAGAACTACAATGAGCTGTCAATCTGTTTTTCACAAAACGTGTAGATCTCCACAGTCTCCACCACAGCCCCTAACTCTGAAGAACACCGTGTGTGGTTTTGTGAAGAAACCCCCAACCCCCAACAAACTCTGTTCTCATCACAGGAAGTTGAGGTGACACCTCATCTAGTGTGTCAGTGTCAAGTGGTTTACATCATACACATGCATTGTTTTTGGGGCCCATATCTATAACTACTCTCTTTGCAGTCTCAGTAGACATGGCCACTGGATTGCATGAGTTCTCTATGTCAGAATTTGACCCTCAAAATATTTACAATCCTATCATTATGCAGATGCATTTGCCAAGAACAGCTTACAGAACATTCCCTCATACTAGTCAATGTAGTTTTATTTTTACTATACGTAAATATAATTTTTATTTGCTTAAACTTATACTTGTATTCTTGTATCTATGGTGGAATGTGTCCAGGATGTGGTCAGAGAAGCTCCAGAGTAACACAAGGCACAAGACAGAAGAGTTCACCATAGATGGGACACCGGTCCATTGCAGGACACTATTCTCACACAGTTACACCTAGGGCCAATTTATCTTAACCAATGCACCTATTGACATGTTTTTGGACAGTGGGAGGAAACTGGAAAACCCAGAGGAAACCAATGCAAACGAAGGGAGTACGTGTGAATATGATGACAACGTGGGACATGTTCAGACACTGACGGAACATTATATACATGATGGAATCTGTTGATGAGGATGGTCCTGGATGGTCTAATGATGGTAAAGATTGATGAGGCGTGTCCTTCTGTGGCTCAATAGGACCAGCTTGAAGAACCATGCACTGCTGAAAGGTTTTTCCCAACAAATAATATAATTTTTGGTGTTAATTAAAGTAGTGCCGCACTCGTTAAACGCATTAATTAGAGGGTAAATCAATTTGGAAATCAGATTTGGACGTTTAGATTGAGTATTATATACAGTGTCTTGGATATGTTCATTGAAGAGTTTATCTTTTCTAATGTTATAACTTAATTGGGGATTTTATCATTTCATGTACACTATATGTGTAACGTTTCAAGGTGCAATGCACTTTTTTTATTATTGTGACACAAAAGTTCATTGCACAGTAGGGCAGATTTTGTAGATTACATAAGTATTCAACCCTGAAATGTTTAGTTGAACCTCCTCTGGCTTAAACACATAAATGTGCAAAATCAAAAAATAGGATTTGAAAAATCTGATTACGCAGTGAAGCCATCAGATCAGATGAGGTTCTCCATAAAAGTAGAAATATGAAATCTAGAAATATGCATTAAGTCATAAATTGTATCAGAAAAGGTAATAACACAACAGCTAGACTTATTTAGGGTCAAAGTAATTAAAAAGATTATAATCCCTAATCAGTTTGTGTTTTTCACTCATACAACATTTTTAAATATGAAATCTCTTCTCACAGATCCAAACATTCTGCAGATTACAGGATACATCAATCCAATTTGGATCAGAGTGATAGCCAGATACAGCACAGTCCTCATCCCCAACATTGTTGGGTTCACCCTGTCTCCAGAACCTGAAAGAAGAGAACTGGTCTTTAGTTTGTTTTTGATGGTGTTCACTCATCCGTGTCACGTTAAATACGTCATTATACTACTTATATATACAATGATGGGGGAATTTCTGATGCTTTCACGCCCATACAAGTCCTTTTGTCAAGTCTGAATCAGAGTGTATGTGTATGTCTGAAAATGTCTTTGTTGAAAGTTTAGTAAAACAGAAAGAACTGAACAAACCAGGTGTGCGTAGAAATCAGAAAGATCATCCAACACAGAGAAAATGGAGGCATCATTAAATAAATGATTAGATATTTATACAGTGCTGTGAAAAAGTATTAGCCCCATCCTTATTTCTTCTGTTTTTGTGTATATCTCATACTAAATTCCCTTCAGATTACCCAATGACCAAACCCAATCTTACCCATCTCTTACCCATTGGTCACTGCTGTACCATCCAGCCATTTCCAGACCCCCTCACTGTCTCTGTCATTCGCCCCAATCCAAGCAGTTTTACCTCTTCTCCACACCTCAACAAAGTCCTAATGAGGAATAACGACTGATTAGACATTACAATAAACACACCTGGAAGGAGTCTCCAGCGTCAGCGTTCTGTAACAGTGGTAAAGCCTTAACTGAAAGTTGTCCAACACTTTTCGATGTAGACCTTTCATGAATCTAGAAAAGTTTACAGTTACAGAAAAGCAGACACGCCACAACACTTTCCTCAAGTGCCTGGTGGTTACCGAAAAACCCCCCAAAAACCTTGTATATACACGTACTCCAGTTTCTACCATGAGAGGCTTGACTGCGCTGTTTGAATGCGTTTGTATTGACTGGCACAGGAGAGAAAACAAGTCACTTTCTAATGATCATTATAGATTATAAAAACATGCTGTATTGACCAGAAGTTTAGATGGCACCCTTTACACATACAATTTATTGATGTTCCCTATACATATCTAACGCTCGCTTTCATTTCACTTTAAAAGTCAAGTTTGGTGTTCCACAAGGTTCTTTTCAAGGCCCACTACACATTTCTCTATATATGCTACGTCTATGTGCAATTATTCATAAACATGGTATTAGCTTCCACTGTTATGCCGATGACACGACGCTATACAGACAAGAACATTTTTGAAAATCTTTCTCGATTCAGTTAAAAATGTTCTCTCTGACCTGTTCCTCTCTGCTGTTAATGATCACCAGGTCTGCTCCTCTTCCCTGGCAGTCGTGTCTGCTCTCACTCCAGCTCTTCTTCTCAGTAGAGATGTAGTAAATACTGGAGCTGAAGTATTTCCATCCTGGTGTATTAATGTCTCTCTCTGTCCAGACAGAAGATTAAAACACAAGCACCTTCATAACAGCACTGCATTATAATCACTGAAAAAAAAAAATATATATATATACTTCAAAGTGAACAAACAATCACATACTCAGTTGAGAAATCCTGTTCTGGAGTTCTTCTGTCTTCCTCAGAAACTGGTCTCTTTCTTCAGCTGATTTTTTAAAACTGGTCTGTAACTGGTCTCTCTCAGCAGTCAGGTTGCTGTAACTGGTCTGTAACTGGTCTCTCTGTGTAGTCATGTTGTTATAACTGGTCTGTATTTGGTCTTTCTCAGTAGTCAGCTTGAACCACAGTATTGCGATGGCAGCCAGCAGAAGAACAATCAGCATCAGCAGACACACCACAGCCGGTCTGTAGCATCTATGTCCTGAGGTGTTTGGTTCTAAAGCCAGAAAGTACATACAGATGTATAATCTACATACGATGGTGTAATATTTCTTTGGGCTGTTATCAGGTGAAGTAGTTTGCGTATAAATGTGTGTGCGTGTACCTGAAGTCATCGTCTCTTTATTGCTTCTGGTCACTCGCATTTCTCGCATTACATCTTCATTCGCGTAGATATCTTCATACGAGTCCGTGCTGTCGTTTAGATCAGCTGAACTGCTGTGTGCTGCAAATCTCGAGTTTTCATAAACTGATTTCATCATCTCTCTATAAACACACTGGAACTATAATGAGACTTCAATCTGTATTAAGTGTAGATCTCTATCTCCACTGCAGACCCTGTTCTGAAGAACTCTGTGTGTGTGGTTTTGTACAAATACTTTGTGTGTAAAAATGACAGGAAGTTGAGGTGAGACAACATCAAACATCATCAAACACTTTTTGAGGCCCATGTCTACAATTACTCTCTTTAGACTCTCAGTAGACATGGCCACTGGACTGCATACATTCTCTGTGTCAGAATTCAACACTCAAAACCTTTACATTTATATCATTATGCAGACACTTTCCCCCGGAGCAGCTTATAGAACTGCTTTATAGACTACATCATAGACCTTTCCTCATGCTCGTAATTGTACTTTTATTTTTATTATACTGAAGTATAATTTCATGTCCGTATACTTTACTTGAGTATTATTGAAACCCAATACTTGTATTCTTATACTTGTATTTGTGGTGAAAAATGTCCAGGGTGTGATCAGGGTCATGAAATCATTAAAGGCCCTGACGCTCGTACTGAAGATCTTTTCAGCACACTCAGTACTGTTAAAGCATACAGTTGTGTGAGTAAATACTCATAACCAAAACTGGATTTGGAATGACGAATTTCTAAATTGAATTGGGACTATAGAATTCAAACATGTACTTATAAATTCTTCTTCATCTTTATAAAAAATAAAAATATTAGACAGTGTCAAATGAAGCATTTTCGTTTTTGCTCAACTTCATGTAACAGTAACTTTACTTCACTGTTGGTGACGATCATCTTCTTGGACCTTTTCAGACGCTTCATGCATTCGACAATAAGCAGTGTTCAGGAGATGAGTGCTCAGATTTGTACCATTTATGATTATATGGGGGTGCTTATTTATGCAAAGTAGTGTGGCCGTGCATCATCACATCAATTTAGAATGTGTGATATGTGTATATATATTTATATGTATTATAATGTTGTGGTTTGTCAAAGGAGTGATGTGATAAGTTTCCTTCTCTCAAACTTGTCTCCAGACACACAGTTTAGTTTCATCTAATCTAATCTAATCTAATCTAATCTTTTACAACCTGTAGAAAATGTAGCATTGACAGTCTTTACAAAATCAAAAAGAGGACATGTCAAACCTGTTACTCTTTTCTTTTATTTATGTATTTATTTATTTAAGGTTTAGATCAGATAACGTGTGATGTGATACAGTGCCTTGTGAAAGTATTTGAAACTTTTCAACCTTTTGCCACATTTCAGGCTTCAAACATAAAGACATAAAATTTAAATTTTTTGTGAAGAATCACCAACAAGTGGGACAAAATTGTTAAGTGGAACGAAATCTATTGGATATTTTAAACTTTTTTAGCAAATAAAAAAATGAAAAGTGGTGCGTGCAAAATTATTCTGCCCCTTTACTTTCAGTGCAGCAAACTCACTCCAGATGTTCAGCGAGGATCTCTGAATGATCCAATGTTGTCCTAAATGACTGATGGTGATAAATCGAATCCACCTGTGTGTAATCAAGTCTCTGTATGAATGCACCTGCTCTGTGATAGTCTCAGGGTTCTGTTGAAAGCACAGAGAGCATCATGAAGACCAAGGAACACACCAGGCAGGTCCGTAATACTGTTGTGGAGAAGTTTAAAGCCGGATTTGGATACAAAAACAACTATCAGTCGTACACTGCACAAATCTGGCCTTTATGGAAGAGTGGCAAGAAGAAAGCCATTTCTCAACGTTTGGTGTGACGTTTGGTATGTCTCCCAGGTGGCTTGTGGCAAACTTTAGCCAAGACTTTTTATGGATATCTTTGAGAAATGGCTTTCTTCTTGCCACTCTTCCATAAAGGCCAGATTTGTGCAGTGTACGACTGATTGTTGTCCTATGGACAGACTCTCCCACCTCAGCTGTAGTTCTCTGCAGTTCATCCAGAGTGATCATGGGCCTCTTGGCTGCATCTCTGATCAGTCTTCTCCTTGTCTGAGCTGAAAGTTTAGAGGGATGGCCAGGTCTTGGTAGATTTGCAGTGGTCTGATACTCCTTACATTTCAAAATGATCGCTTGCACAGTGCTCCTTGGGATGTTTAAAGCTTGGTAAATCTTTTTGTATCCAAATCCGACTTTAAACTTCCCCGGAGAGATTAGTCCCGACTCTCCGTCTTCACTGAAGCCGACTGACAGGATGTTGGTTCAATGAGCTGGGATTTTGGAAGTCAGTTCTCAGTTCTCATTTTGTTGCTGTATATGATGTTCTTCTTCTACACTATGTTTAATGCATATCTCTATGATTCCAATAGACGTGCAGTCGTGTAATACGTTTCAGATGAATTTCAGGTGTATTACGTGGAAATTGGACTTGGGTTGAGATGGAAGGACAAGATTAACACTTTTACCATACGCGTATGAGCAATCTCAACATAATCACGTATAATGTCCATAGTTTGAATCATCCCATTAAAAAAAAGAAAATATATAGTCAGCTAAAGAAATTGCACTGCTCAAGTGCCTTATTGCAGGAAACTCACCTGTCAGAAACTGAACACAGAAAATTAAAAAGAGAATAGGTAAACCAAGTATATAGCGCCTCCTTTGGTAAAAAAAAAAAAAGGGGGGAGTAGCTATTTTAATTAATAAGTCAGTGGCCTTTTGCTTAGAAAATGTAATCATAGAGCTTGGTAAAGAAAGGTTTTTTCAGATACTGGAGACTAAATTTATCATGACTAACTAACACAACAGTGGTACAAGAACTAAAACAGAACTTAAAAGAATACTTTGAGTCAAATGACAATGGATAGGTAACACCATCAATCTTATGGGAGGGAGCTAAATCAGTAATAAGAGAGGAAATGATCCAGATTGTTGGTAGAGAAAATGGAATTAGAACATAAAATTAAACTAATAGAGATAGAACATAAAAGTCCAGGAGCACAAGTCACGCTACTAGAATTAAAGGAATCTAGGAGAGCCTTGGATAATCTCCTTACATATAAGGCGGAAGGAGCATTTAGATTTTCCAGACAGAAATATTACGAGATGGGCAACAGAGCCAGCCACTTGTTGGCTTTTGAACTCCGTAAAGCCCAGGCTAATCGTCTGGTTCCTAAAATTATGCACCCTTTCCCCCAAAAAATATTATCTCATCCAAAGGAAATTGTGGATGCCTTTGCATCTTTCCATAGAAAACTACATGAAGAGCCAAAACCAAAAACAATACGTGATAAAACCGAGACCTTTCTTGCCGGTTTACACTTACCATCAATGTCAGAAAATGAAGCATTGCAAATGACACTAAATGTTACCGAAAGTAAAATACGAGAAGTTATTAAAAAAAAACTAAAAAAAAAAAAAGCCCACCAGGGATGGACGGTCTCCCTGGAGAATTCTATAAATGCTTCATTGGTGATTTAGTACCAGTACTAACTAAGGTTTTTAATTATGCCCTTTCCAAAGAAGACCCACCAGCTACATGGTCTTAGGCCATTGTCTCAGTGATCTATAAAGAAGCCAAAGACCTATTATCCTGCAAGGGGTACAGACCAATTAGCTTGTTATGTAACGATCAAAAAATAGTAACAAGTATCCTGGCAAAAAGATTGCAAAAAATTATAGCAAAGTTGATTAAGGTGGATCAGACAAGCTTTATCCCTGACAGACAAGGAGCCAACAACATAAGGAGAACATTAAATATTATAACAGGTGCCAAGAAAAGTAAGCAAAATTCCATGTTAATTAGCTTTGAAGCACAGAAAGCATTCGACACTGTAAATTGGCAATTCCTGTATAAAACATTGGCTGCGATGGGGTTCCACCCAAAATTTGTGAATTGGGTAAAGGTTATACACGCAAATCCCAAGTCACGAGTAAGGGTGAATGGATGTTGCTCTTGCCTTTTCCACCTTGAGAGGGGAGTTCGCCAGGGTGATTGCCTCAGCCCTTTGCTGTTTGCCATAAATATTGAACCCTCAGCAGCACTAATAAGTCAAAATGAGACTAGCAAGGGCATAAAAGATGAGGGTCAAACAGAACACAAGATTTCACTCTACGTGAAAGACATACTGACATATATTAGTGATCCACCTCCTCTATCCCTTCACTAATAAGGAATTTAAAGGGATACAGAGAAGTCTCGGGATATGAAATTAACCAATCAACATCTGGGTGAAATAAAAACTGACTTGACGAGATGGGAATTAATTCCATTATTTCTAAATGGACGAGTGGAAACAATACGAATGAATATGTTGCCAAGGCCACTCTTTCTGTTCCAATCCCTGCCCGTAGAGGTCCCGTTACTACATTTAAAATAATGAATAAATGGCTATCCAAATTTATGTGGCAAAATAGAAAACCTAGAATAAAATTTAAAAGAATGTTATGTTCCAGAGAAACCGGAGGCCAAGACTTGCCTAACTTGAAACACTACCGGGCAGCCCAGCTTAGATCAATGGTATCTTGGATTTCTCAAGATAATGATGCCATTTGTGTCAGGATGGAACAGAGTGGAGGAGGTGGAGAACAATAGTATGATATTCTTACTGAGAGTCTTGCTCTTAATAGCCTTAATAGAATCATCATTTGCACTGTTTGGTGTAATGTAAATTTCTAAACAAATTGCATAATATTTCAGTATTATGTAAGAACAAAAATTTTACATTGTAATTGAGAAAATGCATAAAGTTGAAAAAATATATATACTTTTTTTTGTAGTAGTCATAGTAGTAGTAGTAATAGTAGTAGTAGTAGTAGTAGTAGTAGTAGTAGTAGTAGTGTGGTAAAGGCATGCGGTTGCAGAAAATTCATAATATCCATTTGGGGTCATTTGCTCAAAAAGTTTGGGAACCCTAGGGCCAGAGATCGCTACTGAGCATGTGCAGAGTAAACTACAGTGGGAGATAATCCTCCTTTTTTTTTAGTTTGATTGCATGTTGTAAACAACAGATCAGTGCATTACCGCCACCTAGGGGTCCAATGGGAGTACTTTCTTTTTCCAACAAAACCTTTTTAAAGGTTTTATTTGTTTATCCATCCATCCATCCATCCTCCACCGCCATAAATGTTATCTTATTTTATATCATTGCAACCTATACTGGTTCAATGTCATTGCTGCTCATAGAAAGAGGGATTAATTAAACAGTGACGAATAAGCTTTTAAATGCGGCTGTGACGCAGTTGGTAGAGTGGGTTGTCCATTAATCGTACGGTTGGCGGTTCGATTCCCGGCCCGGGTGACTCCACATGCCGAAGTGTCCTTGGGTAAGACACTGAACCCCAAGTTGCTCCCGATGGCAAGCTAGCACCTTGTATGGCAGCTCTGCTCCCATTGGTGTGTGTGTGTGTGTGAATGGGTGAATGAGACACAGTGTAAAGCGCTTTGGATAAAAGCGCTATATAAGTGCACATTTACCATTTACATTTTAAATATCTTCAAAGATTAGAAAAAAAAAAATAATAATAATAACAGTAATGAACAACAAAAATCTACCACAATTCAAGGGTTATCTACAAAATGGTAATAATATTTAAATAATATTTTTTTTTGTTCTGTTTTTAACGATAAGATTGAGATATTTGAGTATGGAATTCATTTCTACCATCAAAATGTTAAACCGTTTCTTCAACTTTTCCCTGCTGTCCACGCCCACAGAGGTTAGCTACACTTATATACAGTCATCTCTTATTTATGTTTATTAGTAGTTATACATTTTTTTAGATAAATAAACACATTGACACATATTAGTTACTATCTTAAACTTTAAATCTTTTTATAAAAATTAAACTGGAGGCTGTAATACTGATCTCTGCCGCTGGGTGTCAGTAAATACACACACACACACACACACACACTCTTCTATATGACGGTGACAGAAGTAGACTTCCTGAAGTGTGTGTGTGTGTGTGTGTGTGTGTGTGTGTAAATGAAAAGCTGTATAATAATGATGAATAATGTTGTTAATAAAAGAGGAAGCCGGACCTGTTCTGCTCCTGTAGCGTTAAAATCCTCTAACGCTATAAACTCCTGTGTAATAATGTTACTGTTAGTGTGTGTGTGTGTTCTCACTTTCACTCATCTCCAACAGAAACAAACAACACACACACACACACACACACACACACACACACACAGAGAGAGAGAGAGAGAGAGAGAGAGAGAGAGAGAGTACAGTCCACTTCACTTGATGATGTTCCTTCTGAGATTATAAAAGCATCTTTTTCTGAAATTGGCCCCTGTGTCCAGGTGTTGATAAATTCATCTTTGGATGCTGGGGTGGTCCCAAATTGTTTTAAGCATGCTATTGTTCAACCTTTGCTTAAGAAACATGGTTTTGGATGAAGGTTGCTTTGATAATTATCGGCCTGTCTCTAAGCTGTCGTTTCTGTCAAAGCTGTTGGAGAAAGTAGTACAGTCACAATTGAACCTGTTTTTAAATACAGCTAAGTTATTCGAACCTTTATAATCTGGTTTCACTGCTTATCATAACACGGAGTCTGCTTTGTTAAAAGTGTCCATTGACATTTTACTGGCAGCGGATGCTGGAAAAAATGCTGTGTTGATGCTACTGGATCTTACAGCTGCCTTTCATACATTAGACCATAACATACTTCTTTGGCACTTAGAGCATCTATTTGGTATCAAGGGTACCGCCCTGCAATGGTTCAGCTCATATCTTAAGGACAGGTCCTCCTTGGTAATGTTGGGTAGTTTCTCCTCATCTTCCGCTCCTATTGTTAACGGTGTACCTCAAAGCGCCATTCTGGGCCCACTTCTTTTTAACATATATGTGTGTCCATTGGGGAATATTATTAGGGCACACAATGTCTCTTTTCACTTATATGCTGATGATACCCACTTGTACATTCCATTGAAAGCTGGTGACTCCATTCAACCATTGTCGGACTGTCTGGACGACATTAAAAAATGGTTAACAAATAATTTCCTCCAACTTAATGGAGACAAAACCGAAACAATTGCTTTTGGCCCACTGAGATTGAGAGATGGTCTCATAAATGAGCTTCGTAACCACCTCCCCTCAATTGCTTCCCAGGTTAGGAACCTTTGTATCATCCTGGACTTTTAACTAAGCAAATAAATTTGTTCGTTAAGAATAGTTTTCATCAACTACAGATTATTTCTAAACTTAAAGTATTTTTTTCTTTCCAAGATTTGGAGAAGGTTATGCATGCTTTTATCACATCGCGTTTAGACTTGGGTCTTCCTCAGTCATCTCTGGCTCGTCTCCAGATGGATCAGAATGCAGCTGCAAGGCTGCTGACCAGGGAAAAGAAATATGATCGTGTCACCCCAATTTTAGCATCGCTCCATCGGCTCCCAGTCCGTTTTAGGATTCAATTTAAGATTCTGATGTTTGTTTTTAAAACTCTTAATGATCCTTCCTATCTCCTATCTAAGGTTTCTTCTGTATGTCCCTCGATCCGGTTCAAAACTAAGGGGGTGGAGCTTTTTCAGTCACCGCTGTGATGACACATAGACGGGAGGCGGATGCAGGTGCAGGTCACAGTCTTTATTAAACTTCAACACAATGCGATCTTCACATAAACATTAACAGGCAACGGGACATATAAGTAACTCGTCCCTAACGACCGCTACGAACGTGTCAACATACTCTAAACATATGAACAATCATGAGCAACGTGCTCGGTAACTCAGCCACTTAAATAAGGAACATAATCAATGATAAACACAAACACCTGTGACCACTCTGCTCTAAAGCTCGCGCTAACCCGGATGTGAGCGAAACAAACAAAGTCCATTTAACCCAAGCGCCACAGTGCCCTCTGTCAGCGATGGCGTGACAGCCGCCTCTCGTTTATGGAATCAATTGCCACTGGACATCCGCCTTGCACCTTCTATTGTCATTTTTAAAAAGAGGCTTAAAACATATCTCTTCTCCCAGGCATTTGAATCTATTTTTTTTACTATTGTCTGTCTTTATTTGGTTTTATTCTGTTTTCTATTTTACTTTCCTTAATCTGTGCAGCACTGTGGTCAGCTTCGCTGTGTGAAACATGCTATATAAATCAAATGTACTTATTACTTACCTACTCAACATTACAGCAGAGAGAAATTATTTTATTTAGAGTACTTTAGGCACAGAGATCACAGCTCACAGTGCTGCACACTTTATTAGTATCTTAATATTTATTTGCGTTTATTTTTATATTATAAATCTTATTTCGGAGATATACAGTCAGTATTTCTGATATGTAATAGAGTTATTACATACCGGGGCGGCTGTGGCGCAATTAGTAGAGTGGATTGTCCACTAATCGTAGGTTTGGCGGTTCGATTCCTTCCCGGGTGACTCCACATGCCGAAGTGTCCTTGGGCAAGACACTGAACCCCAAGTTGCTCCCGATGGCAAGCTAGCACCTTGTATGGCAGCTCTGCTACCGTGGGTGTGTGTGTGTGAATGGGTGAATAAGACACAGTGTAAAGCGCTTTGGATAAAAACGCTATATAAATGCCCATTTACCATATTAATATGAAGTGTTTATAATTAAATGCTATTGTTTTATTTGTTTGAATAAATATATGTTATTGTTGTTGTCTTCACCTGAGCACTGTGTTCAATCAAACATTCATCATTAAAAATTAATCATGAAAACAACCGTACACTAATTAAAGGAAGGATAATATAGAACAGGGATCTCAAACTCAACTTACCTGGAGGCCGCTGGAGGTAGAGTATGGGTGAGGCTGGGCCGCATCAAGTATTCCACAAAAAAGGGTTTCAAGTATTCCAAAAACAGTATAACTTATCCAATCTTCTGAATCTTTAGTCATAACAATTCAGAACATGCAGAACATGAACAGTTCTTCAGTACATAGGCTTCTCTTACTTCCTCCTACTCCTTGCTGCCAGAGACTTGGCAGCGCTTCCTCTTACATAGCTGAGCCACATTTGGCTTGAGGGAGAAAGCAACTGAGACCCTCAATATGGCTCAAAGATGCTCATCTGTAAGTCTGGACCTTGATTTATTAAAGTTTACAGTGGAGAAGAGCTTTTCACACAGATAGGTGCACCCAAAAAGGCACATGATTCGCCTGAACATCTTGGAAAGCTCAAGGAATGTGGGGGGCGATTCTCTCATAAATTGTCCAAGCTTGTCTGTTTTTCCACTCACCTCCCTGAACTTGGCTTTGAGTTCAGAACTGCACTGCAGGTCAATTAGCTCCATCTGAAGCACAGGGGCAGGGCATCTTCCACATCAAAGGAGAAGGGGTCAGCAAAAATTTGAAACGTGGCTCTGTGTGTCTTGAAGTCTGCAAACCTGTGATCAAATTCTTCTTGTAGCTTTACAATGGTATCAGCATACTTCTCACCACTGAATGGTGTGCCTGAATCCATGAGCATCTTGCATGCTGGGAAATGGCAGAGGTTTGCTGGGCTTTCCATAACACAAGTTTTGTGGAGAATGCTCTGACATTGTCATATGCAGCACTGACAAGCTGGCCCTGGCTTTGTAACTTCTTGTAAACCTCTTCAAGACGTCCCCTGCTAAGCCAACGTACCTCGGTGAAGTAGAGCACATCCTCATATGCTGACTCTATTTCTTGGAAATGTTTAGCTTTCTCTCGCTCATCTCCCCGGTATTTTGCATACTCCTTAGCATGTCTAGTTGAGTAATGACATCTGATGTTATACTCCTTGTGCACCGCAACTTTATCTGTGCATATTAGACACGTCGGAATGCCCCTGTGCTCTACAAAAAAAAAAAAACCTTTTCTCCTGAAATTGTCTGTGCTCATCGCCAACTTTTCTCTTCACAGCAGGTTTTGAAAAAGTCATGACTGGGTGACAAAAAAACGTATTTGCACTGGGTGACACTCCCAAAACACGTTTCAAGTGACCGACGTTGATAAATCGTGTTGTTGTCACAAGCCTGAGCTATGGTAGCCCACAAGTGTTAAAAAATATAAAACGCCCAGGGAAACAACTCAGGCAGGTGCATGTGAGAAAAAACGCGTGGGCCACACTAAGACTAAGCTTTGATTTCAAGTAGGGGGCCACAAAATATCGTTCCGCGGGCCGCAATTGGCCCCCAGGACGCGAGTCTGAGACCGCTGTTGTAGAAGATTTAAATATGTTTAGAGCTTTAATTAAATGTGTGTATGTATGTTTGTGTATGTGTGTGTATGTATGCGTATTTGTGTGTATATGTGTGTGTATGTGTGTGTATGTATGCGTATGTGTGTGTATGTGTGTATATGTGTATGTGTGTGTATGTGTGTATGTGCGTGCGTGTATGTGTGTGTATATATGTGTGTGTGTATGTGTGTGTGTATATGTGTGTATGTGTGTGTCTGTATGTATGTATGTGTATGTATGTATGTATGTATGTGTGTATATGTATGTATGTATGTGTGTGTGTGTATGTGTGTGTGTATGTATGTGTGTATGTGTGTGTATGTATTTATTGTCGCGACGGACTGACACTCGGCGCGAGAGGGAAGAAAATCGCTGAGGGACGGCACGAGAACCCAGAGGCATCTCCCGGGATTCCCCTGACACGCCCCCGCGAGCGTCACGGTGTCAGGCCGCCTCCGCAGCCCCACACACACACCCACACAAACCTGCTCTCTACCAGAGAGAAAATAAAAGACTCAGCTATTGCCCTATTAAAGCCTCCGTGTCTCTGTGCTCCGCCCTTTCCCGCTACACTGGTGTAGGATGCAGGCATGAGCACAGACCCGCCCCTTGCCTAAAAAAAAAATAAAAATTTGTCAAGGAGAGAGAGAACATGGACCAAACCTTGCAGCAGCTGTTGCAGACCAGTATCCAGCAGCAGACTGCCACCCGGCAGCTCACGGAGGTTGCCCGCCAACTCCCACCAACGAGCCCATGCCCACAGAGCCAGAACTGGGGTCCCCCGGGCCAACCCAGAAACCTTGGCTGGCCGGCTGTGCCCTCCATGCGCGCCAGCTGCCAGATGGGCCCACCCAGAAGGTGTGGATCGAAGGGAGGCTGATCACTGCTCTACTGAACACCCCAAGCACTGTGACTCTCGCCCAACCGTCCGTCCTCCCCAGCGGACTTCGGCCAGGGGTAGCCTCGCTGTAACCTGCATCCATGGGGACACCCGGAAAGTCCAGACAGCTGAGGTGCCGATCCAGGGCACGACAGGGATCTGGTCTGTCCACGTGGGCGTGATCCCCGACCATTACTCCTGGGGAGGGACTGGCCAGGATGCCTGCCGGGCCGGGAAACCGGGACAGGGAAGCCGCGACGTCAGAAGCAAAGGACCGTGGCCCAGACTGCTTACCTGGCCCAGGACAATGGGGACGCCACTCCCGAAGGTGAGTCCTCTGTATCCATTAACCCTATGTCCTCTGTCATCCACCAGGTTAACCGAGAAGGGAGCTTTGGTCGGGAGCAGAAGGAGGACGACCACCTCAAGCACTGCTGGGCCCAAGTACGGGTTGTAGAGGGGGTTGACCAAAGCCCCGACCTGAGACTTCCCACCTCATACTTCCTCATTCCTCATCTCCTCTACCACCGGGCCTGCCGCCGGGGGGGAGCAGGTAGACCTCCTGGTGGTACCATGGACAAAAACACCCCGGTCATGCACCTCTCCCATGCCCACCCGCTCGATGGTCACCTGGGACCGCGGAACACGTTGGAAAAACTGAGGGACCGATTCGTGTGGCCCGGGATGGGTGCTGAGGTCCGGATGTTCTGCCAGCAGTGTCCCCAGTGCCAACGCACCGCTCCCCGGAGACCCCCGCCGGCACCCCTCATCCCTCTACCCATCATCGGCGTTCCCTTTGAGCAGATCGGCATGGACCTCGTGGGGCCTTTCCCCAAGTCGGCCCGGGGCCACAAGTACATCCTGGTGGTCATAGACTACACCACCCGGTACCCAGAGGCGGTACCACTGCGCAAAGCCACCTCCCCCAACATCGCCAGGGAACTGGTACTCCTTTTCAGCCGGGTGGGAATCCCGAAGGACATACTAACTGACCAAGGTACACCCTTTGTCTCAAAGTTAATGTCTGATCTGTGTCGGCTGTTGCAGGTGAAGCACCTGAAGACGTTGGTCTACCACCCCCAGACTGACGGGCTGGTCGAGCGCTTTAACCAAATGCTCAAACAAATGCTGCGGCGGGTGGTAGACGAAGAAGGGAGGAACTGAGAACTGAATCCGGGAGTGTCCTCAGGCATCCACCAGCTTCACCCCCTTCGAGCTGCTGTTCGGCCGGCACCCTCGAGGACTGCTGGACATCACCCGTGAAGCCTTGGAGGAACAGCCATCCCCGTACCGCTCGGTCATGGAATATGTACAAGAAATGCAAGACAGGATCGACCGAGTGGCGCCGATAGTCCAACAGCACATGCGTGCCGCCCAGGAGGAACAGCAGTGGGTGTACACCCACCCGGCGCAGCCTCGGGAGTTCCACCCAAGGGACCAGGTACTTCTTCTGGTACCCAGTAGCGCCTGCAAGTCCCTGGCCCGCTGGCAGGGGCCCTACACCGTTCTAGAGCATCAGGGCGCCGTCAACTACCGCCTGCAACAGCCCGGTAAGAGAGCAGACGGGAAACTATACGACATTAACTTGTTGAAGAAGTGGGTAGAACCGGCCCCGGAGGTGTCAGCGTACGCCGCCCTGGACACAGATCAGAACAAGCGTGCTTTGGTCGACCTCGGGGAGGACCTCACCCCCACCCAGAGACAGGAGCTCCTCGAGTTGGTGGACCAATTCTCAGACGTGTTCTCCTCCTCCCCGGGAAGGACCCAAGTGGTGCGCCACCACATAAAAACACCTCCGGGGGTAGTGGTGAGACAGAGGCCCTACCGTGTCCCAGAGGCCTGGCGTAAGGCCATAGAGGAAGAGGTGGAGCGAATGCTACAAGACGGAGTTATCGAAGATTCCAACAGCCCCTGGTCCAGCCCATCATCGTAGTGCCAAAACCCGACGGGAGCATTCGGCTCTGCAACGATTTTTGCAGACTGAACCAAGTCTTGGATTTTGATAGCTACCCCCTCCCCCGAGTGGATGACCTTGTGGAGTGCCTGGGGAGGGCCCGATTCATTTCCACCCTGGACCTCAACAAAGGGTACTGGCAAGTGGCCCTAGCGGCCGACGCCCGACCCAAGACGGACTTTAGCACCTCCACGGGCCACTGACAGTACCGGATCCTCCCCTTTGGACTACAC
>CM022758.1:1621396-1838896 GCA_012411365.1 Ameiurus melas
CCAGCATGACCTTCTGACTGAAATATATTTCTCTTATATACAAAAACTTCCATACACACTCTTCCATACCTTGTTATTTGAAAGCCATACCATGCTAATGATAATGCTAATCCTTGTGATAGTTTAACTTTGTAAACTCTAGCTAAACTTTACCCTACAGGCCACCATAGGGCATGGGGGTGGAGCTTTGCGAACATGTGCAGGAAATGGGGTGGACTCAAGTAGTATAAAAAAAATTAAAATGTTGAACCCACCCACTTAACAGTTGCTCAATACTTTGTTGAAGCATATTTGGCACCAATTACAGCTTCAGGTCTTTTTGAGAATGATGCTACAAGCTTGGCACACCTATTTTTGGGCAGTTCCTCCCATTCTTCTTTGCTGGAACTCTCAAGCTCCATCAGGTTGTATAGGGAGCGTCGGTGCAAAGCCATTTTCAGATCTCTCCAGAGATATTCCATCAGGTTCAAGTCTGGTCTCTGGCTGGGCCACTCAAGTACATTCACAGAGTTACTGTAGCCACTCCTTCGTTATCTTGGTTGTGTGCTTAGGATTGTTGTCCTGTTGGAAGATAAACCTCTCCCCAGTCTGAGGTCCAGAGCGCTCTGGAGCAGGTTTTAATCAAGGATGTCTCTGTACATTGCTGCATTCGTCTTTCCTCTATCCTGACTAGTCTCCCAGTTCCTGCCGCTGAAAAACATCCCCACAGCATGATGCTGCCACCACTATAGGGATGGTATTGGCCAGTTGTTGAGTGGTGCCTGGTTTCCTCCAGACATGACGCTTGTCATTCAGGCCAAAAAGTTCAGTCTTTGTTCAATCTTTGGTCTGAGAGTCCTTCAGGAGCCTTTTGGCAAACTCCAGGCGGGCTGTCATGTGACTTTTACTGAGGAGTGGCTTCTGTCTGGCCAGTGTACCATTCAGGCCTGATTGGTGGAGTTCTGCAGAGATGGTTGTTCTTCTGGAAGGTTCTCTCTCCACAGAGACATGCTGGAGCTCTGTCAGAGTAACCATTGGGTTTTTGGTCACCTCCCTGACTAAGGCCCTTCTCCCCCGATCACTCAGTTTGGCCGGGTGGCCAGCTCTAGGAAGAGTCCTGTTGGTTCCAAACTTCTTCCATTTACGGTTGATGGAGGCCACTGTGCTCATTGGGACCTTCAATGCTGCAGAAATGTTTCTGTACCCTTCCCCAGATCTGTCTCCAGGTCTCCAGATGGTTCCTTGGACTTCATGGCTTCGTTTGTGCTCTGACATGCATTAACTATTAACTATGGGACTTTATATAGACAGGTGTGTGCCTTTCTAAATCATGTCTAATCAACTGAATTGACCACAGCTGGACTCCAATCAAGTTGTAGAAACATCTCAAGGATGATCAGTGGAAACAGGATGCACCTGAGCTCAATTTTGAGGTTCATGGCAAAGGCTGTGAATACTTATATACATGTGCTTTTTTGTTTTTTATTTTTAATAAATTTGCAAAGATTTAAAAAAAACCTCTTTCACGTTGTCATTATGGGGTATTGTTTGTAGAATTTTGAGGAAAATAATGAATTTAATCCATTTTATAATAGGTCTGTAACATAACAAAATGTGGAGAAAGTGAAGCACTGTGAATACTTTCCATATGCACTATACACTAATCTTACCTCATGCACCTGTGAGTAATTTCTGACAGAGAACAAATTTATTGCATCGTCATGTTTATTAAATTTTCCTGTATAAATGAATAAAGTCAGATTTTACAAGGGTAACATTATCCATTAAAGTAGATGCAAATGTAAAAAAAAATGTAAAAAATGTAAAAGAGTTTTATTCTCTCTCCACCAATACAAACATCAGATTATTTAAGAAAAAAAATTTATGACCTGAAATCAATTTCAGCTCAAAATTTTCTTCTCACAGATCCAGACATATCGGTAATCACAGGAAATATCAATCCAATTCGGAACAGATTTAGTCCAATAGCCAGATAAAGCACAGTCCTCATCACCTCTGTTGTTGGGTTCTCCATCACTCCAGAACCTGAAAGAAGAGAAGCAGTGAGTGAATCCAGTGTGTTTATGAGGGTTTTCAGTCCTCCGGGTCACACCATATCTCTGATTACACTCATTATAAGGGAAATTTCTGTTACTTGAGGTGAGTCTGATTTCCATCAGGCGTTCATTTAAAATTGCAATCGGAAGGTTCATATTTAACAACGCTATCAAACTGGATAGCAGGCACAACGACTGCAGTACAAGTGTTTTGAGCTGAATGCGTCACATGACTGCGTCACTTGACTTAAAATGCGTCATGCTTTTTGAATAGCTCCGTTTCCTCAGCCAACACTACGACACGAAAGATGGGGTTTTCAGATGGATTAACGTAGACATAGCCTGAGACCACCTCACTCAGAAACTCTCGGACCAGAGAACCACACAGAGGGGGTTCGGTTCCGATTAAACACTGTGCGTGTGAAAGCAGCTTTAAACACTAGGTAATTCACATACGGGTCATCATCAAGATGATAACTTACCCGACTTATACCAACATCTGGAAATGTGAACCGGATGGCAACACAGCAGTAGTACCAAGTGGTTCTAGTTTTGCTATTTTTGTCTTGTAGCCCGTCTTTTTACAGGACATGGACATCAGAGAAACCGGTGTTCATGTTTACCATTGCCAGACACTGCTAAAATACAGAAATCATGCAACAGCCAACCTGCATGATGATCTGCTGGAGATGCTACGCAATCTCGGCTTGCTGCGGAGACCAGGCCTCCAGTCCTCGGCGTTGCCTGATGCTTTTAGCCGGGGGAGGGGACGTCGAAAGTGGTGTGTGAGGAAGCATGAAGCATGGGAATAGGGCAGGGGTCCATGCTAGGCTAAAAGCAAACCCAAAACGGTCAGCTTTCCCGTCCATCCTGCTCTCCAAATTCTGCTTCCTGGACAATAAACTGGACTACATCCAACTCCAGCAGGCAACACGGTGTGAGTTTAGAGACTGCTGCATCTTTGTTTTCACTGAGACGTGGCTCAGCGACTGAGTTCCAGACACCGCCATTCAGCTAGACGGGCTTGCCTCGTTTCGTGCCGACAGAAATGCAGCTCTGTGCGTTGAGACTTGCGGTGGTGGCTTGTGTGTTTACATCAACACGGAATGGTGCAAGAACTCCGTGCTATTTTCTAGTCACTGTCCATCGCTGGTAGAGTTTGTGACTGTTAGATGCAGACCATTTTAATTACCACGGAAAGTCACTACCATTCTTGTAATCGGAGTATACATTCCCCCCCATTGCTAATGCTAAGGAGTTGCTCTGTGAACTGTATGGGGCTATTAGTGAACTGCAGTTCACACACCCCGATGGACTGCTTATTATCGCCAGAGATTTCAACCATGTGAATCTCAAGTCAGTGCTCCCTAATTTTGACCAACATGTTGACTTACAACAAGAGGGGTGAACATGCTGGATCTTGTTTACACAAACATCCCCAGCGCGTACAGAACAGAGCCCCACCCCCACCTCTGGTACTCAGACCACATCTCTGTTATGCTAATTCCAGCATACAGACCACTCGTTAGATGCTCCAAACCGGTTTTGAAGCAGGTGAAAACCTGGCAAGCAGGAGCCATCTCTGCTCTTCCTGACTGTTTTGAGCACACTGACTGGGACATGTTCAGGGAGGCTGCAACTGACAGCGATTCCTCCACTTGGAGGAATACATGGCGTCAGTGACCAGTTACATCAGCAAGTACATTGATGTCACCGTCTCCAAGACCATCACTACATGCTCCAACCAAAAGTCGTGGATGACTGCAGAGGTGCGAGCACTACTGAGAACCAGAGACTCCACCTTCAGGGCAGGTGACAAAGCGGCCCTAAGAACTGCAAGGGCCAAACTGTCCCGGGCCATCACAGAGGCAAAGCGCACACACGGCGAGAAAATCCACAGTCACTTCACGGATAGCGGCGACACACGGCGCATGTGGCAGGGCATTCAGGCAATCAGCAACTTCAGGACAACATCACCCACCTGTGACAGTGATGAAAACTATATGCAGAGTCAACCCACGTAAGGCTGCTGGACCACACAACATTCCTGGCAGAGTGCTCAGAGGATGTGAAGACCAGCTAGCAAATGATTTCACTGACATCTTCAACATCTCCCTGAGCAGCACCATCGTTCCAACATGCTTCAAGGCTACCACCATGCCAAAGATGTCTCCAGTGAACTGTCTCAATGACAACCGTCCCGTTGCACTAACATCCATCATCATGAAGTGCTTTGAGAGGCTTGTCATGAGGCCTCAAAAATCCAGACCCTGCTCCCCACCTCACTGGACCCACTGCAGTTTGCGTATCGTACCAACCGCTCAACAGATGATGCCATCACCACCACCCTACATCTGGGCCTCACCCACCTGGACAAAAAGGATACCTACGTTTGAATGCTGTTCATAGACTTCAATTCAGCATTCAGCACAATTATTCCTCAGCCCCTGATTGGAAAGCTGGACCTACTGGACCTGAACATCTCCCTCTGCAACTGGATCCTGGACTTCTTGACTGGGAGACCTCAATCAGTCCGGATCGGGAACAACATCTCCAGCACCACCATTCTGAGCACTGGCGCCCCTCAGGGCTGTGTGCTCAGTCCACTGCCGTTCACTCTGCTGACTCAAGACTGTGCAGAAATGCACGGCTCCAACCACATCATCACGTTCGCCGATGACATGACCATGGTAGGGTCTCATCAGCAAGAACAATGAGTCAGCAAACAGAGAGGAGGTGCAGCAGCTAACAGACTGGTGCAGAGCCAACAACCTGTCTCTGAATGTGGACAAAACAAAGAGATGGTTGTTGTTTTCATCACAGCACGGAGTGAACACTCTCCACTGAACATTGAAGGCTACTCTGTGGAGATCATCAAGAGCATCAAATTCCTTGGTGTTCACTTGGCGGAGAACCTCACCTGGTCCCTCAACACCAGCTCCATAGCCAAGAAAGCCCAGTGTCTCTACTTTCATGAAGTCTGAAGAAAGCCCATCTCCCACCTCCCGTCCTCACGACATTCTATAGAGGAACTACTGAGAGTATCCTGAGCAGCAAGACCCTGCAGCAGATAGTGAAGACAACCGAGAAGATCATCGGGATCTCTCTCCCTCATCACAGACATTTACACCACACGCTGCATCTGCAAAGCCATCAGCATTGTTGATGACCCCACACACCCCTCACACACTCTTCACACTCCTGCCATCTGGAAAAAGGTACTGAAGCATTCGGGCCCTCACAACCAGACTGTGTAACAGCTTCTTCCCACAAGCCATCAGACTCCTCAATACACTAAAACTGGACTGATACACACACACACACACACACTCTGAACTGATCACCATCCCACTCGCATTGAAATATTTGCACATTCCTGCATTGACACTGTTACATTTTTTGCTGCTACTGTACTATAAAAAATATAGTATAAAATCTAATCTGCTGAATATTAAGTCATAGGGTGTTATGTTTACACTTATAGCATTTTTAAATGATATTGTTACACCTTGGCACCTATCTTCAGCACTTCCTGTTAAATCAGATACTTCCACACAAGAACTGTGTACTGTTCAGTGCTACACTGTCACTTCCTGTAACTATTTTCCTGTTTTAGTAGAATGTTTGTGGATCTTATTTAGTTCTGTCTCGTCTCATGTGGTCAGTGTGTTGTTTTATGTAGCACCATGATCCTAGAAGAATGTTGTTCATTTCACTGTGTACTGTACCAACTGTATATGGTTGAGATGACAATTAAACCACTTGAACTTGAACTTGGATAACATTAATAACATCCATTATAAGCAGGGTTTAGTATCGTGATCTCTTACCTATTGGTCAGTTCTGTACCATCCACCCATTTCCAGACCCCTTCCCTTTCTCTGTCAGTCAGACCAATCCAACCCGCCTCACCTCTTCTCCACACATCCACAAAGTCCTGGTGAGGAGTAACAACTCATTAGACATTCCAATAAACATTGTCCAACACGGGGTCAGGGGTTACAAACAGCACATTTCTCGATTCAGTTAAAAATGTTCTCTCTGACCTGTTCCTCTCTGCTGTTAATGATCACCAGGTCTGCTCCTCTTCCCTGGCAGTCGTGTCTGCTCTCACTCCAGCTCTTCTTCTCAGTAGAGATGTAGTAAATACTGGAGCTGAAGTATTTCCATCCTGGTGTATTAATTTCTCTCTCTGTCCAGACAGAAGATTAAAACACAAGCACCTTCATAACAGCACTGCATTATAATCACTGAATATATATATATATACTTCAAAGTGACCAAACAATCACATACTCAGTTGAGAAATCCTGTTCTGGAGTTCTTCTGTCTTCCTCAGAAACTGGTCTCTTTCTTCAGCTGATTTTTTATAACTGGTCTGTAACTGGTCTCTCGCAGCAGTCAGCTTTCTGAAACTGGTCTGTAACTGGTCTCTCTCAGCAGTCAGGTTGCTGTAACTGGTCTGTAACTGGTCTCTCTGTGTAGTCATGTTGTTATAACTGGTCTGTATTTGGTCTTTCTCTGTAGTCAGCTTGAACCACAGTATTGCGATGGCAGCCAGCAGAAGAACAATCAGCATCAGCAGACACACCACAGCCGGTCTGTAGCATCTATGTCCTGAGGTGTTTGGTTCTAAAGCCAGAAAGTACATACAGATGTATAATCTACATACGATGGTGTAATATTCCTTTGGGCTGTTATCAGGTGAAGTAGTTTGCGTTTAAATGTGTTTGCGCATACCTGAAGTCATCGTCTCTTTATTGCTTCTGGTCACTCGCATATCTATTACATCTTCATTTGCGTAGATATCTTCATACAAGTCCGTGCTGTCGTTTAGATCAGCTGAACTGCTGAGTGCTGCAAATCTCGAGTTTTCATAAACTGATTTCATCATCTCTCTATAAAAAACTATATGGAACTATAATGAGACTTCAATCTGTATTAAGTGTAGATCTCTATCTCCACTGCAGCCCCTGTTCTGAAGAACTCTGTGTGTGTGGTGTATAAAATGACAGGAAGTTGAGGTGAGGCAACATCATACATCATCAAACACGTGTCAGAATTCAACACTCAAAACCTTTACATTTATATCATTATGCAGACACTTTCCCCCCGGAGCAGCTTATAGAACTGTTTTATAGACTACATCATAGACCTTTCCTCATACTCATAATTGTACTTTTATTTTTATTATACTGAAGTATAATTTTATGTCCGTATACTTTACTTGAGTATTATTGAAACCCAATACTTATATTCTTATACTTGTATCTGTGGTGAAAAATGTCCAGGGTGTGATCAGGGTCATGAAATCATTAAAGGCCCTAACGTGCGTACTGAAGATCTTTTCAGCACACTCAGTACTGTTAAAGCATACAGTTGTGTGTGAGTAAATACTCATAACCAAAACTGTATTTGGAATGATGAATATCTAAATGTAATTGGGACTATAGAATTCAAACATGTACTTATAAATTCTTTTTTCTTTTTTTCCATTATTATTTACTAGACAAAGCAAGTGTCAAATAAAGCATTTTAGTTTTGCTCAAATTCATGTAACAGTAACTTTACTTCACCGTCGGGGACAATCATCTTCTTGGACCTTCATGCAATCCGCAATAAGCAGTGTTCAGGAGCTGGCTGCTCGGATTTTTAAAGGGAAGTTTTTACCATTCATGATTATACATGGGTGTTTATTTAAATTCTCACATCCAGACACACAGTTTAGTTGTGCTAAAGAGATATAAATTCATCATCTAATTCATCTAAACTAAGACCTAATTCATCTTTTACAACCTGTACAAAATGCAGCATTGACTGTCTTTACAAAATCCAAAATGTCTGGGTTACGCATGTAACCCTGTTCCCTGAGAAGGGAACGAGACCTTGCGATTAGCATAACACTATGGGAATGTCCCTTGGTGATGTGGCAATTAAGCAAATCACGGGATATATATATATATCCCAGACGTTCCCTTTTAAATGAAACTCCACATTGCATTTAGCATAATGCTATGGGAATGAGAACACCCACTCCGTCCTACTGAGGGTACGGCCTGTTCAAAAAGACCCAAGCCCGAGGGTCTCTGCCAGACACTTGTGCCTGGGGCAGAATGAATATCCAGACTGTAATATCGAGTGAATATGTGTGGTGTAGACCAGTCTGCAGCAGCACACACATCCTTTAAATATAAAAGCCTTCGAGGAGGTGACCCCCTAGTGGAATGAGCCCTCATGCCCAGAGGCGTAGAGAGACCACATACCTCATAAGCGATAGAGACTGCTTCCACTATCCAATAAGAGATGTGCTGCTTTGACCCAGCATCACCTCTACTGTCGCCGTCTAGAAGACCCGCAGCTGCTCCGACTTACACCACTGGCCAGAGCGGTGGACATAAGTATGGAGAGCCCTTACTGGACACAGCAGCTGCATTCTTTCTTGTTCTGGAGTGAGGAACAGATGAGGGCAGAAAACATGCAACACCACAGTCTGGGCAGCAGATGTAGGCACCTTATGAATATAATCTGGCCAAGGATACATGAATGCCTTGGCTAATCCAGGGGTAAACGCAAGGCAGGAAGTGGCAACTGAGCGAGCTTGTAGATCTACTACTCACTTGAGAGATGTCAGGACCAGCAGAACCTTTAGAGTCAGAAGCTTCTCAGATTCTGACTCTAAGGGCTCATATGGGGCACCTGACAGACCTTCCAGGACCACAGAAGGTCCCATGAAGGTATATTTGCCCCACAGAAGCTCCATCAACTGGGGCGTGGCTGGCCAAAATGGTGGCCACGTAAGCCCTCATTGTAAGGAGCCCACCCCACTGAGAAACGTCCTTGTAAGAACTCCAAGATCCAACTTTATCTTGCTTAATGTTGACAGGATTGACCCTATGCATGTTGTGGATAGAAACGCCCTCAACGTAGTAGAATCCTTATAACACCTAGAAAAGTTGTCTACTGCACTGGAGAAGGCATACTTTTCTGAGGTTCAACCTGAGCCCCAAGCTCTTCATGTGGGTGAGAACAACATCTCGATGTTGGACCGCCAGTTCCCTGGATCGTGCTAGAATTAACCAGTCGTCCAGGTAGTTTAGTACATGGATGCCCTGGAGTCACAATGGAGCCAGAATGACATCTATGCACTTTGTGAAGGTGCGAGGGGAGAAAGCTATTTCTATGTGGAAATATGCACCTTTTAGATCTATCGTCACAAACCAGTCCTCAAAATGAATCTTTGGAACGATAAGTTGGGGCATCAGCATCTTGAACCTATATGTCCGAAGAGTACAGTTCAGTTGACGCAGATCTAAAATTGTCTGCATACTTCTCTATTTTTTGCAGACCAGGAAATAATGGCTGTAAAAACCTCCCTCCCTCAGGGAACGGGGTACATGTTCTATGGCCCATTTGTCCAAAAGGGATCTTACTTCCTGCACTAACGTTGGGCTCTGGTCTGTGCTGACTACTTCAGTGACCACACCTCTGAACCGGGGGGGTCGAGCTCTAAGCTGGACCCGGTAACCTGAAGGGCCAATTTTTGCATATTACCCAAAGACAATTAAAATTCAACCTAGAAGCAAATACTCACATCCGTGCATTTTCTATATTTTCTAAAATCTTAGAGATGAAGGGGAGATTTGATATTGGTTTATAGCTGGACAATTGAGATGGGTCAAGGTCAGGTTTTTTAATCAAGGGTTTAATAACTGCTCATTTAAGTGATTTAGGTACATAGCCAGTGCTACGGGAAGAACTGATTATATATAAAAGTGGTTCAATTACTCCTGGACAAATCTGTTTAAACAAACATGTAGGTACGGGATCTAGTATACAAGTTGATGAATTGGCTGAAGAGATTAATGTAGCTTGTTCGGTCTCTCTAAGCAGAGCAAAATACTCTAAATATTGATCTGATATTGCTACATTGTCATCTAATGGGTTTGTTACAGTACTGTCCGGTTTAATTTAATGGCCTGTATTTCACGTCTAATATTTTCAACCTTATCAATGAAAAATTTCATGAAATCTTCACTGCTATGTAATGATTGAGTGTTTCTCTCTGTAGTGGTTTTATTCCTAGTTAGTTTTGCTACCGTGTTGAAAAGGAATCTGGAATTGTTTTTGTTATCTCCTATTAAGGTGGAGAAATAGATTTTTCTAGCTTCACTAAGAGATTTCCTATATTTCAGTAGACTCTCCTTCCATGCTGTTTGAAATATCACCAGTTTTGTTTGACACCATTTACGTTCTAATCTGGAAGGTTCTCCTCTCTCCACAGAGACATGCTGGAGCTCTGTCAGGGTGAACATTTGGTTTTTGGTCACCTCCCTGACTAAGGCCCTTCTCCGACGATCGCTCGGTGTGGCCGGGCGGCCAGCTGTAGGAAGAGTCCTGCTGGTTCCAAACCATTTACGGATGATGGAGGCCACTGTGCTCATTGGGACCTTCAATGCTGCAGAAATGTTTCTGTACCCTTCCCCCAGATCTGTGCCTCGATACAATCCTGTCTCGGAGGTCAGTTCCTTGGACTTCGTGGCTTGGTTTGTGCTCTGACATGCATTGTTAACTGTGGGACCTCATGTAGACAGGTGTGTGCCTTTCCAAATCATGTCCAATCAACTGAATTTACCACAGCTGGACTCCAATCAAGTTGTAGAAACATCTCAAGGATGATCAGTGGAAACAGGATGCACCTGAGCTCAATTTTGAGTGTCAAGGCAAACGCTGTGAATTCTTATATACATGTGCTTTTTTGTTTTTTATTTTTAATAAATTTGCAAAGATTTCAAACAAACTTCTTTCACGTTGTCATTATGGGGTATTGTTTGTAGAATTTTGAGGAAAATAATGAATTTAATCAATTTTAGAATAAGTCTGTAACATAACAAAATGTGGAGAAAGTGAAGCACTGTGAATACTTTCCATATGCTCTATACACTAATCTTACCTCATGCACCTGTGAGTAATTTCTGACAGAGAACAAATTTTTTTACATCGTCATGTTTATTAAATTTTCCTGTATAAATAAATAAAGTCAGGTTTTACAAGAGTAACATTATCCATTAAAGTAGAAATATGTAAATATAAAAGAAAATGTATTAGCATAAAGAGCTAAGAGTTTTATTCTCTCTCCACCAATACAAACATCAGATTTTTTAAGAAAAAAAAATTATGACCTGAAATCAATTTCATTCATAAATCACATTTCAGCTCAAAATTTTCTTCTCACAGATCCAGACATATCGGTGATCACAGGAAATATCAATCCAATTCGGAACAGATTTAGACCAATAGCCAGATAAAGCACAGTCCTCATCACCTCTGCTGTTGGGTTCTCCATCACTCCAGAACCTGAAAGAAGAGAAGCAGTGAGTGAATCCAGTGAGTTTATGAGGGTTTTCGGTCCTCCGGGTCACACCATATCTCCGATTACACTCATTATACAGGAAATTTCTGTTACTTGAGGTGAGTCTGATTTCCATCAGGCGTTCATTTAAAATTGCAATCGGAAGGTTCATATTTAACAACACTATCAAACTGGATAGCAGGCACAACGACTGCAGTACAACATTGTCCACCAGTTTGTCTCTTTTGAGCTGAATGCGTCACATGACTGCATCACTTGACTTAAAATGTTTCATCCTTTTTGAATAGCTCCGTTTCCTCAGCCAAAACAACGACACGAAAAATTGGGTTTTCAGATGGATTAACGTAGACGTAGCCTGAGACCACCTCACTCAGAAACTCTCGGACCCGAGAACCACACAGAGGGGGTTCGGTTCCGATTAAACACTGTGCGTGTGAAAGCAGCTTTAAACACTAGGTAATTCACATACGAGTCATCATCAAGATATAACCTTATACCAAACCAAACCAATCTGGAAATGTGAACCGGATGGCAACACAGCAGTACTACGAAGTGGTGCTAGTTTTGCTATTTTGTCTTGTAGCCCGTCTTTTTACAGGACATGGACATCAGAGAAACCGGTGTTCATGTTTACCATTGCCAGACACTGTTAAAATACAGAAATCATGCAACAGCCAACCTGCATGATGATCTGCTGGAGATGCTACGCAATCTCGGCTTGCTGCGGAGACCAGGCCTCCAGTCCTCGGCGTCGCCTGATGCTTTTGGCCGGGGGAGGGGACGTCGAAAGTGGTGTGCGAGGAATCATGAATCATGGGAATAGGGCAGGGGTCCATGCTAGGCTAAAAGCAAACCCAAAATGGTCGACTTTTACATCCATCCTGCTCTCCAACTTCTGCTTCCTGGACAATAAACTGGACTACATCCGACTCCAGGTGGCAACGCGGCATGAGTTTAGAGACTGCTGCATCTTTGTTTTTACTGAGACATGACTCAGCGACTGAGTTCCAGACACCGCCATTAAGCTAGACGGGCTCGCCTCATTTTGTGTCGACAGAAATGCAGCTCTGTGCGGTGAGACCCGCAGTGGAGGCGTGTGTTTACATCAACATGGAATGGTGCAAGAACTCCGCACTAGTTTCTAGTCACTGTCCATCGCTGGTAGAGTTTGTGACTGTTAGATGCAGACCATTTTATTTACCACGGAAAGTCACTACCATTCTTGTAATCGGAGTATACATTCCCCCCCATTGCTAATGCTAAGGTGTCGCTCTGTGAACTGTATGGGGCTATTAGTGAACTGCAGTTCACACACCCCAATGGATTGCTTATTATCGCTGAAGATTTCAACCATGCGAATCTCGTCAGTGCTCCCTAATTTTGACCAACATGTTGACTTACAACAAGAGGGTTGAACATGCTGGATCATGTTTACACAAACATCCCCAGCGCGTACAGAACAGAGCCCCACCCCCACCTCGGGTACTCAGACCACATCTCTATTATGCTAATTCCAGCATACAGACCACTCGTTAGATGCTCCAAACCGGTTTTGAAGCAGGTGAAAACCTGGCCAGCAGGAGCCATCTCTGCTCTTCCTGACTGTTTTGAGCACACTGACTGGGACATGTTCAGGGAGGCTGCAACTGAAAGCGATTCCACCAACTTGGAGGAATACACGACGTCAGTGAACAGTTACATCAGCAAGTCGTGGATGACTGCAGAGGTGCGAGCACTACTGTGAACCATAGTCTCCGCCTTCAGGGCAGGTGACAAAGTGGCCCTAAGAACTGCGAACGCCAAACTGTCCCGGGCCATCACAGAGGCAAAGCACGCACACTCTGAGAAAATCCACAGTCACTTCACAGATAGCAGCGACACACGGCGCATGTGGCAGGGCATTCAGGCAATCAGTAACTTCAGGACAACATCACCCACCTGTGACAGTGATGAAAACTATACGCAGAGTCAACCCACGGAAGGCTGCTGGACCACACAACATTCCTGGCAGAGTGCTCAGAGGATGTGAAGACCAGCTAGCAAATATTTTCACTGACATCTTCAACATCTCCCTGAGCAGCACCATTGTTCCAACATGCTTCAAGGCTACCAGCATTGTCCCCATGCCAAAGAAGTCTCCAGTGAACTGTCTCAATGACAACCGTCCCGTTGCACTCACATCCATCATCATGAAGTGCTTTGAGAGGCTTGTCATGAGCCTCAAAAATCAAGACCCTGCTCCCCACCTCACTGGACCCACTGCAGTTTGCGTATCGTACCAACCGCTCAACAGATGATGCCATCGCCACCACCCTACATCTGGGCCTCACCTACCTGGACAAAAAGGATACCTACGTTTGAATGCTGTTCATAGACTTCAATTCAGCATTCAGCACAATCATTCCTCAGCACCTGATTGGAAAGCTGGACCTACTGGACCTGAACACCTCCCTCTGCAACTCGATCCTGGACTTGACTGGGAGACCTCAATCAGTCCGGATCGGGAACAACATCTCCTGCACCACCATTCTGAGCACTGGCGCCCCCCAGGGCTGTGTGCTCAGTCCACTACTGTTCACTCTGCTGACTCATGACTGTGCAGAAATGCACGGCTCCAACCACATCATCACGTTCGCCGATGACATGACCATGGTAGGGTCTCATCAGCAAGAACAATGAGTCAGCATACAGAGAGGAGGTGCAGCAGCTAACAGACTGGTGCAGAGCCAACAACCTGTCTCTGAATGTGGACAAAACAAAGAGATGGTTGTTGTTTTCATCAGAGCACGGAGTGAACACTCTCCACTGAACATTGAAGGCTACTCTGTGGAGATCGTCAAGAGCATCAAATTCCTTGGTGTTCACTTGGCGGAGAACTTCGCCTGGTCCCTCAACATAGCCAAGAAAGCCCAGCGTCTCTCATTTCTGCAAAGTCTGAAGAAAGCCCATCTCCCACCTCCCATCCTCACGACATTCTATAGAGGAACTACTGAGAGTATCCTGAGCAGCTGTCTGGTTCTGAAATTGTCGGATCGCAAGACCCTGCAGCAGATAGTGAAGACAACCGAGAAGATCATCGGGATCTCTCTCCCTCATCACAGACATTTACACCACACGCTGCATCTGCAAAGCCATCAGCATTGTTGATAACCCCACACACTCATCACACACACTCTTCACACTCCTGCCATCTGGAAAAAGGTACTGAAGCATTCGGGCCCTCACGACCAGACTATGTAACAGCTTCTTCCCACAAGCCATCAGACTGGCCATACACAGAAATTGGACTGATACAACACACACACACACACACACACACACTCACTCTGAACTGATCACCATCCCACTCACATTGAAATATTTGCACATTCCTGCATTGACACTGTTGCATTTTTTGCTGCTACTGTACTATAAAAAATATAGTATAAAATTTATTGTCACTATATAATCTCATAAGACACTATATACACTTTACCTAGCTGCTACCACTATAACTGCTATGTCCATGTTTTGGCATAAGCTAATCTGCTGAATACTAAGTCATAGCGTGTTATGTTTACACTTATAGCATTTTTAAATGATATTGTTACACCTTGGCACCTATCTTCAGCACTTCCTGTTAAATCAGATACTTCCACACAAGAACTGTGTACTGTTCAGTGCTACACTGTCACTTACTGTAACTATTTTCCTGTTTTAGTAGTTACTGTACTGTCCAGTGTTGTTAGCACAGGTCTGCACGTGCACTTTATGTAGAATGTTTGTGGATCTTATTTAGTTCTGTCTCGTCTCATGTGGTCAGTGTGTTGTTTTATGTAGCACCATGATCCTAGAAGAATGTTGTTCATTTCACTGTGTACTGTACCAACTGTATATGGTTGAGATGACAATTAAACCACTTGAACTTGAACTTGGATAACATTAATAACATCCATTATAAGCAGGGTTTAGTATCGTGATCTCTTACCTATTGGTCAGTTCTGTACCATCCACCCATTTCCAGACCCCTTCCCTTTCTCTGTCAGTCAGACCAATCCAACCCGCCTCACCTCTTCTCCACACATCCACAAAGTCCTGGTGAGGAGTAACAACTCATTAGACATTCCAATAAACATTGTCCAACACGGGGTCAGGGGTTACAAACAGCACATTTCTCGATTCAGTTAAAAATGTTCTCTCTGACCTGTTCCTCTCTGCTGTTAATGATCACCAGGTCTGCTCCTCTTCCCTGGCAGTCGTGTCTGCTCTCACTCCAGCTCTTCTTCTCAGTAGAGATGTAGTAAATACTGGAGCTGAAGTATTTCCATCCTGGTGTATTAATTTCTCTCTCTGTCCAGACAGAAGATTAAAACACAAGCACCTTCATAACATATTCTACAGAGAATGATATATATATATATATATATATATATATATATATATATATATATATATATATATATATATATATATATATATATATATATATATATATTCTATCAAGTGATTGACATTTCTATCAGGTTTATGAACCCTCTGCAGGACCCTGGATGGAACCCTGTGAATGAATCCATGCATTTATTGATGTGAGTAATTAATATACTCCAAAGTGAACAATCAATCACATACTCAGTTGAGAAATCCTGTTCTGGAGTTCTTCTGTCTTCCTCAGAAACTGGTCTCTTTCTTCAGCTGATTTTTTAAAACTGGTCTGTAACTGGTCTCTCTCAGCAGTCAGGTTGCTGTAACTGGTCTGTAACTGGTCTCTCTGTGTAGTCATGTTGTTATAACTGGTCTGTATTTGGTCTTTCTCAGTAGTCAGCTTAAACCACAGGATTGCGATGGCAGCCAGCAGAAGAACAATCAGCATCAGCAGACACACCACAGCCGGTCTGTAGCATCTATGTCCTGAGGTGTTTGGTTCTAAAGCCAGAAAGTACATACAGATGTATAATCTACATACGATGGTGTAATATTCCTTTGGGCTGTTATCAGGTGAAGTAGTTTGCGTTTAAATGTGTGTGCGTGTACCTGAAGTCATTGTCTCTTTATTGCTTCTGGTCACTCGCATTTCTATTACATCTTCATTTGCGTAGATATCTTCATACAAGTCCGTGCTGTCGTTTAGATCAGCTGAACTGCTGTGTGCTGCAAATCTCGAGTTTTCATAAACTGATTTCATCATCTCTCTATAAAAAACTATATGGAACTATAATGAGACTTCAATCTGTATTAAGTGTAGATCTCTATCTGCACCGCAGCCCCTGTTCTGAAGAACTCTGTGTGTGTGGTTTTGTACAAATACTCTGTGTATAAAAAGGACAGGAAGTTGAGGTGAGGCAACATCATACATCATCAAACACGTTTCAGAATTCAACACCCAAAACCTTTACATTTATATCATTATGCAGACACTTTCCCCCCGGAGCAGCTTATAGAACTGTTTTATAGACTACATCATAGACCTTTCCTCATGCTCGTAATTGTACTTTTATTTTTATTATACTGAAGTATAATTTCATGTCCGTATACTTTACTTGAGTATTATTGAAACCCAATACTTGTATTCTTATACTTGTATTTGTGGTGAAAAATGTCCAGGGTGTGATCAGGGTCATGAAATCATTAAAGGCCCTGACGCTCGTACTGAAGATCTTTCCAGCACAGTCAGTACTGTTAAAGCATACAGTTGTGTGAGTAAATACTCATAACACGTTGCATTTCCAAAACTGGATTTGGAATTACAAATTTCTAAATTTAATTGGGACTATAGAATTCAAACGTGTACTTATAAATTCTTTTTTCTCTCCCCCCCCATTATTATTTACTAGACAAAGCAAGTGTCAAATAAAGCATTTTTTTTTTGCTCAACTTCATGTAACAGTGACTTTACTTCACTGTCAGTGACGATCATCTTCTTGGAGCTTTTCACATGCTTCATGCAATCCACAATAAGCAGTGTTCAGGAGACGGTTGCTCGGCTACCATTCATGATTATATGTGGGTGTTTATTTATGCAAAGAAATTTGACCGTGCATGAGCACATCAATTTAGACAGTGTTATATATATATATATATATATATATATATATTCTCACATCCAGACACACGGTTTAGTTGTGCTAAAGAGATATAAATTCATCATCTAATTCATAGAGATCTAATAGATCATAGAGATAAGAGATCTAATTCATCTCTTACAACCTGTCCAAAATGCTGAATTGACTGTCTTTACAAAATCAAAAATATCTGGGTTACGCATGTAACCCTGTTCCCTGAGAAGGGAACGAGACCTTGCGATTAGCATAACACTATGGGAATGCCCCTTGCGCGCATCTGAAGCTTGTGTAAACTAGGCCTGCCATGATCAGGTGATGTGGCAATTAAGCACATCAGATTCTCACCTACTATACAATTACAATTATAACAATTTAGGATATATTAAATGTACTTACAATATCTTTCACCAAAGATACGCAAAGTCTAAATCATCACATGGAACCAGTGAGTGAGAAAAGGTAAAGGTCCAATTTATTAAATCCGTTACATGAGATCCAAACAGTTTGGGACGTCTCAAAAAGTGATCTCAAAGTCCGCTGAAATGGGGCTCCCTTTTTATATAGTTGACACAACCCTGGTTTGCCCAAAATACCATTACATGTAATGTATGGGTGATGTATGGGTGATGTAAATGCATTTTTATGTTCTTTCCAATCCTGCTATTTCTGCCTCAAACTTCTTGAAACCTGTTGAGTTTGCACTTACTCTATCAGTTCTCCTTTTTGTTTTTTAAAACCAACTTCTGCTTTCTATGACATTTCTGAGCTGACTTTGAGTGAGGTCATTTATCACCTGTGTGCTTTTTCCTACTTTATCATGGTACCTATATGCTTTTTCTGCATTGTTATTAGCATATGTACTGTATGATTTAGTCTATTTATCATTAGCCTTTTGTCATGATTCCCCCGTGCATGCACATGCGCGCTGCTTCTTCCGGGTTGACGTCACGTCTTCGTCCCGTCTCATCATAGATCACGACTTGCTCACTTCTAAGAGAGCAAGTCGCGAGTGGAGAGCAAGTCGCGAGTGGAGCTGCCTAAAGTAAGGCGTTACAATGCGTCCTCGTGTGCTCCAACCCTAGACACTTCACACAGAAAGTGTGCACTTCTCTCCATGATGAAACGGGAAATGTAACACACTTTCGAATTCTCTCACTCATTTTTCTCTCTCGCTCATTCCTTTTTTTTACATCTCTTTTTTTAAAGGCACAGAAATGTCCAGAGATTTTGAGAAAAAATAGAGAGGAAATTAAGCATATTTTTGTTTCTTTACACAAACAACCTGACATGCAGTCTCGCAGAAGATAGTAAGGCTGGCGGCGCGGTTCACAGGTGCCATATAGATACATATGTATATACAAATGTGTATATATATATATATATATATATATATATATATATATATATATATATATATATATATATATATATATATATATATATACTGCTCAAAAAAATAAAGGGAACACTTGGGGTTACATTGTGCTGTTTAAATGTTCCCTTAAATTTTTTTTAGCAGTATATTTTTTTTTTTATATATATATATATATATATATATATATATATATATATATATATATATATATATATATCACGCAACGTGCTTAATTGGCACATCACCTGATCATGGCAGACCGATAGGCATGATTTTTACACAAGCTTCAGATTGCTGCTTGCGCGCGAGGGGCTCTCCCATAGTGTTATGCTAAACGTAAAGGGAATCTTTTTTCTTTTTTTAGCTTTAAATGACTGCTTTTAAATCAAATGTGATATATGTTCAGCTAGTCTTAAAATATTAATCAGATATTTAAAAAGCACAAGCTATGCTGAAGATTAAAAGAAAAAATTCATACAAAAATCTCTGCACATTTATAAAATGCACAAATGTGTGTAAGAGTAAAGATGAGAATTGTGTTCGATTACATACATTTTATATATATATAGTACTGTACATAGTTATTTTACAGTGTTTATTTCTGATGCTGTTTATTTCAGCCATGTTGATTTGGGGAACTCGGATTTGAGAAGAATGCACAAACTTGTTTTCTCGGTTACTGTTGGATTTCATGTCTAGAAAGAAGGGTTCACTAAGTTGTGCAAAACTTGTAACAGCGCCATCTATAGCATAAAGTGCAAACAATGTTTTTTTTTTATCCTTTCTTTAAATATAATTTCTTTAAAAGAATGATCGTTTGCACTGTTTGGTGTAATGTAAATTGCATTATGTTAGAACAAAAAAAAAATTTAATTGTAATTGAGAATAATCCATAAAGATGAAATAAATAATAATAAAAAAAATTAAATTACAAAAATTATTTACTACATGATAGGCTAATTGGTGTGTCTGTAGTATCTGTAGTGTATGAATGTGTGTGTGAGTGTGTATTTGATTGTGCCCTGTGATGGACTGGCACCCTGTCCAGGGTGTACCCCGCCTTGTGCCCGATGCTCCCTGGGATAGACTCCAGGTTCCCCGTGACCCTGAAAAAGGAGTAAGCGGTAGAAGATGGATGGATGAATGGAAGTTTTTCCTACTTATTCTTCTTTTAGTTTGATTGCGGTTTGTAAACGACAGATCAGTGCATTACCGCCACCTCGTGGTCCAGTGTGAGTATTTTCTTTTTCCATCAAAACCTTTTTAATGGTTTTATTTGATTATTTGCCAAAAATTTGATCTTGTTTTATTTTTATTTTATTGCAACCATTTCATTGCTGCACGTAGAGAAAGAGGAATTGATTAAACAGTGACAAATAAGCTTGTAAATGTCTTCAAAGATTAGAAAAAAATATTAATAACGACAGTAATAATAAAATAACAGAAACAAAAAAATCTACCACAATTCAAGGGTTACCTAAAAATGGTAATACTATTTAAATAATCTGTTTTTTAAAATCCTGTTTTTAACGATAAGATTGAGATATTTGAGTATGGAATTCATTTCTACCATCAAAATGTTAAACCCGTTTCTTCAACTTTTCCCTGCTGTTCACGCCCACAGAGGTTAGCTACACTTACATACAGCCATCTCTTATTTATGTTTATTAGTAGTTATCATTTTTTTAGACAAATAAACACATTGACATCTTAGATACTATCTTAAACTGGAGGCTGTAATGCTGATCTCTGCCGCTAGGTGTCAGTAATCACACACACACACGCACACACTTCTATAAGACGGTGGCAGAAGAAGACTTCCTGTTTCCTGGGTTTTCCAGGTGGGAAGTGTGTGTGTGTGTGTGTGTGTGTTTGTTTGTTTGTTTGTTTCTTTTGGAGATGAGTGAAAGTGAGAACACACACACTAACAGTAACCTTATTATACAGGAGTTTATTGCGTTAGAGGATTTTAACGCTACAGGAGCAGAACAGGTCAGGCTTCCTCTTTTATTAACAACACTATTCATCATTATTATACAGCTTTTCATTTTACACACACACACACACACACACACACACACACACACACTCACTTCACTTTAAGACACACACTCCACTTTAAGACACACACACTCCACTATAACTCACTTTAATACACACACACACACACACACACACACACACTCCACTTTAAGACACACACAGAAATATGATCGTGTCACCCCAATTTTAGCATCGCTCCATCGGCCCCCAGTCCGTTTTAGGATTCGGTTTAAGATTCTGATGTTTGTTTTTAAAACTCTTAATGATCGAGCTCCTTCCTATCACAAAGGTTTCTTCTGTATGTCCCTCGATCCGGTTCAAAACTAAGGGGGTGGAGCTTTTTCAGTCGCCGCCCCTCGTTTATGGAATCAATCACCGCTGGACATCCGGCTTGCACCTTCTATTATCATTTTTAAAAAGAACCTTAAAACATATCTCTTACTCTGTTGTTTACTATTGTCTGTCTTTATTTGGTTTTATTCTGTTTTCTATTTTACTTTCCTTAATCTGTGCAGCACTGTGGTCAGCTTCGCTGTGTGAAACATGCTATATAAATCAAATGTACTGATTCCTTACCTACTCAACATTACAGCAGAGAGAAATGATTTTATTTAGAGCACTTTAGAGAGATCATACACAGAGATCACAGCTCACAGTGCTGCACACTTTATTAGTATCTTAATATTTATTTGCGTTTGTTCTTGTATTATAAATCTTATTTCGGAGATATACAGTCAGTATTTCTGATATTTAATAGAGTTATTAATATGATGTGTGTATAATTAAATGCTATTGTTTTATTTGTTTGTGATCTATACATATATTTTATTGTTGTTGTCTTCACCTGAGCACTGTGTTCAATACAGCGTGAAAGTAAATCAGAAAGAATCATCAAACATTCATCATTAAAAATTAATCATGAAAACAACCGTACACTAATTAAAGGAAGGATGATGTAGAAGATTTTAATGTGTTTAGAGCTTTATTTAAGTGTGTGTGTGTGTGTGTGTGTGTATGTGTGTGTATATGTGTGTGTTTGTGTATTTTTTGCTCGTAGTTGAGTTTCACAGCCGGAGACACACTGCTGGTTCATGAGCAGGTCTGTACAGACTGGTGGTGGGCCGAGCGGAGCGGCTGCTTCGGCTACGTTCCCTCAGCTTTCCTCCACCGAGGAGTCGAGGACGTGGAAGATGCCTGGCAGGACGAGGAGTATTTCAGCACATATGGAACTCTGGTACTCTCTAAATTTCATCTTCTGATTGTTCTCTCTCTCTCTCTCTCTCTCTCTCTCTCTCTCTCTGTCGTGATGAGCTTCTAGTTAGAATAACCTTCTAGAAGCTTCATCTGATATGTTGTGGATAAATGTGTTATTTACTGGATTGAAAAAAAATAAAGGAAAGCAGGATATTTCTCACTAATCAATTATTTATATATATATATATATATATATATATGTGTGTGTGTGTATATATATATATATATATATATATATATATATATATATATATATATATATATATATATATAATGTGTGTGTGTGTGTATACAGTATCTCACGAAAGTGAGTACACCCCTCATATTTGTGTAAATATTTGTTGATATCTTTTCATGTGACAACACTGAAGAAATGACACTTTGCTACAATGTAAAGTAGTGAGTGTACAGCTTGTGTAACGGTGTAAGTTTGCTGTCCCTCAAAATAACCCAACACACAGACATTAATGTCTACCAACAAGGCACAATATAACTTCAAAATATTTTTTATTTTACTAATTTATTTATTTTGATGTGGTCATCTTTGAGCCTCCCTCGAGTAGCCGATGTTAGGCCCATAACTAACTGCTGAAACAATGGAACACTCTGAACTTTTGAACAGGATGATCGGTGTAAATTCTTAGTATTTTGTCTTCTGTCTTATCAGATTCTGCAAGGGGTGTGCAAACTTTTGGGCACAACTGTATAGGTTATAAATAAATGGTGCGTTATTATCAATAATTGACAAAATGACTGGTCTGGTCTGACTCGCCTTCCTATTATCTGTCTGTATTTACGCTTGTAGGTTTATACCTGTTGTTGTTGTTGTTGTTTTGCGATTTGCACACACTATTAAAATCACATGTCATTTATTATTATTTTTTTATTTCTTTCTCTCTCTCTCTCTCTCTCTCTCTCTCTCTCTCTCTCTCTCTCTCTCTCTCTCTCTCTCTCTCAGAAGCTTCACCTGGAGATGCTCTCGGACCGGCCGCGTACCGAAACCTACAGACAGGTGATCGTGAGCAACAGCGTCGCCCTGAGGGGGAAAGTGGTGATGGATTTGGGATGCGGTACCGGCATCATCAGCCTGTTCTGTGGCCGTTTAGCGCAGCCTGCAGCTGTAAATACAGAAAACACACACACACAAACACACACACACACTTTGGATTAATTTCTTATTAGAATTTTTGTAATAGTAATTATACAGAACGCTACTGGCTTTAATACAAAACCCTGAGTAAGAGATGTTGTAAATGTGTGTATGAGCCTGATGATAAGTGATTTAATGAAGGAGCGCTGCTCCTAGTACGCTAGTGTCATGGTTTTAATCAGGAGAGATGTGTGAGTAATGCATATACAAAGATTGTTTTCTATTCCTCTTCCATTGGTTTTTAGCCAGAAACACGACTCCATGTGGTGGTTATAGGAAAATAATCAGTAATGGCGGCTGTGAGGAAGCGGAGATGCTGTTACCAGCCAGAACTCAATGATTTGCTTATAACAATGTGTTTTATTCCTTATATACCACAGCAATTTGCCAATGATTACAAAAATTTATTAAAGAATTGCCCATCACTCTTCTTATGAATGTTTTTTTTTTTAATCTGTTTTTAGCTACATTTCATGTCGTTGAACGTCCCCAAAAACACGATTGTTCCTGTGATCACTCTGCTATGAACAGTCGGTCCTTCATCAACCTCTCTTGTTTCTCTCACTCAAGTTGTTAATAATAATAATAATAATAAGGGAAAAAAATCAAACAGAAGCGTAAACTCCTCTGTCCTGTAATCGTGTTTTATTCTTTAATGTATTAAGTGTAATGTAAAGTAAAAGTGCTATAGCGTCATGTAAAATCCAAACTTCCAAACATAATTGAATCTTCTGCTGCATGAAGTTAATTCTACGTATGTGAGCCGTTTTCTTCGTTGTTGTGTGTTTTTCCACCTCTTTATTGTGTTCTCTGCAGGTGTATGCGGTGGAGGCGAGCTCGGTGGCCGAACACACACAGAAACTGGTGAAACTGAATAGGTGTGACGATGTCGTGACCGTATTTCGATCCAGAGCTGAAGATCTGATGCTTCCGTCCAAGGTGGACGTCCTGGTCTCAGAGTGGATGGGGAACTGCTTACTGGTATAAACTGAGAGAGAGAGAGAGAGAGAGAGAGAGAGAGCAAAATAGATAGAAAACCAGCTTTCATGTTTTTTCATAACTGGCAGGTTTTTTTTTTTTTCTTGCTCAGCATTGGCTGTATAAGTATGCATTTAATCATTTCTTCAAAACTCTGACCAGCCATCACTCGCAAACATCCGCTAGGAAAATGGAGCTCTGCTACAATATTGCCCGAATATATTAATTAGGCATAATTATCGTTCGTTGTAAAATTGGCCAGTGATTCACGAGTGAGATCTCAGTTCTAAGCCAAAAATATTTTATTTCCATTTCATCAAGAACCCCAAAGTCCTTAATTTACAATTGCTGATGGATATTCTTCTCTGATTGGCTCCTGAGTGTCACATGATCCAGCTCCACTACATTAAACACAGAACGTGAGTGAATTAAACACCTATCTGCACTTTTGAACAGAGCTGTGTATGATAAAACTACCGTATTACTGTGTGGAAGGCAAAGTATTTTGTGTTTCCTCCTGCTCGGTGTGTATAGAGTGTACCGAGTGTGTGTTCTGTCACTTATCCATCGTTCATCAAACTGCTTAAATGGTTTGAACTTTCTGGATAGCGCAAGCACAAGTATGGATGTAAGAAATAGCAACATGGAAAAAATTGATATTACAAAACGGTCATATTTTTAAATGCGTATTAGTGTATTACCTGACATATCGTCTGGTGCAATCACGGACGCGTCTCCTCCTTCCCTAATTTGGTTTTATTATATTATAGTTTGAGTTCATGGTGGAGTCTGTGCTCCATGTACGGGACCGCTGGCTGAAGGACGGGGGGATGATGTGGCCATCTTCTGCCTCTCTGAGCCTAGTTCCCTGTCAGGCCCACGCTGACTACAGCCAGAAAATGGAATTCTGGGAAAATCTCTACGGCCTGGACTTCAGCTGTCTGCAGTAAGGGAATTCCAGTCGCTCTGTGTATGACTGTCCTGAAACTCATTACATTTCTTACAAACAAAATGAGAAACTTCTGAATTCATTATTTTTTATATGGTATTCACATTAAAGATACGGTTTATATCTAATCAAGTCCAGTACCGAACACACAAACATAGATCCTTCCAGAAATGGAGCTGTAAAATATTTGATTGGTTACAGTGGCTTTGGGGGGCGGGAACTGCGGTATAATTGGTTACAGTGGCTTTGGGGGGCGGGAACTGCGGTATAATTGGTTACAGTCATTTTGGCGGGCGGGAACTCTGGTCTAGTTGGTTACATTGGTTTTGGGGGTGTGTGTGTGTGTGTGTGTGTGTGTGTGTCTCTCTCTCTCTCAGACCTGTTGCGCAGGAGGAGTTCTTCTCCAAGCCAAAATTCAGCCATCAGCTTGACCCTGATGACTGTCTCTCCACTCCATGTGATGTCATCAGTCTGGACATGCACACCCTGAGAGTGTCTGATCTGGAGGTGAGAGTGGCTGTGCTCTTGGGCCTCCTGTTTGTTTTAGTATGGAGTCAAAGAGTCATTTCACAACATACAATATGATGACGAAGCAAATATTTCCCTCAAGTCTAATTCGCCATCCATCTAATCTACCTACCAAAAGATCTCTCGTCTCTCGACCTTGACAACACCTGGTGGTTTTTGAACATCCTTGGTAAGTATGAGCGAAGAAGACTGTGAAAAATTTACTTTATCGTTTAACCTTTTGGTCAAAAAAAAGTCACAGAAATTCTCAGCTCTCATGGACTTCAAACAATTGCAAACACAACACAGGTTTCTCCAAAAAAAATCTATAAATATTTTTGTTAAATATAGGTGTGCAACAGTTATTGGCACCCTTATAAACTCAGCGGCGTGAAAGTGTGTGCCCCGAGTCATCTAAGGCACGGGGGCATTTGAAAATTTTTCATGTTATGCAAAGCTCAGCTTGCGTGGCACGGGAGTACAACAGTGATGCATGAGCACGTGAAACGAAAGCACGTTGGTGTCACGGATGAAGGTGAAACATCAACATGGTAAGCTGTGAACATGTGAAAATGGTATAGTCTAACCCTAATTCAACTGGTTAAACATGTTGTATTAATTATATATTATTTAGATTTTTTTTATATTAATCATGGATATCAACTTGCCATCAGCAGTTATAGTTTAAAACAATGAAAATATTGACTTACATGCATAAATTGCTTCTCCTTGCATATTCAAAGGCTTTTTTTTTTTTCTTCAGAAAGAAACCGCTCTCCATGAGTGAATGTTCAGAGGAGAAAGCCCCCATGCACTCCTCAACAAGCTGGTAACTGACATGTGGCCAGTGTCGATGATTGATTAAAAAATGGTAAGCATACGTGTACTCTACCCAGGATACAATCTTCCCTCAAGGACCCACTTCGAAAAATTGATGGAGAGGAAGTACCAGAAGGCATTCCAAAAAATTAAGGATGCTATAAACACCACCAACGGCAGAATGGACTGGAATGACTGGAAGATGACGTCTGTCTGATTTACCACCATGCCACTCGAAGACAGACATACCTCAGCGAGCATTGTAGAGCGGTTGGAAGAAGAAGAAGTCAGGTTTGAAATCCCTCCTGAGAAAATTTCTGCCATTGTTCATGACCGTGGTGCTAACATTGTGGCTGCTACAAAATTACGGGAGGAGAAATATGGGTGGACCAATGTACTCTGGCCTGGCCACGCCACGCAGCTGGTGGTTAATGCTGCGTGAAAGAACACGGGTATTGAAAGAGCTGTTGGAGCTGCAAGATTATTATTAAAATAATCGTTAATTGCCACCCTAATGGTTTACTGACCAACAAATCAAGGTCCTGCCATGACCATCCAGTCCTCTGACCTGAACCCCATAGAAAACCCCATGGGGTGAACTGCAGAGGAGAGTCCACCAGCGTGGACCTCGAAATGTGAAGGATCTGGAGAGGTTCTCTATGGAGGAACGGTCTCGGATCCCTCGTCATGTATTCTCCAACCTCATCAGCAACTATAGGAGAAGACTCAGTGCTGTTCTCTTGGCGAAGGGAGCTAACACAAAGTATTGACTAAAAGGGTGCCAATAATTGTTGCAGACCTATATTTAACAAAAATGAATGTACTTTTGATAAACTTGTGTTGTGTTTGCAACTGTTTGATGTCCATGAGAGCAGATTATTTTTGTGATTTTTTTTTTTAAACAAAAGATCAAAAGGTTAAACAATAAAGATACATTTCCACAGCCTTTTTTACTCATATTTACCAAGGGTGCCAATTTTAATGGAGCACTCTGTATGTTTGTTCCATCTCACCTATACTCTAGATAAGGCATCAGCTATCACGTTCTCAACACCTTGTTTATGTTTGATGACCAAATTATAATCCTGTACAAACGGAGACCAGCGCATCTTTATTTCATCTGCATTACTGAGCAGAATAGATCTAATGATGGGTTGTCACGGTTACAGTATGTGTGCCATATGTTCGTAGACGGCGTTTGCCATGCTTCAGATATGGTGTACATAAGGGGGGGGATGAAGATATGGAGTGGATTAGTTAGGACTGGATTGTGGTTTAGTTGTTGAAGAGATTACAGAAGTACTCGTGTGTGTGTGTGTGTGTGTGTGTGTGTGTGTAGAAGCTGAGCGGAGAGTTCAGATTCACCATAGAAAGATCTGGAACTCTGCATGGCTTCACTGCCTGGTTCAGCACATTCTTCCATAGTTTAGATGAGGGAGGATCATCCCTGGAGCTCAACACCGGCCCACACGCTGAGTATGTTTGAAGATAAACCTTTATTTTGGATTTGACGTTATTAAAAGAAAAGGTGATGTTACACAGCAGTAAACAGTCGACTGTCCCAACTTTTATGGAGTGTGTTGTTTTCATCAGATTTAAACGAGTGTATATTTTCCGTCAACAATCCGCTAATAATCAAAGTGTTAATAATCCGTCCTTTAGGTCGACTCACTGGAAACAGACTCTGTTCATGTTAGACGGACCGATCGGAGTTGAGGAAGGCGACTGTGTGGGCGGGGCCATCAGGCTACAGAGGAACCCTATTTGGAGACGGCACATGTCAATCACCATCGAGTGGCGTATAAAGAGGAGGAACGATCCGACTTTCTGTGAGGCGAGTCTTTTAAAGAACGAAAATATAAAATGTTCAGTTTTTTAAGGTTCAGTCTAGAGTCTTTAGCAACAAAACCTGACCAATAAATGTTTTAATCCCCAGCCCTCACCTTTCCCCTGCTTTTTAGGATGTGCACCTGACCTGCTCCCTTCTTCCTCTCCCCTAACCTACACCCTTCTCCTGCACTCTCACCCCCTCCCCCCCTGGGTGCACATCCCTCCCATCCTCCTCTCCATGATGTGCACCCACTCTCACCCTGCACCTCACCTGCTCCCATCATTTTAGTCTTAAAACAGCCAGAAAGCAGAGTAGAACCCACACCTTCTGGCCCCTCACCAATACCACAAAGGCTAACTCTAACCACTACACCACAGACACAGCGAGACACAAGTGTGTGCTGAACTTTCGTTGCCATAACCCACTTCATGAATCTGCAGAAATTTTTAGTCTTAAACCAGCCAAAAGGCAGAACAGAACCAACACCTTCTGGAACCCCGATACTGACACTGACACAAACCACTACACCAAAGAGGAACAGAAACAACACCCGTGTGTGTGTGAGTGTGTTTTGAACTTCACAATGCAACAGCACAGTTTATTCTAAAACCTGCCAATAAGAGGGTTAGAACCTGAACAAACTACAACCCAACCACTGTTCCACTAAACCACTAAACCACCGAAGGACAGAGCACAAGCTGTGTGCTGGACTTTTGTCAGCAAAAATCAGCAGAAACTTTCAGACTCACATCAGCCGAAAGGCAGAACAGAACCAACAGCTTCTGGAAGTCCAACACAGACGCTAACCACTACACCACAGAGGGACAGACGAGAACGGTGTGTGTCGGACTTTTGTCGTCATAAATGATTTAATCAGGACACAAACTTTTAGACTTGAACCTGTCAAAATGACTTCAGGACACACAACACCTACGCAAACTCTAACCAGTACACCACAGAAGGACGAAACCAGGTCCAGTGTGTTGTACTTCTGTTGTTATAACTTCAAGAAGACGCGGCAATATTTTGTCTTAAAGCAACCAAGACACAGACGAGAACCCGCACTTTCTCAACCACCAACACTGCCACAACTCTAACCTCTACACCACAGAGGGACAGACATGTGCACTGTGCGCTGAACTTTTGTTGACATAAACCACTTCACGAGGCCGCAGCAATTTTAAGTCTTAAACCAGCCAAAAGGCAGAACAGAACGGAATACCGAGTGTCCCTTCTGATATCGACCTCCACTTCATTCAGGGCCTCATCATTCCATTTCTGTTCCGCAAACGTCTGTGAAACTTGTTCAGTTGTCGAATCTTATGTCTTTACAAATATTTAGAAATGTGCTGAAATAAAAGCAGTTGAATGCGAGAAGACGTTTCTGTTTTTTGGTTGAGTTTATAGACGTTAAAAAAGACAGAACCGTACGATACTACTGTTACAGTAAGATAAAAATCTTAATTCAGTAAATTTTAAATTAAACCTGTATTCGTTACTGTTCGGTGTTTTTTTTTTTTTATTTAAACAGGAGAAGACGAAGCGTTTCCCCATGTGGAGGTGACTCTCGGCTCAGGATTCACGCAGTACAGCGCTGACGCACTCCTGCTGGACTGGCTACGTTGGTTGTTTTTTGTTTGTTTGTTTTTTTTAACTCCCTTAGCATAGAGACTGATATTTTATTTTATTTTTTTTAAATATTGCTGACCAAAAAAGTGCAAAACACAATGTTAAGTCCTGAAATTGACTCCGTTAGTTCAATATGTTCAGTAGATCGTTATATGTGTAATGTCTTATCATGGGTTCTGCTCTCAGCCAATCGAAACACACGGTTTTATACTGACATTAGTGATGTATGTACTCAATTTTTCTGAACTGATGAAATAAAAACAGTTCTTCGTCACGGACTCTTGAGTATTTGGACTCGACTGTGTACGTTAGGCCTCAAGAGAAAAATAAAATGTTAAAAAAAACAAAACAGTGGCTCTCGCAGTCGTGTGGTTTAAACCTTCCTTCACTCACGACACACTTTGGGCTCGATGTTGATTTCTACATCTTAATGTACAGAGTGATAAATTACTCTATTTGTACTGACTCCGCCTACTATTTGACACTTTTAGGCAGAAACGCCCCAAATGACATACAGATTAAGATCAAAACACAAAACCAGATGCGAAAGATACGATCCTCTGTAAAGCCTGTTCGTTAATTCATCAGCCTGTACTTTTATTAATTTTATTTATTTATTTTATTTTACACTTGCTTTGACATGTTTAGTAAAATCAGGGCTTAAATATCTTATCTGGGGAAATCTCCTCTTTCCTGAAGATGTCGGAAAACGTAACGTTACAGCTTCACCTCGGTTTGTTACAAAGCGCTGACACTGGAGACTCCTTCCTTAAATTCATCACATCACCGCGCGGTTTTTAATCCGTTTACGTGGAACGTCCCGGACGCGAGCGCTGTTACTATAGGAACGACAGCGCGTCAGAACGAGCGCGCTAATATAAACCCGTGATTTGGAGCTGCTGTTCTAGAAAAACGAATCAACGTCTGAACTGACGACCAATCACAATCCAGGATTCGACAGCTGCTAAAATAGATATGTAGAGCTGTTATTATTAATCCTTTTAAAATTGTCCTTGTGGTGGACATTACACTGCTTTGACTCGTCCTGACTGAAGGTTTGATGACCGTTTTTGTTAAAACAACTGAAGGGAACATAAACAACGCCGTATTATATGATTAGATGGATTTATACTGAATTCTATAACAAATGTATAATTATATAAATCATATGAATAACGAATGACGATATGATACACATAATAACATACATGTTCTATTTAAACAAGCGAAGCACAACATAGATTTGAATCAAAATTCAGAGTATTTACTGCAGCAAAAACAGCACGGAACGGAACTTTTATCGCAAACGCCTACGCGATACGTGAGCAAACAATGAATTACAGATCTCTTTAGTTACGCCACGTCACCGACTGCTGTGCTGCACGTACGAGACGACATGCTGGTCTTATATTAGAAAGAACGATTATAAACACACACAAAGATCACTCCGATAAAATCTCCACATGGATAATCGGAGCACAAATGGAAAGTTCTGTGTGTAGCTTTTCAAAGTGTTGACAGTTTTACAGCAAACATTTTTTCTACAAGAGTCGCCTGTAAGCCCCAAGCGGTACATCCATCCATCCATCTTCTGTACCGTGTATCCTTTAAGGTCGAGGGGAACCTGGAGTCTATCCCAGGGAGCATGGGGCACGAGGCGGGGTACACCCTGGACAGGGTGCCAGTCCATCGCAGGGAACAATCACATACACACTCACACACACATTCATACACACGAATCAGCCTACCGTGCATGTCTTCGGATTGGGGGAGGAAATAGGAGTACCTGGAGGAAACCCCCACGACATGGAGAGAACACACACACACACACACACAGGGCAGAGGCAGGAATCGAACCCCCAACCATGGAGGTGTGGTGTCCTAACCACTCAGTCGATCAGCCGGGGTGTGTTCGGTGTCGGTGTATGAACTGAAATGAGCTTGTTCGGTGTTTTGCGCTGGAGCTACGAAGCAAGCCTCCAGGATGTGTGTAAATGATCCAGCAGCGTATTTTTTCTGGAGGTGTTTGGTCTCTCAAACAGACTTGCTGATGTGGATCTAACCCTAACTCTCACCTTCATTCAAACAAACAAACCGACACATAATTTGCATATGCAAATCAAACGTTCAGTCAAGCTGGTGGCTATGAGATTTTATTACTCGCTGGACCACTTTAACGCCGTAGCTCCGGCGCAGGACTAAACTTCGGTGTAAACTGACACTAAACACGTCTCCGCTGAACCACGAGGTAACAGGTACGTTGTGTCAATTTTTCACATTTAATTTTTGGCCGAACGGTTCCTCTGCGACACACTGAAGGCCAAACGAATAAATATGTAAATAAATACAGAAATAAATAAAAAAAAGAGCGTAAGAATAAAAGCCAAGAAATGTGAGACACGTGTACATAATAAGTCAGTTCAATCCCTCGGTGGTACTCCTGGCTCTGGTTTTGGAGCGCGTGCTGACCTCAGACGTGTAGCGCGTCGCCGAAGTCGCCACGTGCGGCCGAAACGGCGGGTCCCGAGCGTCGTTCTTTCGTTTTCCCACTTCTTCTTCTTCCTCTTCCTCCAGCTCGTCTTCCTCTACTCCGTAAACACTGTTCTCTCTCTGGTGCTTCTCGCAGTGATTCTCGAAGGCGGTCATGTCCGTGAAAACGACGCTGCAGACTCTGCAGTGAAAGACGCGCACGGCCGACTCGGTGTCACGGAGCTCGTCGTGCAGTTCAGACGTGCAAACGAAAGCAGCGCAGCACACGCCACACGTGTGCGTGAGTGAATCGTGTGGATCTTTGTGAATCTTCTCATGCTGCCGTAGCGCCGAAACAGTCCTGAAGCTTGTACGGCACGTGGCGCAGGTGTGCCGGCCCTCTCCCGCCTCGACGGCCTGGTGGGACAGGAGGTGAGCGGCGGTACGAAACGCCTCGCCGCACTTGTCGCACTTGTACGGCCGCTCGCCCGTGTGCTTCCTGATGTGTACGATGAGGCCGGACTTCTGCGTGAACGACTTGCCGCACACGCCGCACTTGAAGGGCTTCTCGCCCGTGTGGAGCCGCCGATGAGTCTCCAGGTGCGACCCACGTCCGAAACACCTGCCGCAATCCGGGCACTTGAAGGGCTTCTCGCCCACGTGGACGGCCATGTGGCGCACCAGCTGGGACGGCCGAGAGAACACCTTGGCGCACGTGTGCTTCCTGCACCTGTACCTGCTGCGCTCGTGCTTCCTCTCAGCGGTGCGCGCGCACACGTGGAGCGCCAGGTGTGACGAGGTGACAAACGTCTTGCTGCAAGTCTGGCATGTATACGGTTGATCCGGTCCGCCTTTACAGAAGCGCCTGTCAAAACGTGTGGCGGGGTCACAGGTCAGATTTGCGCGGCGTTCCGGCGTCCCACGTGCCTCGGAACCAGGAGGGTCCGAGTGCGTCTCAGGTTCGGGCGTGTCCTCTTCCTTGATACCTTCGTGAGAGTACAAGCTTTCACCGGTCATCTCAGTGACGTCTCTGTCCAGGCTTTCATACGTGGAGCTGCATCACGTGATCAGCATCAGGTCCTTGGTGCAAATGAACCAAGGCATGAGGACATTACTGTGCTGGCTTGAGTGAGTCTCTACATCATCTCTGACACTGATTTCAGTGAGACACAGATGTGATTCATGCATGCGCTGTACAATAACCGACCTCAGAGATGTGAAGTGAGGTCAGTTATATCGGGGGTGTTCATCAGCATCCAGAAGAATAACTGAGGATCATCTCCAGCCCTAAATATGTCCTGTTTGAAAGTGTCATGGAGGCTAGTGTGTGCTCCCCATGCAGGCTGTAATGACTGATCTAAAGCCAATCACAGCCACACATGCAGGGGAAAGGCTCGGATGTAGCTTGAAGATAAACAACACACTGAAGCACAGCAGCTGGAACTCAGGCGCTTCGTGGTGTCTGATTTGAAATAAATCCGATCTAATCCTCTGCGCAGGAAAGAAACCTGATCACTCAGCGGCTGCGGTCTGGGCTGTGTCCCAAATCTAACCCTAATTCCTCACTTCACTAGGCTGCGAGCGACAAAACGAAAGTGGCTGCCGTACTTACACTTCTTCTTCGTCTGTTGTTATGGAGCAGCACAGAAACAGCTCAGGAGGATCATACTGCCCCCTACTGGACTGCAGTACAAATAACACAGGAGGATGATGGTGGTTGTTTTGATGGTGATGATGACGATGATCATTGTGGTTTATGGTGGTGGCGGTGATGATGATGATAGATAGATAGATAGATAGATAGATAGATAGATAGATAGATAGATAGATAGATAGATAGATAGATAGATAGATAGATAGATCATTATGTTTATGGTGGTGGTGATGATGATGATGATGATGATGATGATGATGATGATGGTTATGGTGATGATGATTATGATGATGATCATTATATTGATGGTGGTGATGATGATGGTGATGATGATGATCATTATGGTTATGGTGATGATGATTATGGTGATGGTGGTGATGATGGTGATGGTGATGATGATGATGATGGTGGTTATGGTGGTGATGATGGTTATGGTGATGATGATCATTATGTTGATGGTGGTGATGATAATGGTGATAATGATTATGGTGATGGTGGTGGTGGTTATGGTGATGATGATGATGATGATGATCATTATGTTGATGGTGGTGATGATGGTGGTGATGATTATTATGGTGATGGTGGTGGTGGTGATGATGATGATCATTATGTTGATGGTGGTGATGATGATGGTGATAATGATTATGGTGATGGTGGTGGTGGTGGTGATGATGATGATGATCATGATGTTGATGGTGGTGATGATGGTGGTGATGATGATGATGATGATGATCATTATGTTGATGGTGGTGATGATGGTGGTGATGATTATTATGGTGATGGTGGTGGTGGTGATGATGATGATCATTATGTTGATGGTGGTGATGATGATGGTGATAATGATTATGGTGATGGTGGTGGTGGTGGTGATGATGATGATGATCATGATGTTGATGGTGGTGATGATGATGGTGATGGTGGTGGTGGTGATGATGACGCATTGTTCGAAAACGAAAAAGCTTTCGATAAATTTTTGCCAGCTTATTCTGAAGATAATCTCTTTTGAATTTCTTGAAAATCAGATGAACGTTCTAGGAGGAGTTAGTACTGATATTTAGGACCATTTTCATTGTAGTAACACTTACTGTTCCAGCCCTTTGTTGCCCCCGTCCCAATATTTTTGAGACGTGTTGCAGCCATCAAATACAAAATTACCCTATTTTTTTCCTTAAAATGTCCTCAGATTAAACATTTGACAAGTAAAGAATAAATAAATATTTAAAATAAAATAATGAAATGAGATTCTGCTTTTTAATAGCAACAGTTTAAAAACAGAAACCTAACGTTGCAAAAAAAAAAAATACATATTATAATAATAATAATAAAAATAATAATCATCAATTAAACTGGCTGCTTCACAAAAAAACAAAACAAAAAAAAAACTGGTGATAACACTGCACCTTTCTGGTTATGAAATGAAATTAGGATCTTTATTTGCAGTAAAAAAAAATAATAAAAAATAAAAAAACGCAGTTCATGTTAGTGACTTTTTGAGATGGCAGAACGCCCCGGGGGCGTGTCCTAATTTGCATATTTATGAACAGATTTTTAGATAAAAACAGGTTAGAAATGGGTTTAAGGTTAGTTCAATAGTTACTCGCGCATAAAAAATAATAAATACACACATACATGAATAATAAATAAATAAATAAATAAATACATTTGAGTGTTGTTGTACACGGATGAAATTAAACGGATGCGGTTTCCGCGTTAGTGCTGGAGAGAGGGGAGAAACGAAAGTGAACACGTGGTCTTCACCAGGAATAAAGACTCAGACTTTCAGAACTGACTCGTAATACTACTACTACTACTAATAATAATAATAATAACAACAACAATAATAATAATACCAATAATAATACAATAATAACAATAGTGCATAACATCTGTAGAAATTTGTAAAACGAAAAGTGAAACTCTGTGTGCTTATAAATCCGAGCCGAGCTGAGAGACCGAGAGAGACAGAGAGAGACAGAGAGCGAGAGACAGAGAGAGAGAGAGAGAGCGAGAGGGACATTTCTCACCTGAGCACCATCATGACTGTCAGGAGGAGGTGAGTCTGAAATGAACACATTCATTAACGAGGTCTGTTTCTGACTTTACATTAGTCTCTGTTTAGAAGGTGCAGGTCTGTATGGTTAATCCTGATGTGTGTGTAATTTAACTATAACAAAACACAAACTACATTTTACACCAACGTTCTGAAGAGGCAGCCTACACGCTGATTTTATTATAGATAGATAGATAGATAGATAGATAGATAGATAGATAGATAGATAGATAGATAGATAGATAGATAGATAGATAGATAGATAGATAGATAGATAGATAGATAGAGGTGAATGAATAAATGAATCCGTAACTAAACAACCATCTGTCCAGTAACTAATTAACTAAATAAATACATGTGTGTGAGGTGGCTTTTCATTCACAGGTACTATGGAAAGCCCTGAGGCTCAAAAGTAAAGTTCTTTTTCTTTATGAATTCTTTCTGTAGAATGGTGTATTCCAGAAGTGAAAGGCATATTTCATGACTCTCTAGTTATATTTTGAAGTTATATTTTGTCTAGTTATTTTTTTTAAATGTCTTTATTAACACAAACACCTACTGTTAGTCTATTTCTTTCAATAAATAATGTTATATTTGTGAGAAAGTTTTCATTTTGTAGACTTTTGGAAAAAAATGCCACTCACGTAAATGAGATTTTCTGGGCTGTTCTCAAAAGGCACAATACCTGGACATATCATTGTCCATTGTTCTCTTTCTTCCTTAGCACCATTTTTTTTAAAGGAAATGCAATTGTGTGATTCGGCCACAAGAGGGGGCTGTTATCCAGTTTAGTTTGAGCTTTTCAGAGTAGAGTAAATCTGATGGTTTTCTGTCCCAACAAGTAGACTTTCACCTCAATTTACTGAGAAAGAAATTGAAGATAAATAATAATAGTAAAAAAAATCTTGTCTATCGTAGCAGGGGGACGCATCCTGACAGCTGAGAATGTATCATCAGATACTGTTCACTTTAATAACATAAAAACAATTGTGCATACTTACCTTTTAGCATATAGAATACAATTCACTTTAGTTGAAATTTTAGTAAATGCAAAAATTAATGGCAAAATGGGCAATATTTAACACATTAACAAAATATAAGAAACTATATACCTGTTAGAATGTGGAATATATATATATATATATATATATATATATATATATATATATATATATATATATATATATATATATATATATATTAGGAAGACAATCGACTTTGGTGTAGTAACTGTAACTCTGCTTCATCACACCACTCCATCACTGATTATTTTCCTGTAACAGCGTGACTCAGAGTGTTTTATTCCTTACACCACGTGTGTTTGTGTATAAAGATAAGGTTGCTTTTTTAATAGAATTTAACAGAATTCTATTTAGAATTTTTTTGCACAGCATCCAATGTACCAACACACAGTGATGGCGTGTTAATGATGCGCTATATTTTGTGTTCACAGGAGAACATAAAGCTACAACGATGACTTTACCACCACCAAACAAGAAGAAAAGTAAAAAGTGAGTGAGCTGAGATACTTCACATGTGTGCACAAACATGTCTAGTTACTAGGGCTGCAAGATTATGGCCAGAATGATAATCTCCATTATTTTGATCAATATTGAGATCTCGATTATTTATTATGATTATTAACTGATTTTAGTGACAACATATTTCCATTGCACATTCACATTTATTAAGTTTTCTCATGCCACAAAATAACACACAAAATACAAAGTAACATAAGAAAACTTGAGCTGACCGAATTTAGGAACATAGTGTGAGCCATGACACATTAATTTACCTTTTGATAAACAAAATGTAATATTTTCAGTTAATTTTACAGACAGTATGCAAAAAACAACAACTGTTAACCTGTTCACCTTGTAAACGTACAATAAACATCAGTGTTCAGTGTTTGAAGTCTGCTCCTCTTAAATATATTTAAAGCTACACTATTAGATATTTTTCCACTGTCATGGTTCTGGACTGGAGTCTGTGTGTATTGTGTATATGTCTGAATAATCTCATATAGGATGTGATTGGGTGAGTTCATTTACCCGTCAGATTTAGATTCAGCTTTAGTTTAATGGTGTTCATTACTGATGCTCCGATCAGGACTTTTACAGCCGATACCGATCCAGATACCAATTATTTTCTTGTTTAAGCTTTAATCAGGAGGTCTGTCATAAACAGTTAAATGTACGCTCTCTGCTCATGGTCACTGTTAATCAAATTAAAATAATAGAAATGAGATACTGTTGGTTAATTGATAAATAAACAGCATAAAATATTTATTCTTAAGTATCTTAAAAACAATAAAGAGTCCTAATTATAAGTAGACTAACACAAAAATTATCCATATTAGGAAAAAGGCTAATAGCCTTGTATAGTGTAACCGGTCCGTTCTGCCTAGCCCGGCTAGACTGCATTGTGTTCTGGTGCACAATAGACAATAGACACTGGCGTATCTTGTTGAACTCAGGTTTATTCGTCCCGCAGACAAGATCAAAATCTATTCAGAGTTCAAAGATAGCAAAACGTCGTCATGTAGGGTTTATCTTCACGACACACCTCTCTCAGTCAAACTCAACGCCGACTCACTGTCAACGTGAGACTAACTCAAAACATGTTCATAAACTACAAAAGATAGAAATAACAAATGTCATTACATTGAGTTCTATGACATAGAATTCTATTATTACTAACAATTAGCTTTTTAATTAATACATATTAACACGAAATAATAATTATATTGATGCACATTTATCACCTGGCGCATAACAACAACAAAAAAAAAAATATATATATATACATTCTATGAAGGAAAGGAATACACAAGCACCCACAGCAATCATGGAAAAGGTCCTATACTTTTAACAACCTAATACTGTGAACTTGACTAAAATAATACACTTACTGAACATGGCAATGGGAGTACAAAAGACATACACATAGCTATCCAGAGTTAAAAGAGAGCAAAATGTCGTCATACAGGATTTATCTTCACGACACACCTAAGATGAGAAAATAATATAAGCGTGTACCTATTAAATAACCGTTGCTACTCTTGATTATGATTGGTGATGAATTATTTAAAAAAGAAGTTTGAATTAAAAGCACCTAGTAGCATAAGCATTATTAATAATTTACTCCACGCGAAGCTGATGTGTCTACATGGGCTGGTGCAGGTCATTTTGCGGGATCAATAAAAGATAGCGGTTTGTGAGATCGGGAAGTTGAAGCAGATGATGTACAGTGTTACTCTTGTCATCTTAATGGCTTCTCTGCAGTATTTACACACTTTTTCGGTTGACTGAACAGATGAAAAACAGTCTGAAAGTAAATTTAGATGCGGTGTAGATGAATTTTGGAGTTTTAGTTTTTATCCCGATTGTATTATATAACTCCGAACAGGTCACTCGCACCGGTGCGAATAAATATTTATTCACAGTCGCACAAAATACTTTTCAGTCAGAAATGCAAGTGAAATGGTTGCACCGTAGAGCCCTGGGTTTATTTTCCTGTTCGCCGTGATGATGTTTAATTTCCCCGACAACCTCTGGAGTGCCATTTAGCATCATGTTAATGTCATGATTTCTCTTTGTGCAAAGCGATGGAGCTTGAAGCGAAGCTGGCAGCTCCAGCGCTAAAATGCTAACTCCATTACAAAATGACGTCATCCCTGTGCCGCTCTATGGTGATTGGCTGTAAGTGTAGGAAGCGCTTGATTTGATCTGCAGCAGAAGACGAACTTTAAACGTTAATATTGCAGTCGATCATGTTCATTTAATTGTGGGCAGTCAAAATTGCAATCGTGATCGATATTCGATTAATTGTGCAGGCCTACTATGGAGACGAACTGCATAGCTGATATCACGCCATACTGATGTTGGTTCATATTACGCTCAGACAGATCCTATTCCACTGGAATGATATCTGTGTGTGATGTTACGGATGTCGTTTGTCATATTTAAGACCGTTCTAGACCTGTAATAATCGTATAATTTTAAAGAGACTTTAGGGAAAAAAATTCTTAGATTCAGATTTGCATTTGCGTCTCTATAGTTTCTTCATTTTATGCTTCTGCTTACATTTACCCAGCATAGAAATAGGCTCCGCCTCCAGTGAGATTAAAAGCTGCTTGGCCCCATCCCTTTTCCTTAAAGCTATTGTGTGACCAAAGACAAATTTCCTTGTATGTGTAAGCATACTTGGCCATTTAAGTCTGATTCTGATTCTGATCCTAAAAAGCAATGCATAAGCCCTAGTGAGTAAGGAAGAAGACGTTTTTAGGTATAATTAAGAAATATATTAAGAAATCTGGGGGTCATGGAGGCTTAGTGGTTAGTACGTTTGCCTCGCACCTCCGGGGTTTGGAGTATCCCCCAGTCCAAAGACATGCCTTGCAGGTTGATTGGCATTCCCAAACTGTCCGTAGTGCAAACACTAAAATGACTGTGTGAATTTGTGTGCGGCTGTGCCCTGCTATTGGTTGTCACCTCGTCCAGGGTGTCCCCCGCCTTGAGCCCCGAATTCCCTGGAATAGGCTCATTCAGTACTCTACTTCTATATTGACACCCGTTTACATCTCCCTATACAATTCTCAAAAACTACCGGTATTAACATATTTTAGACAATACATTATTGTCATTTCAGTAGTATAAGTTCCATGACATTACATGAAAACGTATTCCTGGATACCAGCCCCTTTTATTTAGCATGTTTAAAGATGTACTTCAGTTCCCCCTAATGGTGTAGTGTAGTTTAGTGTTTGTTAGCTCAGTGTTTTTGTGTTGTTTTGCTTTGTTTTCCTCTCCTGAGGTTAATTTTAGTGAGTCTTAGACTAAAACAAAACAAACTAATTTTGAATGTTCTTCTATGAAGAAATGCATTTGGAGCCACAGCGCCACCGTTTATCGACTACTTGAAGGAGATTCTCAGACGCTACCCTGATGGAGGACAGATACTGAAGGTGAGAATGGACTTTATGCTTATACAGGTTTATTAATTGGTCACATCACAAAATATGCACACACACACACACACACACGCGCTCACACACGCTGACTGTTTACTCAGGCATTTAAAGTAAACCAGAGCATTTTGTGTACTGATGTTATGTCCATGATGTTAATTCACGTCCTGCATAATTCTTCATAATGACTACAATAAATGTCCCTTATAATCCTCTTTGTATTCTCTCATACACATTTCTGAATGCTTTCTAACCCAAATATAGTCCATTATTTCTTTATAATCCATTTACAACCCTGCATTAATATTTCATAATAACTCCTTTAGATTTACTTTGTATCTCTCTTGTAATTCATCTTTCATTGCTTTACATTTCATATTCCTTCATAACTGTCTATAAGCTTTTTTTCAGAATATAAACAGATGTACTGTATATGAATAAGTGAGTCTCATCCTCTGTGTTGTTTCACAGGAGTTGATCCAGAACGCAGACGATGCCGGAGCTTCCAAAACCGTGTTCATCCACGATGAGAGAACATACGGCACAGACAGCGTGTGGAGCCCGGCGCTGGGAAAATATCAAGGTATTTCTATTCATATTTCTAGTGCAATGGTGAACGTCCAAAACTAAACTAGACATTTTGAGTCATGTCAAGTATATTTTCATCATGTTATATGTGCAATATAAAGCTTTCAGGTCTGTGGTGTAAACCAAGCAATATAACGCCAGGAACAATAAAATCAAATCGCGTGTATGTCCTTGTATGTGTTTTTTATTAATCTGGAATGAATTGTTACCATATTACAGTACATGGAGCGTCTGCCATAGACGTCTCTTGCGAATGAGTAGACACTATACCAGTAAGCTGCGGTTATAGAAAAGCATCAAAGCGTTTTTGACCAGAATTCAGCATCACAGTGGTTTAAATGTAAATACCAGTTATGTATGGTGTTTACAGCTGGGAGTGCATTCCCATGTTGGAGAGAAGACAGGTAAATCAGTCCAGGCCACTCAGGAAAATCGTTTCTAAAGAACCTACCAAACATTGCAAGTCAAAAAAAACATAGGAGCCCATAGGAGTTTAGCAGGAAATCATGTGCTGTTTCAAATTCCAAATAAAATGATTAAAAATTGTCATATTTATTATTAAAAACCTTTTTTCCAGTAAGTTATTTAGTCATTTTGAAATCCACATTTATCATTCTAATTGTGCTTACCTTTCGTTTTTCCGATCACATTTTTTCCTCAAAGTTGACAGTTCACCACTCTCCTTCCAGGTCTTAATATTGCTTTGGACAGTTCTTAACCCAGCTCCAGTGATTTCAGCAATCTCCTTGGTTGTTTTCTTTGCTTGTGGTAGGCCAGTAATTTGCCCTTTCTGATATTACACACTAACATCTTTTCCACGACCTTGGGATACGTCTTCCAACGTGATTGTTTAAGAAATGAGAAGCTACACCCTCGCATCAATTCGAGTTAAAAGAACTGTTGACAGATGAAACATATTCATTACTGCCAGAGGTGGGTGGAGTGGCCAAAAAGCTTACTCAAATACAAGTAAAACTACTTATAAAATAATAAGCAACACGAACCCTATCACAATCTCCTAACACAATCTCCTAACACCAGCTCACACGTAACCACCTCCAACATCCCACGCTATTCTCACCCCCTCTTCCTCTTTAAATAGGGTGGTCAATTAGTGATGTCAGCTGTGGAGGCAGGAGCAGGGCAGGCTATAAACTCTGGGAGGGAGTTTGGACCTGCACACAAACATATGGCATATGGCATAGCAAAAACTTCCCATCCCAAAGCTAGTGGGTTGTAATATAATTATTGAAACTACATTAACATTTAACAGTAATAGAGGAACGCTACCAAATGTAGTGAAGTGAAAGTACATTTCTGTGATTAGAAAATGAACTCGAGTAAGAGTATGGCCAGTTTCACCTACTTTTGAAAGTAGTTACCCACCTCTGATTACTGCAGTAATGATCCAATCACAGGTAGTCTTAAATATTTACTTATTTAAATCCAGCGACCTTTTTCTATTTGGCCAAGCAGTTTTGTGGGAAAAAATTAAAGGCTTCAAAGAGAGTGTTACTGAATAATTGATTGGAATCAGATCTCTTGTATATGGTGAAAAAAAGGCGGAATTAAACAGCGAATAACACTGCATTAAGGTTTGGGGTCGGTATTTTAGTTCTCAAGAGTTTTAACACTGAAAAGAAATATGAGCGCTATGACTGTGGGGTATGTGGGATTTGAAAAAGTGCATGCCTTCCTGCTAAACAGGTCTTTTATGTTGTTTGGACATCAGATTGCGAAACTAGCCACGTTTTCCATGCGTTTTGGGACTGATTTGCCTGGCCTTTCCCCAGCATGAAAATGCACTCACCAATGCTTCACATTCCTTCACGTTCATATGTTATTTACATTTATTCCACAGCGCTGTTGAATACGGCATTGTGATTGGTCGAAACGTGTTGATTAAGTATCTTTAACAGCAGGTTGATATTAATGCGCTCGAATTCCAAAGATATTTACAAAAAAACATTTATAAAGATCGCTCATGAATAAATCGTGTCTTACCTGCGGTAAAATGAGGACTAAGATAACATATAATGTTTCATAACACTTCCAAAGAGTTTCTGGAAGATAGGAAGGAAATAAGGATATGTGGAATTCAAAGAAGCACATTACTACCTGAATAAACAGAACTCCAATGCTGCGTTCACCTCAGATAGGAAACTAAAGGTGTTTTTAATAGACTTTGGAACTGATTTGACTGAATGTCCTGAAATGTTTTGCCTGTCCTCGCTTCATCTTGGATCTGCAGCCAACTGTTATTTACATATACCACTTCTTTGCCTTGTGCTAAGCGGACACACTATTTCATATTCCAGTGTCTCGATCTTCAGGCAGCAATTTTACAAAATCCTTATGAATTCCTGGGACACAGCCACATTAAAGGATGGCACTATTTAAAAAAATATATATCTTCCCAGAATATTCTGTGGTGTGGGTGGGTCATTATGACCAGTTCTGATTGAGTTTAATACCACTTCACTGTTCTGGTAGGACCGGCTCTCTACGCATTCAATGATGCAGACTTCACTGAGGAAGACTGGGAGGGGATTCAGCGTGCAGGGCGGAGCATCAAGCATGACGATCCAACCAAAGTGGGGAGATTTGGGATCGGCTTCAATTCTGTTTACCATGTTACAGGTGAAAAAGTGGTTTTTTGCCATGTTTGTAAATCAATAACCAATCATCAATAACAATGCTCTGTTTTGTTGTTGTTGGTTTTTTTTTTAAACCAACTGTAAAAATGATACGATCACGTGCGTTGATGTTTCATTTTTTGACATGCTTGTCAGCTTAATTCCTCACTGCAATACAAGACCAAAATGCAACTACCGGAATTTAAGACTCGTACAGCTATACTGAAAAGACCCGTGAATATTATAGCCGTCAGATTTCCTTGAATGCTTATGAATTTTAAATTGCCCCCTGGGATAGGCTCTAGGTTCCCCCGCGACCCTCAAAAGGAGTAAGCGGTAGAAGATGGATGGATGGATGGATGGATGGATTAATAACAGCGTAGTATTCCCAAATGTATCGAATAAATTATGGAAGAGGAAAAAAATTGTACAACAACATAACCACTTATAGTCTGTAAAATGTTATGTTAGACAAGACATCGTGAGCAGCAAAAAGTCCTTTGTCAGTGCAGACCACGCCCTCAACTAAAAAGTGATTTGTGGAACTGGAAATAAGTGAAGAAGTCTGAGAACATTGGCTGGAGTTCTGTTTGTACAAAGCGCACACTGAAGACTCTTGAGGAAGAATTGTTGAATAGTAGAGAGGAAACCGTGGTGACGGTGGCTGCAGAAGCTTTGTCACGGGAGAGATGGGAATTTCTAGAAAGTTTTCTAGGAAGAAGTTCAGGTGTGAGGATTCTCCTAAGAGTTAAAATGGTAAAAGTTGATATAGTTAATAAAACAGCAAATGCTCATCGGTTCCTTTTTATTTTCATTTACAGATTTGCCATGTGTACTGAGCTCCAAACACCTCGCAATGTTTGACCCTCAAAAGCTGATGTTTGATGATGAACGTGAGGGCTACCGCTGGTCCCTGGATGATGAAGAGGACAGAAAGCACCTTTTGGAATTCACAGATCAATTCAAACCTTTTCAGGATGTTGTTAATCTAGTCTCTGATGATGCTGGTGCTTGGGAGAAAGTCATTAATGAGTGCTATTTTAAAGGAACACTCTTTCGGTTTCCCCTACGTCATGAGGCGTCGGAGATTTCTGGTAATTTATACGACTCCAGGAAGGCCACCCAACTTTTTGACAGTTTCATTCCAGATGCAGACATTAGTGTTCTGTTTCTGAGATCAGTCTCATCCATTTCTTTGTTGCATATTGAATCAAATGGCAGTGTCACCATAAGGATGAAGGTTTCGGCTTCATTTCCATCCAGCCCTCTCCAGGAAAGTGAGGATTTGAGAAGAAACTGTGTGCAAGGCAAGACTAGCTTTAAAACAGTGTCCTGCAGTTCACCATGTCAGGAAAAAACCGCCACCAAGTGGCTCGTGACAGCCTGTCGCTTAATGGAAGGACATGCACCTGAGATTGACACACTTGCTAGCAAACTGAGCTTTTACCCTCAGGTTGACGTAGCATTTCAGTGCGATGGAGACAGAGCATGTGGTGGTGGAAGACTGAGCTGCTTTCTGCCCCTTCCGAACAATGAAACCAACAGGACAGGACTCCCCGTCCATATTAATGCATGCTTTGGCCTTACAGACAACCGGAGGTACATCAAGTGGCAGGAAGAGGATCAGAAGAATGACGAATCGGCGGAGTGGAATGAGCTGCTAATGAAGGAGGTTCTTCCTCATGTATATCTCAAGATAATCCAAGATGGTATCCAACTATCCAAAAAGTCAGTTCTCCCGGTAAGCGCTGTGTACAATCTTTGGCCTAATCTGAGAGACACGGAACACAGGCCACGCTGGCATGAAGTTGCAGTAGACCTTTTTCAACGATTATTCCAAAATCAAGAAATCTTTTCTCTAACCAAAAATGAGAAAAAATGGGTGGCTGCGTCCGATGCTGTTTTCCCAACTAATCATACTGACACTAATATTATGTCTGCAGTTGTCCAGTTATTGACTGAGGAAGGAGAAAACCTTGTTATTGCTCCTGAACATGTTCTGCTCAGTATAAACGAAACCTTCCCAAACCCTGACAGTCTGGAATGGGTGAAGCCAAGTTTTGTTAGATCTGTGCTCCACAGAAGTGAGATTGAATCAATCGGTAAGGACGAGAAGCTGTCCATCTTGGAGTATGTGCTCGGTGATGGGAGGTATGAGGAACTATACGGTCTACAGCTTCTGCCACTTAGTGACGGAAGTTTCAGGACCTTTACAGACCAGGAGGAGGACACTGCTTTGATTGACAATGAGAAGTTTTCACGGTAAGCTCTGTTGCATGATTCTTGTTTATTATATTTTCATGTGTTGTGTACTGTTAATGTAACATGTATACTCTTCGTTCTCCAGAGTGCTGCTACCTTTTTGCAAAGACAGATTTTTGCCTGATGCTCTGAACACCAACACAGTCCATCATCTGAGACGCATGGCTATGACAAGTATGAAATTATCAAGATTTTTTTTTGTATTAATGTATAAAATGGTGCATGGGGATTCTGGTCATTTCACAAAATCTCATTTTAATTGGCTGGAATGGAAATTCAGTATCTCCTACGTACAAAATGCTTTGGAGACATCATTCTAATAGTAGTGTTCATATATGGCTATAACTTCTGGAGTAGTATACTTACCATAAACGCTAACAAATGTCATATTACAACTAGACTAATGCAGAAATGATACAAAATTATACAGCCTTAAGCAATAACAAATACTATTTAAGGATATGCAAAAATGCAAATAAAACTATAATAACCATTATATATCTGCTCTGCTTAATTCTAGATTCAAAACAGTATCGACTGATTAATTTGGATGCCAACAACGTTGTTGCATTTGCCAAGAAACACTTACCCAAAGACTGGAAAGAGACAAAAGGTCATGTGAAGTGGAATTCTGTGAAAGATGATCATCCACCAAAGACATGGCTGAAAGAATTCTGGAAGTTTCTGAACACTCACTGGACAGAGCTAAGGGAGTTTACTGGCATGCCTTTAATACCGCTGGAACCACTTCAACAAGCAGGCAGTACTGTAACGTTAGCAAGACTGGAGGAGAAATCCACTTTGATTTTCCAGAGCAGCAGAGAGTCCACCTTGTCAGATCAAATTCAAAAAGTGGTTAAGGCAGTCGGAGGTACTGTCATTAAGAAAGATGAGTGTCTGAAGCATCACGACATTGACAGTTATGTCCTAACGCCATCCCCAAGGAACGTCTTGCAAATTCTTTTAAATGTGGGTAGAGACAAGGTCATCAGTGGCATTGCCTCTGCTTCAGTTCATGAAAAGGAAGAGTTTAAAACCTATATCTCTTCTTTGGATTGTCTCTCTGATGTAGAGCGAGATTTGCTGTCAGCTCTGCCCATTTTCAGATTGATGTCTGAAAAATATGTTGCCATTGATTCAAAACAAGCAATTATTGTAAAGTCCAACCCAGCCATTCCAAAGGATTTACCTGTACCTGACACCAAAGTCCAGTGTGCAAATGAAGCTGACCGCAGAGTTTTGACTCTACTAAAGGTTGAGCTTCTGGATGCTTCTCAGTTAGCCATTTACTTGGTAGAATGCATTGAGGGCAAGCAGTTCACAAAAGAGGATGAACAAAAAATAATGACTTGGATACTGAATCATGGACATCTCCTATTCTCCCAAAGTGACGAATTGCTCAGGAAATGCAAGAGTCTCAGTTTCATTCTGACAGAGCACGGAGAACGCAAACGGCCATCAAGCGTTTTTGATCACACACAGAAAACCTTTCTTGATCTTTTTGAGGAAGACTTCTTCCCACCGAAAGTTTACAGGTCACCAACGATGCTACAAAGCTTGAAACAACTTGGTCTACAGACAAAAGAAGAAGAGCTGTCCCCAGCAAATATACTTCATGTTGCCTCACAAATTCAGAAGCTCCACATCCACTCACGGAGCAAGGCTTTCAAAAAAGCTGATGTTCTTATAAGAGTACTGAATGGAAATGACTTGCTCTCAAAATTCCCCGAAGAGGAGAGACAAGAGCTTCTGCAGTTGCAGTGGGTTCCTTGTGAAAATCCAAATTCAACTAAAAGTAAAAACAGCCAGAAGAGGTGTCTCTACAAACCGACTGAAATAAGGGCTTCAAAATATTCTACAATTGTGGGACATGTCATGCCAATTGCTGCACACCTGAATGAGAGTGTCTGTCAAAACCTGGACATTTATAGTCCTCCTCCAGCTGAAAAGGTCTTGGAGAACCTGTGTGTCCTGGTATCATTGGCTCCAACCATGGTCAGCCCAGATTCAGATTATGAGTTCAAAAACAAGCTGCACAGCACGTACGAATTCATGCAAGAAAACATTGAACATTTCAGAAAGGAGATGAACAATAAATGCATTCCTTGGCTCTGGAACCAGACTGAGTTTGTGTCACCTCGGGAAGTAGTGCTCAGCCATCCAGCGGAACTAGATCTGAGCCTTTACGTCAAGACAGTGCCAGATGAATTTAAAAAATATGATGACCTGCTAAGAGAGTGTGGTGTAAAGGAAACACTCGATGATGAAGAAATAGAAGCCATACTCAGTGACATTAAAGAAAACATTGATGACAGGACTCCACCTTATGGAGAGCCCTCTGAACTTAAAGTGTCAACAGCCATCCTAGACTGGATGCGAAAAAATGAAAAGCCTGTAAAGGACAGTACACCTGTACCAGTCATTGCACAAAACCAAAACTTCTCCTTACAGCCTTTGAAAAATACTGTTTTTTGTGATATCAGTGATGATGGGCTAGACGACTTAAAACAAGATAAGGAGGAGTTCTACGTCATCCACGAGGAGGTGCTACCTGTTACTGCAAAATGGCTGAAAATTCCCTTTCTGAGTACCCGTATTTTGAAACCACAGCCAATAGGAAATGAGGAAGAGTTTGAGGGAATAGAGCAGTGTGGTCAAACCGAGCCAATCACTCAAAGAATCAAAAACATACTCAAAGAGTACGATGATGAAAGTGACATTTTTAAAGAACTCATACAAAATGCTGAAGATGCAGGTGCGAGCACCTGTGGATTTATGCTGGACTTTAGAACACACCCTTCTGAAGGGCTTATTGATGATGGTATGGCTCAATGCAATGGTCCATGTCTTTGGGCTTTCAACAATGAGCTCTTCTCAGAGGAAGATTGGAAAAACATTGTTAGAGTTGGCGCTGCATCAAAAGAAAACAAATTTGAGAAAATTGGGAAGTTTGGACTGGGTTTCAATGCTGTTTACCACTTGACAGATATTCCGTCTATTTTGAGCGGAAAAAATCTTCTAATTCTTGATCCAAATGTAACACACCTGGAAAAGCACATACGAAATAAAGCAGTTCCTGGAATTAAACTTGACTTGTTCCAAGAGAAACTGTTTAGGAGGTTTCCTGGACAGTTCGAATCTTATCAGGGGATTTTTGATTGTGATTTGTCAAACAGCAACCAGAAATATTACAACGGTACTCTGATTAAACTCCCATTTCGCACGGCAGAGGAGGCCCGCGAGTCAGAAATTAGTTCCAAGGTGTATGGCAAAGAGCGTATAAATGACTTTCAGCAACACTTCACAGATGATTCTCTAACTCCTCTGTTATTTCTTAAGAACATAAAGTCATTGTCTCTTCAAATCTTTAATCAGGAACCGATCGAGACAGTCCTGAAAATTTCCAAAGAGGTAGTATGTTCCATTAAAATTTCAAACGAAAGGCATCTACAGGACATCGGAGAAGCTCTGAAAAACCTCGACGCACACTGCCATGAGATTGTTGATTGTTTTGCCGCAAACATTGTGGAAATAGTCTGCGAGTGTGCTGAGAGAAATAGCACCCAATACTGGCTCCTTTATTCGTGTTTCGGGACAAAGGATTCACAGAGAATGTTTCAGAGAGAACTGAACCAGTGCAAATTTTCATTGCCCGTTGGAGGAGTTGCTGTACCTCTACAAAGAGAATCAGACAATATGTGGTCCCCGAATGAATGTGCTGATGGCCAGGCTTTTTGTTTTCTTCCTCTTCCAATTGATACAGGCCTCCCCGTTCATATCAATGGATCATTTGCGGTCACGTCCAACAGGAAGGCTCTATGGGAAAATGGTGCAAAACTAGAGTGGAACAAAGCTTTACTCCAAGATGCGGTTGCTACAGCTTACATCACCTCACTGGCTGAGCTGAAGAAAATATCCCAAAATGGGAATCTTCAAAACTATGAATACTATACATTCTGGCCTGACACTGAAAAAGTAAACAAAGCATTTCAACCTTTGGTTAGTGCTTTTTACTCAGCCATTGTACAGAGCTCAAATGTCAGATCCCTGGAGCTCTTGAGTAATGGAAAAACCTGGTGCTCCTTTGACAACGCAAGATTTCTTGATCCAAGTATTCAAGAAAATGAGTCAGTGGGAAAACTTGCCATGGAAGTGTTCCTGAAATATTCCGAACCAAACTACTGTGCTGTCCCTTTACCGGACTGGGCAAGAAATAATTTCATTCGATGTGGCTTCAGTGAGATGGTAAAGGAGAGAACTTTTAGCTGGCTTGACTTTTATCGAGTAGTTTTCAAGAACTTTAACAAAATGGATGCATACTCTAGGAATGCTCTGATATTGAATGCCATAGACTTGAATGATCATGAGTTGGACAAATTGCTAAAAAGTAATGCATGCATTCCAACACAGAAGGTAGGAACACTTCAATTCACCAACAAACTGGTGAACCCCCAAGGGAAAGTAGCACGCTTGTACGAACCAGAGGAGGGACGCTTTCTTGATGGTACTAAAAATGACTACTTCACTCCAAACAGAATTCGTCGACTGTCAGATTTGGGAATGCTGACTGATGTACTCACATTAGAGGAAGTTATAGAGAGAGCAAAAACAATCTCCCGGGTTTGGGCTAAAGACAAAAATAAAGCATACACGCATCTTCAATGTCTCTTTGACTCGATGAAAAAGTCCTGTCATGATGATTCTTTTCACTGGGAAACCCTAAAACAAACATCATTTCTTCCTGCTCTGGGTACAAATCAGCACAATCAACCGATGACCATTCTTAAAAAGGCATCTGAAATCTATGATTACGAGTGCTACGACTTGGTAAACATGACAGAATTCACTGTCGATCGTGTAAAACTCGACTTATCTAAAGATGACCCAGTTCTCACAAAATTGGGTGTGATGAAGAACCCACCAGTTGAGACAGTACTCAGACAACTCAAAGAAGCGCATCATCGTGTCAAATCGTTTGAAAGTTCTGTACTCTTTAACATTGCCAGAAGCTGTTATGACTATCTCAACAAATATTTGATGAATGATGGTGATCCCACTGCGATTATTGAACATGTGCAATCCATCCCATTTGTTTGGATTGAAGATTGCTTTGTAAATGTGCAGTCAGTGGCCACTGGTGAGGAATTTGAAGAAAAGCCGTACCTCTATGTTCTTCCCAAAATCCTGTCCAAATTTGAGAAGCTCTGGAACTGTGTTGGCATCAAAACACAGTTTACAGCAAAGCAATTTGTTGCTGTGCTTGAGAAAATGAGAACTTTTTCAAAGCCACTCTCAAAACGAGATCTTCATGTCTGTCTTGACATACTTGTAAAAGGGCTGTATGGGGCTGTAGATGGACCTGTTAAAGACTGTCTAATGCCTGATGAAAGAGGTGTGTTGACAAATTCAAGCAGGCTAAAATTTAATGACACTCCTTGGATGCCAGTGGAAGCTGGGGTAATTCTCTGCCATAAACTGATACCTCGAGATGTTGCAAGCTATTTTGGAGTAGTAACAACAAGACACCATACACTAAAGAATCATGAAATGGAGTTTTCACCCTTCGCTAAGGAGTTCGGACAACACGAGAAAATAACAGTTCGGATCAAAAACATAATCGAAGCCTATCCAGCCAAGAAAGATATCCTGAAAGAACTCATTCAGAATGCTGATGATGCAGAGGCAACAGAAATCCATTTTGTATGGGACAAACGAAAGCATGGAACTAAGAAAACATTCGGGGAAAAATGGGAGTTGCTTCAAGGTCCAGCACTTTGTGTGTACAACAACAGGAAATTCTCAAATGAAGACCTGATAGGTATTCAGCAATTAGGAGAAGGAGGAAAACGTGGCACTTTGGGTAAAACTGGGAAATATGGTCTAGGTTTTAATTCTGTTTACCAGCTGACTGACTGCCCATCCATACTAACTGGTGATGAATATCTCTGCATATCTGATCCAAACCAGAAATATGTGGAAGCGGGAACAAAGGAGTCACCAGGCTGCATGTATTTAATGGATGACATTTTGAAGGAATCTTTCAAGGATGTTTACCAAACCTTTCTTCCTGAAAAATTTTCTCTTAACTCTGGAACCATGTTCAGATTTCCACTCAGGACAGAACAAATGGCAACGCAATCAGAAATATCTATACATGCAGTTAAAGATTTTGAAATGAAGGAACTTTTCACTGCTTTGACAAAGGATTCGGAGGAACTGATTCTATTCCTGAAGTACATCACAAAAATACAATTTCATGAAATCAACAAGGATGGAAGTGAAGTCAATCATTTCCTAATTGAGAAAAAAATCACTGAGGACACCATGGAGCAAAGAGAAGGTTTTCATAACCATGTTTGCAATTCCCTCAAATCTGGGATGGTAAATCCACACCAAGCTATCTATAAAGTTCAGATCACATCGGGGAAAAAACAAAGCCTTTGGATTATCGCAGAGCAATATGGATCCTTTCTGCAAAACCAAGAAGAAGGTAAATCCCATGTCAAAGTTCCTCAGGCAGGCCTGGCAGCTTGTATAGGCACAAAACCTAAAAAAATTGAATTTCATGGAAGGGCTTTTTGTTCTCTACCATTGCCAGGAGAAACTGGTCTTCCTGTCCATGTGAATGGAAACTTTGAAGTGGATTATTCCAGAAGGGATCTGTGGAAAGAAGATGGTGAGAGTTTAAAGACCAAATGGAATCAATTACTGCAACTAAAGATCATTGCACCTCTGTATGCTGACCTCATAACACATATCTGTACAAGCTTTAAAAAGGGTGAACCCAAAATGTTAGTACATCTCAAATCACATCTGAACTTTTGCTTGCGCTACTTCCCCTTTGTGTCAAAAAATGTTGCCCAAGTTTGGCATGAGATGATCAATGAAGTCTACAGGTCAATCCATCAACGAAACCTTCCCGTGATTCCAACTCTAAGAAGAGTTCTTGATAACTCTTCGCAATCCTCCGAACCAAAGTACACATTTAACTGGTCAAGTGTTTCAAAGCCAGATTCAACAGATTCACCTCATTTCACCATAGACCAACACGACAGCATTCTTCAGGTTTTAGAGCACATTGAAATGAACCTGGTACCATCTTCATGGAAAACTAGGGTGAGTTTTAGGACTGCAGGTGTGGATGTGGCTGAAGTCTGTCCTTTATCAGTGATCAGTTTTTTGAAGAAGAAAAGAGTGAATGATTCCACACAAACTACTAAAGATTTACCATTACCCATCAAGCAGACTTTGATTAAAAATGCAGAAAGTTGTTCCAAGCTCTTGAAATTTTGCCTAAGCAACGATAAACCATTTGATTCTGTCGCCCCAAATGTTGATAAGAAGTCTAGCTCAGCCAACCTTAATGGGTTACCTCTCCTCCTCACCCAAGATCAGATGTTATGGAAGTTCAACTCTGATTCTCCAAAGCTAATCTCAAGATTTGCTCACATTTTTAAAGAACACAAGTCAGAATTTGCAGATTATTGGGTTAATTTTTGGCACGACACAATTCTGCAAAACGGAAGATATATTGAGAAATTAACAATCCCAGTAGCAGCAAAGTTCATCAAGCCAGTTCTTCAACAACAGCTTCAACACTCACTGCTTAATGAATCAAATGGGCTTTATACAGCAGGAAAAGAAACAAAAGAATGGTTGAAGGAACTGTGGACTTATTTTGATGATGAAGAGAAGCATTTGCAAAATAGAGAGGAGAATCCAGTCTTTAATGAAATAAAGAAACACTTCTCTGGCAGTCCCATCTTGCCCGTCATTCAACCAGGACAAAAGGAAACATGCTTTCTGCAAAAAATTGGAAATCTACATAGGATTATTCATGATACAGGAGAACCCATTTCTGCCTATCTGATTAAACTCGGATGCTTGACATTAGACCGCAATTTCTTCCTCAATCTAGGTCAATTTTACTACAGATATGTACATCCAGAACTGCTCAATACCACGGACAGCAGTGCAGTTCTGAAGCTGTTGGACACAATTCCTAATTCACAGTTTGAGGTGCTTTCCTCTGATGAAAGTGATGACCTTCAACGCTTCCTACAATCTGGTATGACCCACGCTAAAAACCCAAATGAGTATCAAAGAATGTTCAAATCTTTGCCTTTGTTTCAGACAGTATGTGGAAAGCGGCAAAGAATCGATTTTCACAGAGATGTAGTCATCCTGAAATCTGAGTTCCAAGGAACATTTCCAAGCCTGTACATGTTTGATGACAGCAACTGCATTTTTCTGAAGTACAACCCTGTAAATGAAAGCCTATCAAAATGTCTGAACATTAAGATTTTGAATGATTTAGAGTACTGTGTAAAGTTCATGATTCCTTCTGTACACAAGCTTAAACAGACCCAGCTTCTTGATTTAATAAGGCTGCTAGTGGAACTGAGGCAAGAGGGGGACTATAAAAACTATCAAGACAGCATTGCCTCAGCCTTGAGAGATGTCAGATTTATTCAGGACATCTATGGCAGTCTTCAGGTGGCCTCGTACTTCTTTGATAATGCTGTAAAACTGTATAAAGTGATGATTCCAAAGGACAGATTTGTACCAAAGACTTTTTGGGAACGCTTTGAATATGGTACAAGTGCAAAATCCCTCCTAATTAGCCTAGGACTGAAGCATAAAGTATCTGAAGAAGAGGTCATTCAGTTTGCTCAACAAATTGAATCAGATGCTAGAGGTAACACTGAACTGGAAGTTCTTAAAGATAGATCTGCAACATTGCTTGAGACAGCGCTTCAAATGGGTGTCGAGAAAAAATCAACATTAATGCAAAGAATCGCAACCATAAAGTTTATACTGGCTGGGCAGATTGAGCAAGAACTTTGCAATTATCACAAAGCATTTGCCCATGGAAGGGATGTGGTTGCCATCAAAGGATCACTGCTTGGAAAGCAGCCTAATCATCAATATCTCATATGGACTGCCATGCCAATTCTGCCCTCAAGGGAGTTCAGTACAAAAGATTTAGATACCCTAAGGAAGGCTGGAGCCATGGATGAACCACCCGCAGAGCAGGTCATGCAGAACCTAAAAAATATCTGTAGATCTCCCTGCAGAACAGAACAATTGATAGAGACGAGAGCTAAAGTGTTCAAGAACTCATATGCCTACCTACAATCTGTGCCTTTTAATGGGTCTTTATTGGCTGATGTCCCTATTGTTCTTGTTGAAGATGACACTAATCTTGTGAAAGCTAGTCAAGTAGTCCTGACACTGCCTAAAGCTAATGAGTTTAGGCCATACCTCTACCCCATACAACCAAAACATGCAGTGTTTGCAGAATTCTTCAAGAAGATTGGTGTTGAAGAAAAACCTACAGTCACACAATTATGTTCTGTGCTTGAGGAAATCTATACAGAATGCTGTGATAAGACGACACTTCAACCTAACCAGCCGATAACTGTTCAGCGTGTTGTGCAGCAGCTTTTCTGTCTGATAAAAGAGGAGGGGAAAGTAACTCAATTTGAAAAGAACACGCTATACCTCCCATCAACAGATGGAAAACTCTATGAGTCCAGCACATTGTTTTTCAATGACACCTTCTTTCAGGCCAACAGACTGGAGGATTCGCTGAAAGCAAAACTAAAGCTGCTTGTGAGACTAAATCAGTGCCACCTTGAAGACGATCCCTATGAACATCAGAAGCTGTTGCAGTTGCTTCATGAGCAAATTCGTCCTAAATTGCTCTCTCACGTCATTTCTGTGAACCTGGTTGATGCACATGTGGAACTCTGCGATTACGGGAAGTCGTGTGACTTTAGTGGCTGGTTTCAAAAACGTCTGTCCTCTCGTGAGTTCCATCATGGTCTTATGTGTCTGATCCGAGAACAAAGCAAGGGCACCATTTCACAGACTGAAGCTGCACACATGTGTGAAAGCACATTTGGTAAACTTCAAATTGTCTGTTGCAAGGCTTTACACACTGAGCTTTTGTTAAATCACCAGCCACTAGAAGGTACTGAGACTGAAACCCAGGTTTATGTGAAAAAGCAGCAAGATGAGTGTGTTTTCTATTTGAAACACAATGATAACATGGCTCACAAAGTGGTGAATGAGGTCAATATGTATCTTACCAAAGAAATCAATGCTCTTCTGGAAAACATCTTAAATTCATTAAGCCTACCAGTACTTGGACATCTTTTATTATGTGAAAACATGGAGGACGTTGAAAGGGCCTTGGAACAACACGGAGTCCGTAATACTGTGAGCGATAAAAAGGGGCTTGGTTTCCGTCCAAGCCCTGGAACTCCCATACCAGAAGAATGGCATGATTCCCTTGATATGGACCCTCTCAACAGTTTTGAGAAAGGAGAGTATGTTGGTTTTAGTACGGACGAATCGGAAAATGAATATGTTTTTGCCATTGTTGTGGAGTGTTTGGATGTTCCTCATCCAGGACAGACCAGGCGAAATCCTTCAAGATATCGAATACAGATAGGAAATGGAAAGATCATTGAAGTTAGCTCCCTTGATCTTTATCAGTTTAAGAGAGAAAAAGTATCAGCTCCAGTTGGAAGTACCTGCACAGACACTGAGATTTTGAATGAACCTTCACGGTCTGCACCATCACAGTCTGAACCTTCACGGTCTGCACCATCACAGTCTAAACCTTCACAGTCTGAACCTACATGGTCTGTACCATCCCCAAAAAAGAGGCCCTTACCACAGACTCTGGAGGAGGTTAAAACAGAGATTGACCAGAGCTTGGAACAGATCTGGAAGATGTCAGATGAAGACAAATCAAAGGCCATTAAACGCCTGTACTTTAAGGTGGCATCCAGACAAGAACCCGGACAACACAGAGCTCGCCAGTGAAGCATTTAAATATTTGAAGAACAGACTTGAAGAGCTACAGCAAGGAAAGACCAAACACAACACATCAACACAACCAAACACGAAACATTGGGGCGGCTTCGGAGATTTCTATGATAAATGGAACTACGAGGCTGGGAGGCACAGAAGGGGGCGGGAACAATTCTATCAGAACAATTTCAGATGGCAATATAATTTTTGGTCACACTTCAGAGAAACACCAAGACCAAACAGAGAGGAAGCTAAGCGCTGGTACAGACAAGCACAGTGTGACCTTCTTGCTGCCCAGAACGACACTGGATTTAACGCGAGTCCGGAGTGGTGTCTATTTAAAGTGCATCAGGCAGTGGAAAAAGCTCTAATAGCCACAGAGTTCAGAAGGAACGGACAGCATCCTGGGACTACATCAACCATCACAGGCCTTGCCCAGAAGATATCACAGTATGCTACCTACCTTAAAGATCTGCCCCATGTTGTGAATCAGCTGAGGGCATTGGGTGTTGATGCTAAGAGAACTCAATACCCAAACAACCACCCGTCACCCCACATTCCGAACGAACAGTTCAAAATCGAAGATGCACAAGAGGCAGTGAACATAGCAACAAAGCTGCTAAATAAACTGGACATCTACATTACTGAATGATTTACAAAATAATACAAACATGTTTATGCTAGCTGTAGTGAATCACTTGTACTTTTTTTAGTAATTTTTATTCAACTAATATTGGTGTTAAAAAATATATATATACAGATTAAATACTACTACTATTCACAGAACTATTTACTATTTACTATATCAGTCCTGCCAGGATTTTGTTTCAAGGAAACTCCACAATATTTGGAGGAGCATGGAATTTTTCAACATTACCACTGATTTTCCACAGAGTTGGACCAAGATGCATCATGTGATGTCCTCACAACTCATATTCAGCCAATATCCTCTTCACTTCACGCACATCAAACATGAGTACAGCTTCATGAGCATGAGAACGGCCTCATTCATCAGCAAACTTCACTGCGATAGCAATTTTGCCAATTCCATTGTTTTTCTGTAAAAAAAACCATAAAAAATTGTACTTGTATTGTATTGTTTTGTTTTATGTTATTTTTTGCTTATTGCTGTACTACATACAACTTTCAAAACATTGAATATTCATATTTCAAATTGTGTGTGTGTGGTGTTGTTAAAACTAGATTAAAAAGTAACTGCTTTAGTATGTAAAAAATGCTATATATATATATATATATATATATATATATATATATATATATATATATTGCAGACACATCATATTTCAAAACACATATCAAGTGATTAAAAAAGAAAATTACAATTGTCATGTAAATGTCATGTAGTACAAGTATAATTTGGCTGAGACAACCATTATTATCATTATTATCACAACCATCATTATCATTGTTATTTATAATCAGTAGTGTCACCCCTAAGCTAGAAATGAAACGCTTTTTCCTGCTGTTATAGAAACAATGAAAAACGCACAAGGCGTGAACAACACAAATACACATAATGCAATCTACATGAACAGAAAGCCCTAATGGACATATTACATCAAACAGGTTAATGAACATAAACTTTAAAAAAAAAAATTTTTTAAACCACACGCTGAGGGCATCCATTATGCAAATTAGCACTTGCTGACGGAGGCTCGAGAAAATGATAAAATATACTGATTATAACACTAACTTATTTAGAACGTGACCTGTGCTTAATATATTTAAAATAAATGAAGTAATTGTGTTGTTTTATTTGCGTTAGGTCTGCCTAATTCGAAACGAGAAAACATCCAAATCGGACAATACTTGATTATAATGTTGAACCAAGCCAACCAGCATAATGAGAGTTCATGAGTTCATGATAATGAGGACCTTCTAATATTTGTTTCAAACTCAGAAAATATTAGAACTGAAAAATGGGAAGAAAATGATATATATATTAAACGCTGCACTGTTAGTGCAGCACTTAACCAGGAAGCATTTTTGCTTTAAAGAACATTCAAAAGCACAATAAGAGTATATAAGGAAAAACGAAACAGAAGGGTATACATAGACGGACTAATGCGGTGTTTAGGGGTGGTAGCGGGTGGAGATAGGACTACAGGTCCGATTGTTATTCTAAAAGTTTTATTAGCCTTTATTAGCAAGTACAGAATGTCTATTTAAAATAAAAAATAAGCATATTTCGGTGTGTCGTGTTCATAGCTAGAAACACTACAAATTTATTCAAAACATTCATGCTATATTTGGCAGAGTATGCTTACACTGCAGCTTTTGGTGAACTGACGCTGATGCTGTGCTTATGCAGATTTGCATGTGCTTTAAATCAGTTCTTAGTCCGAAACTTGAGCTGAGCTGGCTGAGACGCGAGCAAAGGTTTACAGAGCTTAGACACATCACAGCAGACATGAAATCTCTCTTCTTTATGTGTGTCCTGTTGGAACTGTATGGGATGGCTGTAAGTCTGATAAGAGAATACAGTTACGTTTCTCAGTCGATGGACTGGACTAAAGCTCAGAACTATTGCAGGCATCACTATGGGGATTTGGCTATCATCACTACTGAAGAGGAACACCTGAGAGCTGTGACGATTATAGGGCAAAATATTTCTCAAACTTGGATTGGGCTGAACAGAACTGAACCACATGTAGACATCTGGCAGTGGTCTGGTGGAGAACGATCGAATTTCACAAAATGGTGCCAAAAAGAGCCGAATGATTGCAACGGGCAAGAGAGTTGTACTTCAATGACTCCATCTGGCTGGTTCGATAATAACTGTCAGACAAATTTTCCTTCCATTTGTTATAGGAGGTTCGTGTTGGTGAAGGAGAATAAAACATGGGATGAGGCTCTCAAGTACTGCAGGACGTACTACACTGACTTGACCTTTGTGGATTCGGGAACACTGCTAGACCTGCTTAAAACAGAGACTAAACAAGCTCAAACAGCCAGTGTGTGGACAGGTCTGCGTTTCCTCGATGGACAATGGTTCTGGGTGAACAGGGTGCCACTGGGGAGCCTGGTATCACTGCCTTCATGCCCAGTTCAACCCTATCGCTGTGGTGCGTACAACACGAACGTCTGGGAGAACAGAGACTGCAACGAGAAGCTTAATTTCCTCTGCTATAAGTACTGAAGGTGAGCAATAAACATCCAGAACATTAACCAGAATTCCAGCACTAAAGACTTAACTGTAGAAGTGTGTATCACATTCACTTTCTCCTTCCATTTGAATATGTGAAAAACTGTATATATTTCCTCTCCCTAAACAGATGATGTTCCAAACTGGAATAAGAAGAACATCTCCATCAAGAAGCGTTCTTCAAGAATTCATTCAGACCTAGATATTTATGTAGCGTGTTTGAACTTAAATTCTAATATAACAATGAAATAGAAATGTTAGCTCACTGAAAATTGATGCAGGTGTTTAGTTCCAGTTTTCTCATGAATGTTTAACACCTTTTTATACTTATGAGTAAATGTTTGGTGGCTGGTTTTTACTTACTTTATGGGGAAAATTTTTTAAATCTAGAATAGACAGTTAAATAAATAAGATCGCTTTACAAATATCTGAGTTATCCATGATGCTTTGAAAGCCAATATTATATCATTCTAGAGTGATCCCTTTGCTAGTTTGCAGCTATATATGAGTATGCATAGTTAAATGGAAATGTAAACGTGTATAAAGGTAGTTTATTTTATTTTTTTCCAAATGTCACTACAGTGATTTAAAAGACAATTCAGTTTATACTGTGTGTACATTGTCACTTGTAGCCTGACAAATAAATGAGCTATTACTGAATCGTAAATGTATTCATCATTAACGCTCAACTGGGTTCCACATAAATACGAGCCAGCTTAAAATGAACGGAATTAGAAACCAAGATAGAGTGAATCGTGAAAGAGACCAATCATCCAGATTTCAACACTGAATATGGGTTGTAGATGTTGTGTGTTCAAAGCTTTTAATTAATTGAAAAATCAATACTTTGAAAATAAAATGATTTTATTCTAAAAGTTAGAAGTTAATGTTCACTAAGAAGAGCTAAAAGGTTCACTAAGGCAATGACAGGCACAACTACTGCTGCTGCTACTAATAACAATAAGAAGAATGAGCAGTAATAAAAATGCATTTATTACTTAAAAGATTAAAAAATATATTTGTTTTATTATTTATTTAGAAAGCTAACCCTAACCCTAACCCTAGACCACAACAACGACCACCCATGTAGTATGCACGCAAAGGAGGCAGGTCACAAGTACCAGTGCTTACCGTGTGTTTTATTGTGGCAATCTATATATAATCTATATGATAAAAATAAAATACAAAGATCCAGAGCAGGAAGTACACTGAAATACAGAAACAAAGGCAAGTTTACGCCTTGGACGCTTTGAACGCCAAGATTAGAGCATTCTAGAGTAACCCCCCTCCCCCTACTGATTTTTCAGGTGACAGATTTGAATGGGAAATCTCATGTACAATGCTTTTAATTTACGTTTGTTTTTGTTTTTTTTTTACAAAATTTGACTTCTGTGATTTGAATGTCACTTACATATTCACGTCATGTGACGACATTAAGAAACCTTGAAAGAATACCCAGCATCCCCATGGTCAACGCTGAAGATCGAAACCTTACACTGATGGACACTGGGTTGTAGACGCCGTGTTCCATACGGCTTTTAGCCTTGAAATTAAATGACTGTTTTAAAAATAAGTGTTCATCCAAGTTTACTAAGAGCTAGTCTAGGGCGGAGAACAAATAAACGACTAATAATAAAAAGCAAAAAATAAATAAATCTGGAAGATGTGTTTGTTCAAATATATATCGTTGGGTTTTTTATAAGCTGTAAAAATGTAGTCACTATCAAAGTCCGGGATCAGCAAACTGGCTACTGGTGAATACAAGTGTCTTCAGTCTGCATTTGAGTACAGTGAGGTATTGTTTGGACAGCCAAGGTAAGTTGATTCTACAAAAGCACCATTAAAGTGTTGTTTTGTTCAGAATTGTAAACAGTATTTGTGTGGGGAAATTTTTGGTGTATTCAAATTGACCTTACACATGGTTAAGAGGATTTTCTTGGCTCCCCATTTAGATTCAGTTAAACCTGTTTGTCCAGTGTTGCCAGGTTTTTCATGCGTAGACACGTTCAAGATGGGGAATCTCAATGGTGTTTAAACTGCTGCCTTTAAACACAAGCACTTTTTGTGTTTAAGATTCAAGAAATCAGTGAGAGAAAATTCAGACTGAAGAAGAAACAAACCTTTTTGTTTTTGCAGTGCGGAACAAAAAATCTAGTAAGCCCCATATTCCTGATCCATTGTCCCACCTCGATTCTCTAGACTGTGCCACATGAATACAATGGCACTGAGATTTCCCCAAAGGGACTGATGAGAGGTTTATTTATCAAGGCGCACCATATTTTTAAATGTGTGAATCGGCAGGAAAAATTGGTCGCACAAAGACATCCAGACACAAGTAATACAGTGCAGTTTGGAAGCCTCCGGAAAAGTGTGTTCCTGCTGACCAGAGAGGGGATTTTACCTGGATGAACACGCCCAAACAGCCAGTGTGTGGACAGAGGTTCCACCCATGACCAAGCCTGGTGGAGCCTCTCACGAGATCCTCAACAATGACTCCTCCTTTGACGTCGAAGTATTCAACAACGCCCTTCAAGTCCAACGTGAGGCCTATGCTTCTTGACCAAGGCCTGTGCAGAGGCCTCTCCAGTCAAGCTAGAGTCCTACACCAAGGCTTCTTCTGACCAAATCGAGGCTTTCATCTTGGATGTAATTTTATTCCAGGGTTCATATGTGCATTCAGTCTTTTCATCAAGAGATCAGCACGTGTCTAGATAAACCCATTTTTCTTTCGAAGAGCTCTACATCCTTTGCTGTAGAAGTGTCAAGTTTAGACGTGGCAGCCTGCTTCAGAATTTAAGACTACGCCTAAAGAACAAGGAAAATAGGACGCCATGACTGGTATTGCACTAGACAAGATGATATCTTTTTTTCACGAATGAATGAGTTTGTGTGCAGTGTCTCTATTTATCCAGTTGGTGGCAGAACACGTCTGCCGTTCAGCTCCTTCAGCACCTTTAAATTGTCACACCCACAGTCTGAAGATTTCACACATAAATACGCATGACAAAACCACAGCACCGCAACACAGACTCACGGTCTCAGAACAAGAGCAGGTTGTTCTCTGTCTTCTGTAGTGTAAGAAGTTAATGCATGAAGAGAATGAGCGTTGTAGAGGATGCGGAGGGCCGAATCACAGTTTTGGTGAAGGTTTAAATGGTGGATTTACTCTGAGATGAAGATTCATGTATACACAGTCATCGTCATCATCTATAGCCTTTTCCGTCTGATCACAGGTGAGCCTGGTGACGTTTCATGTGTATAAAGGTTAAAATGCTTCTTTTAAACGTGATTGTGATGATCATAACTATTTCACAGTAATACATTACTTTGTTGAAGCCCGCATTCAGGTGCGAGTCATCATTCATCACAGATCCGAGTAGATTTCTCTGACTAAAACTAAGAGTTTTCACGAATGCGTGTTTTAGTACTGAAAGAAATGAAAAAGTTGATCTTTGTAGTCATGTGCTGAAACTATTCACATGCAGTGACAACACTATTACTCATCTGTGTTGCAGCAGAGAGTTCTGCTTTTCAGTTGTACGACTGGATGCAAGTATGGGGGCAGTGGTGGCTTGTTAAGGCTCTGGGTTACTGATCAGAAGGTCGGGGGGGGTCAAGCCCCAGCACTGCCAAACTGCCACAGTTGGTCCCTTGAGCAAGGCCCTTAACCTTCGCTGCTCCAGGAGGCTGACCCTGTGCTCTGACTCCAACCTCCTAACATGCAGGGTTTATGCAAAGAAAAGAATTTTGCTGTGCTGTAATGTACCAATAAAGTCTCATTATCATTATTTTATTTAAGATTGATTATTTAAGGAAAACCACTGGACAGCAAAGGAGTCAAACAGAGGAACAAATAAAGAAATGAAAAGGGTGGATAATTGAAGAGATAATTGGTTACATGAATAGTCCTTGACATATTAACACTGTTCATCCCCTGGACCCCAGTCTAAATCATGAAATCATGTCTTCACAGGAATTCATAAAAGTACTCATTAAAAGCTATGCTGATTTCTTCTAAAAGGTGTGAATGTCACCGAGAGGTCTGTGCAGGAGGGCGAGACGTTCATCTTCCATCTGCCGCATATGGAGTCTGGCAGATCAGTCGAATGGAAACAGATGAACCAACTGCTGGCCATCATCATCCTGGACAATCCCAACAAGACAGTAATATTTCACCAGGGACACAGACTTCAATTCATGCAGAATGGGTCAATCGTTATCCGAGACGTCAAACAGGAAGACACCGGCAACTACACTTGTACGATCATATTCAAAGACAACAAAATTCACGCACACATCCTCTCACTCACGCTGTACCCAGGCAAGTTTTACCATCTTACTTGACATTACTTTCATTCATTCAATATTCAGAAATGCTCTTTAAGTGTTGAAAGAAAGTCGTATGTGCTAAAAGATCGGTTCTTTATCTTTGACTCAGATGTTTAAAATTTCCTCGACATCATTCGCCAAACTGCTTTGGATTCACTACATAGATATTTCTTGCATTCGTGCAGTCAAATCTCACAAGTGAATGGTCGGCACTTATACAGTGCTTTTTTAACCTTAACGGTTCGATAAAGCGCTTTACACTGTCTCATTCACATTTTCACACACACACACACACACACTAGTGGTAGCAGAGCTGCCATACAAGAAGCTAGCTTGCCATCAGTAGCAACTTGGGGTTCAGTGTCTTGCACAAGGACACTTCGGCATGTGGAGTCATGTGGGCCGGGAATCGATCCCCTAACCCTACCACCTGCTCTACCACCTGAGACATAGCCGCCCCAAGTCTTTATTTTCTGTCAGATTAAAAATTCTGATAGGAACAAAATTGACTCTAGTAAGTTAAAATTTCTTTCAGCAACTTTGGTTAATTTAGTTAATGCCTTCCTACATTAGACACAATGGTGTCTACCTGCCATTGTCTTCCTGCTGATAGTGGGGCAGTGATGCAAATTTGACCTGTGCTTCATCTCTATTTAAGGTGAAAGGTGCAATGGCGATTTAGTCCTTTAGTGTGTCCAGCTCAAACAGATCAGCTAAATGTTAATACCAGCTTCAACGCCATCGCATTTGTCATCTCATAGATTGCTAAGTAACCAAGTCGATCCTCTGCCGTGACTCGGCGTGGTTCATCTGCTTTGCATTCTGGGACTTCAAAGCCTGTGTTTGCTATTCCACTCACGTAGCTCTAGGAAAACCAACCAATTTGTCTGTTTTTGGCTACATAGATATTTCTTGCATTCGTGCAGTCAAATCTCACAAGTGAATGGTCGGCACTTATACAGTGCTTTTTTTAAACTTAGCGGTTCAAAAAGCACTTTACACTGTCACATTCACATTTTCACACACACACACACCAATGGTAGCAGAGCTGCCATACAAGAAGCTAGCTTGCCATCAGTAGCAACTTGGGGTTTAGTGTCTTGCACAAGGACATTTCGGCATGTGGAGTCATGTGGGCCGGGAATCGATCCCCTAACCCTACAACCAGTGGACGAACCGCTCTACCAATTGAGACACAGCTGCCCCAAGTCTTTATTTTCTGTCAGATTAAAAATTCTGATAGGAACAAAATTCGGAGTTGACTCAATAAGTTTAAATTTCTTTCGCAACTTTGATTAATTTTGTTAATGCCTTCCTACATTACCCACAATGGTGTCTACCTGCCATTGTCTTCCTGCTGATAGTGGGGCAGTGATGCAAATTTGAAATGTGCTTCATCTCTATTTAAGATGAAAGGTGCAATGGCGATTTAGTCCTTTAGTGTGTCCAGCTCAAACAGATCAGCTAAATGTTAATACCAGCTTCAACGCCATCGCATTTGTCATCTCATAGATTGCTAAGTAACCAAGTCGATCCTCTGCCGTGACTCGGCGTGGTTCATCTGCTTTGCATTCTGGGACTTCAAAGCCTGTGTTTGCTATTCCACTCACGTAGCTCTAGGAAAACCAACCAATTTGTCTGTTTTTGGCAGTGGCCACTACACCGTATCACATGATTTAGGTCATGCACTGTTTTACTTATCGTTTATTTCTCTTACATTACAGAAACTACAGAACAGAGCCCTACTTATAACTCCATGTCCACTACATCAGGTAACATCTTTAATTCAATAGCTGCAGTAATGTATATGTGTTGTAGACCGATTCAATTGAATATTCATATGTGCAAGAAGTGGTGTTGCTGTTCCTACTGCATAAGTGGTTGATGGTAAACATTATTCAATACACTATCGAAGAACCATACTCCACAGGACTGATTTTTATGACTGATAAAAAGTTATCTGGCTTCTTGATTAACGTTTAAGACGAACGATTTCAATAAGGCAAAATGATTGGATTGCAGCGGAAAGAGAGATGAAGTGAGATGGATACACACCAACTACAAGATCTGGAGCTCAGATTTAACACAACGTATCCATCCATCCATCCATTTTCTGTACCACTTATCTTACACAGGGTCACGGGGAAACTGGAGCCTGTCCCAGGGAATTTGGGACATCCTGGACGGGGACACTACAGGGCACAATCACGCACACATTTACACAATACGAACAATTTGGAAATGCCAGACAGCCTTCTTTAGAATGGGGATAGGAAACTGGAGTACCCGGAGGAAACTCACGAGGTAGGAGAAGAACACGCAAGCTTTGTGCATACATAATGCCGTTTGAGAGTGGCAGAAGGTTTTGTGGTAAGATGAATGCCAACATGGTCCATCACCAAAGTACCACCATCCCAACTGTCAAGCATGGTGGTGGCAACATAATGCTGTGGGGATATTACTCATCTGCATGGACTTTGGAACTTGACAAGATTGAGGGGAGGATGGATGGAGCAGAATGCAAGGAGATTCTGGGGAAAAATCTGATGAAATCTGCAGAACATCTGAATCTGGGATGGAAAATCATAATCCAACAGGACAATGAGCCAAAGACACCATGGAGTGGATAGCTAGGAACAACGTGTATGTTCTGGAATGGGCTGGTCAAATCCCTGACCTAAATCCAATCAAAAATCCCAGGAATGGTTCATGTCAATCAGTAAAAACTAAGTAACCTATCCCAGCTTGAACAATTCTGCAAATAGATCTCCAAAATGCAGGTGGAGAGGCACCCACAAAGACTCGTAGCTGTACAACCCCAATTCTGAAAAAGTTGGGACAGTATTGAAAATGCAGGAGAAAAAAAAAAAACATCGTTTGACAAAGATCGATTGAAAGTCGTTTTAAAATTCAGTTCACCCTGTACTATTCTGAAAACACATTAGTAACACATAATTTGATGTTTTTCTTTGTGAAATGAATTTATTTTTTGAAAATATACACTCATTTCAAATCTGATGACTGCAACACACTGCAAAAAAGTTGGGACAGTTCATCTCAGATGAGACCGAGCCCAGAGAAGTGGGCGGAGGTTTTGGATATAGTAAAGCCTTTACTTGTATCTGTGGATGCAGCGGCGAATGGTGTCAACTGACAAATGTTTACCAAAGTATTCCCAAGCCCATGTCAGGATCTCCATTACAGACTCATGAGAGTTTTTAAGACGGTGACGTCTGAGGGATCAGAGATCACGCATTCAGAAGTGGTTTTTGGCCTCGCCCTTTACTCACCAAGATTTGAGTGGATTCCTCGAATCTTTTCATTGTATTGTGCACTGTAGAAGGTGAAATGCCCAAAATCCTACTGATTTCTCTTTGGGGAATGTTCTTCTCAACGTGTTGGATCGTCCGACACGTCTGTTGGCAGATCAGCGAGACTCGACCGGTCCTTGCTTTTGAAGGACTGGGCGTTTTTTGGAGCCTCCTTATATACTATGATTAGACAATTGCCTCAACTGTTTCACATCACCTTCTTATTTCAACTTGTCGCATCGCTATTAGTCCTAAACTGCCCCTGTCCCAACTTATTAGGAACGTGTTTGCATGAATCAATGTCAAAATAATCGGTTATCTTCAGAAAACCACACAGTTGATTAGACAAAGCATCAAATACCTCGTCTTCATGTGTGTTCTGTTTAAAGACAAGTCAAAGTACATTTCCACATCACTCCTCTTTGTTTTTATTACCATTTTCCATACTGTCCCAAACTTTTTCACAATTGGGGTTGTAAATGTAAACAAAATGTAAACATTTTTAAAAGGGTTGTGTTTATTTTCTAGCCATCTTATTTGTTCCCTATTTGGGAGCAAGTTATTTTCTTTTCACATTAAGAATGCCACCACAAGAAATGCTTTAGAAATGCTTCAACGACATGAGCAGTAGCTTTGATATTTATACCAAAGTAAAAGTCTATAATTGCCATGAATCATTTCTCATTTTCTTACGTTTCAGTTCCTCTGACTCTTAATAAACTGCATATCGTGATTGTGATTTCATCACTCGGAGGCTTGCTTCTACTTGGCATTGTGATAATCATCGTTTTAAAATGCAGAAGGAAACGTCGGACTTGGGGTGAGGATAATAATTAGTTTACCCTTACACTTTCAGCTGGTGTTCATTTTAACCCTAATGTATGATTTTGCTGTTTTATTTATTTATTATTTTTTTGCAGAGGAACCCATTTACAGTAACACGTATCACAGGCGTAAAGGAAACCCGAGGACATGCGGAAACAAGGTCACAGGTGACCAGAAGCAAATGAAATCATGATATGCGATCACCTTTCTTTAGACGTCTTTATGACACTTAAATATTCATAACATCTCCTCAGCTTTGCACTGCAAGCCCCGACCTGAAACAGAAACACTTCTGTGGTTTTGGAGGTGGTTATTTAAGGGTCTCATTCGTCTTTTGCAGTTGTCAGGAAATTGTTGTACTTGCATGTCTGCTGGGCAATGCGCAAACAGCTCTCTTTTTTTCTGTTTTATTTATGTTGTATCTACACGATGACTGTACACTTGATACTTTTCATTTGCCAAATTCGATTTTATATAGCAAATACAATCACACTTTAGAATAGTATGTACCTGTGGATGTTTGTCTACGTCGTGTAAGAAATATGAATATTGTCTGTCTAAACTTAACCTAATTTAGGGACTTTAAGGGTTCTTCAGGTGTCAGATACTGTAGACAAATACTGACAAATACTGTCATGACAATAATGTCTAAAAAAAAAAAAAAGAAGACAATTACTGTAGAACCCTGTTTTGGAAGCACCCTAAATTATTAAATGAACCTTTAAAGAACTCTTGAAGAACCCTTTGTTTTGAGTGTATGTAGTAACTGTGCAAGTGTGTGGTGCAAAATTCCAAATCATTGCTGAACCCCTGACTGGATTGGTGCATTAAGTAGAAAATAACATAGCACAATGTGGAGTTTGTACCACAAGCTTACCTCGTTACTACATACGGTACGCGTGGTCTGAGTAACAAAGGGTTCTTCGGGGGTTCTTTAAGGGTTTAATGGAAAATGAAGGGCTCTGTGGTTTTTTGTTTTGTTTGTGTATTTTTTTTTTTTTAGATGTTAGTGAGTTTGTAAAGTGAAACTCACACATTAGTGCGAGATGTACTTCTGTAGCAGTCACAAAACGAATAGAATTGTGCCTGTAAGAGAATATGATAAACATCGGATTTATGACTGCAGCGTAGAATCCAAAAAGTCCACGTAAATTTACAACAATGAATTGTTTATTCTGTCATTTTTTTTTTTTGTGGCAGATCGCATGTACTGTAGGTGTTTTGTAAACGTTTTCATTTTAATATGTAATCGTTCATTTTAACATAGGGTTAGGGTCTAACTCTGATCCTAACCCAGCATGTCTGTATTACATAGGAAAGAAACACTCTCACTGTGTACGTGAGCTAAACCGTCACCTCATCATAGCCTCATGAATGTTTGCACACTCTCATATTTTTTGGTTGCCTGGAAACCTAATTCTTTAGGCTAAAAAGTGGTAGCTAATGTAATCGAATCATTTAAGGATAGCTAGTTAAGTGCATTAATACAGTCTAAAGAAATAAATGTTGTGTTCAAAACAAACGTACAGTTTTATTGAAAAAATTGGGGGGCCAGAGGGGGTGGGGGGGTTGTCTGTGTAATTGAGGCATGTTGCAAAAGTTCCGCTTGTAAGGTCTCAGAACTTGAGCTCGTTAGGCCTTAATTATCTGATTGGGATTATTAACTGTTAGCCAGGTCGAGACTTGTCATTAGCAATGACAATTCCAGTCGTAATAACTCTTCAAACTACCCCGGGCTCCTCTAAGCAGCTGATTGAGGACCTGAAAACGAAGCTGTTGTAGTTGAAGCCTACAAAGCAGAGGAAGTCTATAAAATGTTTCTATCTGAAATGTCATCCACAAATGACAGTTAAGAAGAACTTTTGAAGTCAAAGTAAGAGCTGGAAGACTCAAATAAAATTTGAATAAAACTCAGATAAAACTGCCCATATGCAAATCCTCCAGTGCCAGTAAAGACTTGTACGAAGGTTTGCCTGACCCAGGAGTGGTAGTGCACATTTCTCCTCAGCAGTTGTGGTTGCAAAATATGATCTGAATGGAAGAGTTTTCAGAAGGAAACATTGCCTCTGAGGTATGCAAGAAAGAAAGCCCTATGCGTTTTGGAAACAAGTCCTATAGACTGATGAAGTAAAAATGGAAGTATCTGACCACAGTAACTAAAACGGTGGCTCGGTTATGCTTGTGTGGCAGCCAGCTTCATAGGAAACATTGCACAAGTAGAAGGAAGAATGCGTTCCAGTAAATACCAGCAAATTCTGGAAGGAAATGTGGCACCGTCAGTAATGTAACTAAATCTGAAAAGACACTGGCTTCTACGTTTAACAGGACAACGATCCGAAACGTGCTGCAAAATCCACCATGAAATACTTCACGAAGCACGAGCTGAAGCTCTTGGCCATTGCCCACCGATTGTATGTCATTTCAGACAAAATGAAGACTTTTAACCTGTAAACAGGTTACAGCAGACCGCCTGCCTTGGAAAGTGTAGTGTAGGGGTTATAAAAACACAAAAGAATGTCTGCATTACATTCAAACCTTTTCCACCCACATTGACTGGTAACACGCACACACACACACACACACACACACACACACACACACGCACACACACACGCACAGGTGGGCCTCCTGTATCTGTGTCACCAATAACCACCAAGTGCACAATGTTCAACAAGAGACCGGTGTTTGTACTGGATTACACTAGATCTTTCCAGCCTTCTTGGCTAAATAAAGAGTTGTTATTAATATGCCACTGAACCTAAGCAAAAACGTGTAACACGGAGTTATTGTTTAAGATATAATATGATACAGTACCTGCTTTGACCTTCCCGAGGTGCAATACATCACAGTGTTGTCAGTATCATCACACCAAGGCTTATAATTCCAAGCTCTTACATTTGTTTGACTGTCGGAATGTTTCTAAAAATGTTTCTGTAAGTAGTAACTTCAGTTCACTGAGAAGTACCATCATTAACTGGCCGAGGATATTCATTCACCCAGTTCATACTGGTGTAAGAACTTGAGTAGGAGTAAGTCAGCGAATAGCTGTGCACTGTAATGTACTTTGTAATGCATTTTACTGCATGCTGTTGAAGTGGAATCTTAACGACGTTTAAGCACTTGTCTGAAGGCACTGCGGGTAATTTCCCAGCATTTAAGCATCTGTGTATGATTCATCGATGGAGGGGGGAAATCAAAAGAGTCATTACAATGCAACCACACAGCGTGGTGACAGTGTAGGTGTTAAAAAGAAAAGAAATGACCAGATTTAGCCTGGAACACGACATAATACAAAAAAAATTGGTGTGGTACACCAATCCACAACAATTTAATTCACATGCATCTGTTGCCTGTCAGTAATTCCTACCAACACCAGGGGGCAATGTCATCTGTAATGACCTGAATATTTGATTAACTCTTTTGTAAGATCTGTACTTATACTCACGTGTTACTGAAATTGAATACTTGTACACTTTCGCAAGGAAATTTCCGAGAGCGAAGGAAAAAAAACCCACTTCTTACTCCTTACATCTTCACTTTGACCTGCAACGTACTCATTACAACTTGTTGTGATGAAAAAACTTTTTTTTTTTCTTAGCAAAATTGTGTTGTTTGTTTGCTCGCACTCCAACGTACACAATAAAATATCAGTTCTTCACATTTGCATCAAATCTAAAGGCGCCCTCGGGTTAACTTTAAGTTAACTATACGTTGTGTACATTAACTAGTTAGCTAAATAAGCTCTTATTGTTGCAAATTGTTGCAAATATTTGGAGACAGCATATAGAAGGACTAATATTTCATTGAAATAACTCAAGCAAAGAGTTTTTTTTTATTCAATGGCATGTTAAACATTTAAACTAGAAAATAACAATAACCAATACAAAATAAATGATTTGAAAATGTCAAGTCCATGTTCCTAATCCTGCTCTATCACGGGTGGTTTTACTTTAAACCACTGAGACATGTCCCTGTTTACATAAATATACTAATTATTAAACACTAAATCACCAACATCCTGAAAATGCTGATTAATTAAATTGTATAACAGATGATATTACAGTACGGATCCCTCTTTTTATTTACACTAGAGGCCCTTTCACATTTTATAAGCAGATAAAATTTGCTAAATTTTTTAACAGTTTATGAATAAAATCCTGCATCATTCATTAGCAACTCCTCTCACGGTATATTTTTATTTTATTGTGATATTATTACATTTATCATTTTTAAATATGCGTTCTAAATATTGCTCAAAAATGTAAGTAACTTCTGGCACCGCTAGAGGGCACTGTACCGGAACATTATTATTATTATTCTGATAATTCACTAAACATGTATACAATATAATAGCTATAATTATGTATAATATTTTATAGTCAATTATATATTACACCAGTTCTATTATTATATATTGATTAGCACATAAATATTACTTCTTATTCAGCGTCACCAAAATGTGTGCTATTATTATTATTATTATTATTATTATTATTATTATTATTATTATTATTATATAGAAAATTAGCTATACATACAAAAATGAAAGAAAGAAATAATTTCTAAGTAGGTCCCAACCTCTAGAGGAATAAAATATTACCTTGTCATTAAATTAAACCAGGAAATAAGGCAAAAAATAAAAATAAAAAATCTATATATAAGAATATTAATTATATAATATGTGTTTTTAAACAGAATGCAATCAGCATTTTTATATTAAATCTTTTTCTATGGACAAAAATCAATATATAGGTCTATTATTTTAATTTTGTTATTAGTACTAAGTGAGGTGGTTGAGGAGATTTTAACGTTTGCGTTTAATTTAATTCATTTGTAAAAAAAAAAAATACTGGCAGGCTAACATATAAAAGGATTATTATTATTATTATTATTATTATTATTATTATTATTATTATTATTATTTATTATTATTATTATTATTATTATTCAAATCATTTGGCAGGAGGACCCTATTTTCCATTTCCACTATACTCTTTACAACTCCATGCCATTTCGAAGGATCTCTCTAATCCCGTCTCTTATCATCACTCTGGAACGCCGTGTCATTCCTCGACCATTGTATACGGTTGAAATGACAATAAAAAGCCACTTGAACTTGAACCTGAACGACGAGATTATTTCTCTCCCAGAGAGGTTCCCTCCAGCCCATGGATAAATAAAGCCTTGTTCTGGGTGGAGGACGAGAAGGACTGTGTCCAAACCCTCACGATACAGTTAATCTAGTGGAAGTGGAGTGACCTACCGCTCTCTGCGTGTGGTTTGGGACAGAGCCGAACTGCAGGGAGTTTCTCCGGAGTGAAAGAGTTCCACACTGAGCAGATTTTCATCCTGGATGTAAAGAGTTTCAGGTATTTAAACCCGTATCAGCTTCTCAGCTATGTTTATATTGATATTTATGTCTTTAGATGTATAGATTTTGTATAGATGTAGCACATTCTTATCCTAAATATTTACTTCAGTGTATGGCTTTATATAAATACACTGATGAATTCAATAACTCCTGTGAAACATAATTATTTACATAGTCGTGTCATGTATTTATTTACAGTAAACAAAAAGTGTTCATGAATTCATAAATGTTTTTATTTATAAGTTTCTTCTCTTTGGGGATAATAGTGTAACACTCGTTAAATTTTCTCCTCGTAGCAAGAAATTAAAATTCTCTAGTATGAACAAATCAACATATTCTCCCTTTAATCCGTAACATGATGCAATATTTGGTTAGATTATAATCAAAAATAAGAAATGACTCTCCTCAGAACATCTCCACAGCTCCTTTAACAATCTGCACATACAGTATGTAGTATATAGACACTTTTTCATACATTTTAATACACAAAAAATGATTTTTTACATTTTTAGGGGATCTTTATGTCAGCTTTTATAAGTTAATATCCTGTTAAAGTATTTCACATAGAACTTTTAGGGGTTTCTTCACAGAACAGATGAGAACTGAGAATTTTTCCCGGTGTGTAACATTACTGTAAATATAACGATAAAAGAATCAATGTATTATTCCATCATTTCAAAGTGCTTTATTTATTTATTTGTTTGTATGCATGATTTTACATAAAAGCATTAGTGACTTATTTTGAAGTAATTCATATATATATATATATATACAGGTTTGTTTGTTTTTAAGAATGGAAGGACATGCAACTGTTCATATATTTATGTTATTTATTTATTTTTAAGAGTTTAAGAGTCAAAGTAAAGGTAAGTTTTTAAAGATTTCATTTCAACCGAAAGCGTTCCTTTCCTTCCAGGATCTTCGGCTCTGCGGTGATGACCCTCTCTTAAAATGAAGCTCGACTGATTTCAGGAGCTCTGGAATGTGAGTGTGAGTGTGTCTTATCAAATTAAAACCAGGGCAATACAAGCACATAATGCGTTTATAACTTCAGAACTAAGATCATAAAACAGACTACTAATATATAATGTGTTATATAACGGTTAATGACACTTCTTAGTAAAATGTGGACCAGCAAAGAGAGACTGGAGTTTAAAAAAGAACACATACTTTGTGTGTACAGAGAACGGTGTCGGTGAATTATTCTTTATTTCTAGTATCAAATATGACAGTCAGATTTTTTTTTATACGGTTGGTGAAGTTCAATGTATTATTTTAATTGTAAAATTTATATTTATTCACTATTTTTTTTTAGTCATATGGATTTTTTTCCTTTATTAAAACACTAAATGTGTCAAAAACAGCAGTTAAGAGTGAAGAGTTAAGATCAATTTATTATTATCAGGATTGGGATTAGGACTCGTATTAGGACTAGTGTTTGTTTTAGGATTGGGATTAATATTAGGAATAGGATTCAGTTTAGGCTTGGGATTAGGATTAGTATTAGGATTCAGGATAGGATTAGTATTCATATTTGGGCGGCTGTGGATCAGTTGGTAGAGCGGGTTGTCCACTAATTGTAGGGTTGGCGGTTTGATTCCTGGCCCGGGTGACTCCACATGCCGAAGTGTCCTTGGGCAAGACACTGAACCCCAAGTTGGCAAGTTAGCGCCTGGCATGGCAGCTCTGCTACCACTGGTGTGTGAGTGTGTGAATGAGACACAGTGTAAAGCGTTTTGGATAAAAGCGCTATACAAGTGTGCCATTTACCATTTATTCGTATTAGGATTAGTAGGATTAGTATTACCCTGCCTTAGAAATAATCTTCTTTTAAAAGATTTTTTAAGGGTAGTTAAGAACAAGCCTTTGTTTGTAACTGGGAATTTCAGCCTCATTTCATACAAAAGTTCACTCCACATTCAAAACGTGTCCCAGGGGAACAAATTATATCACAAAATACACTCAATCTCTCTCTCTTTTTTTTTTTCGTACACAAATATTTTTCCTTGTGTAATTAAGACAATGTCTGTCGAATCTACAAACAACATTATTAACATCCCTGTGTTATCATCTCAGGTGAAGATGTTTGAGGCGACGCTGTCAGAATGCTTGCAGCTGTGCATCTCCCTGGCCATCGTGTCCAGCATTAATGGTACGTGACTGAATAGAGAGTGGAGGAATGCGTATTCACGTATATATATGTCACGGATCGTGGATCATTGTGCAGTGTCTCTCAGGCAGGGTGGTGTCTACTCGGCAGGTCGAGGCGGTGGTGGATCAGCCCTTCAACCTGAGCTGTACGCTAGTCAAGACCAATAAAGAGCAGGTGAAGCAGGTACGCTGGCTGGACATGAAGAACCAATCGCTCATCTCGTATTTGCCGGGCCAGCCGGACAGTGTGAGCGGGCAGCACCATGTGGAGCTGGGCGCAGACCTGAAGGACTCCAGCAAGGTTCTCATCAAACGCGTCAGCTATCGTGACGAAGGCTGTTACACCTGTAACTTTGACGTTTACCCCACAGGCTCCAAGGAAGGACAGACATGTCTCACAGTGACTGGTGAGACCCAAGTACCACAATCTGTACCACTCTGGACATGCACTGTGAACTAATGCGCAGGTTTATGTTAGTGCGCTTGCTCGTTCTAATGTGGATTTTTTATTCTCATTTAACATTCATGGAAGGAGTCTCCAGTGTCAGTGCTTTGTACCAGTCAGAGGTAAAGCTGTGACTTTTTCAGGACAGTGAAGTTTAAAACGCTCGATGATGTACTGTTATAAGAAAACAATCTACTGTAGGAAGGTCACGTTGATTCCGCTTCACCGCACCAACCCATCGTTAATATTTTTCCCTATAACAGGACGACTCGTAGTGTTTTCACACAGGGCATTCCTTACTTAAATGAGAGAATCACCTCTCTTCCGAATTATTCCCATAATATTCCCTGCTACAAAACCTTGCAGCGGTCCAGAGCTTTAGATTTCAGAGAAAGATTTCAGCTTGTCTTTAGAACAAAGCTTGGACATACTTGTATCGTCTTTTTTTTTTTTCCTTTTCTTTTTCGTGAAAGCGCTTTCACAGAGACGAATGAATATCTCTGTTGAGCTTCATAGGTATTTCAGAGTCGTAACGCATTTCAGATGTTCTGAGCTTGTGGAATGTTGGCTGTACTTTACAGTAAATCGAAATGATATGCAACCAAACCTGAGAGCGTTTTTTTTTTTCTTCCCAGGAATGAAATCTATCTAGATCCAGTCCAGACGTTTGATCGTAGTTATGAATTTAGGTGTGGAAGATAGACGTGTGTAAGAGGCTTTATGATATTTTGGTTATTTTCAGACTAATTTGGGGTCATGTGTTTTCCCCAGTCATCGTGAATATAATATAGACGTCTGAATTTGGAACCTCTTTTCCATCCATGAGGTTTCGGAGAACATGAAAAACGTTTGAGACTCATGCGACGTGATCAGTCCTCATCCACGTTCACCTTCAACACGGTCAGTGACCAGACTCACAAGCCTTGGAGTTAGCACAACAACATGGTGACAGTTTGCTTCTTACCTGGACATTCATAACAGCGGGCAAGGAGAAGCTCCACTTCTGCGCCTTGCAGACCGTCCACTGGTGTCCCACAAGGCTTGGTGCTCATTCCTCCTCTGTTCTCCCTAAATACCTACTCTCTCACGTCCTGCTATGATGATGACCCTCAACTCATCCTCTCTTTTCGTCCCACAGACACTCGTCTTTCTACACCATCTCAGCATGTCTGGAGTACATCTCTGTAGAAACTTCTCACAGCAGCGCTCACTAGTTTTTCAACAAACTCGTCGACGTTTAATAAATTTAAAACCCGACCTATTTGAGTTCTAAGACCAATTAAAACCTAGCTATAAAAAGAGCTAGCATAGCTACCTGCAGCTGAAGTAGGAAACCAGTTTTAATTTTTGACCTGACTTGATCTTTTGGCTTTAAACAGCGTTTTATAAAGAACTTCTTTCACCAGATCTTGGAGTTTTTTCCATTTATTTTTATTTTTTTATTAAACTGATATGTATTTGATGCAACTGATATGAGATGCATAAGGTGGTAAACTGGGCCATGTTTGGTTGGTATTAGGTTCTTTTGAAATTTTGGCAGTGTATATTAAACATCTGTCTGTCTGTCTGTCTCCAGCCTCAGTGATCCATGGTGGGAATAAGACAGCGGTGAGAGGTAAGCAGACGTCTCTGTCCTGTCGCTACGGCCTGCCTGAGAAAGTGCAGCAGATTCTGTGGAAGAAAGTGGGAGGACGTGGCGTGCTTCAGGAAGTGGCGTCTTTCGCCAAACGCAGCGATCCCATCATAGAGGAGTTGTACACAGACCGGACAAGTCTCACTCGCTCTCTATCAGACTCGCAGCTCACCTTTCATCCTGTGAAGATTGAGGATGAGGGTTGCTACACCTGCCAGTTCCACACCTATCCAGAAGGCACCAAGAGCGCCACCTCCTGCCTCACCGTGTTCGGTACGTCACTCATTATCTATGTGCAGCAAGAAAGTGATACATTAGGTGACGGAGATTATGAGCTTCTGTGTACTGGTTTGGGAACAGCGGCAGGAAGTGGAGCTGAGAATGAGAAGCTGTTTATTGATTGGTCATGAGTCAGCTGTACAGTGGAGATCATTTGATGCATTGGAGACGTCAGCGCTCAGAGTTGAGACGTTCTTCACTCTTGTAACAAAATAATTTCACTGAATGTTTTATTATTGAATAATGTGCTTTAATACGATTAAGTGTACGATATGAGGTTAATCAGTACTCAGGATTTAAAGGGTTATTGGGATGTGAAATGAGCAGAAACACAAATCCAGCCCAGTGTGCAGCTGGACAGAACCAGAGCAAGATGAGCAAAGTGTACAATACTGTGAGAGAGAGTGAGCGAGAGAGAGCGAGTGAGAGAGAGAGAATGAGAGCGTTGTGAACGTGAGGGATTGTAGGAGGCTGAGGGTGAAATGCATGATTGTATTACACACTGCCTCGCTCTGTGCTCCCCCACCTCCTCCCTCACTCGCCCGATCTCTCTCTCTCTCTCTCTCTCTCTCGTTCTTTCTATTCGTTCTGTTGTTTTATTCCAACACACATGCTTTTGTGCGCCAAGAAATCTTAATCTCAAATCTCCAGCTCATATTTTGTCCCACTCTGTAAAATCTCACATCCATCAACATTCCAGAAATAAACGTTTTGTGAAAGCTCTGTAAACTGAGTAAAGTAAGAAAATTCGGAATATTGCACACTATAGTATGATTGTAACAAGAACGTAATAAATAAACACTCTGTGTGATGCTGTTGTAGGAACATAATCAACGCTAACACAGCTAATACTGAATTTACTTTCCCTATAACAGCATGTCCTGAAGTGTTCTATTCCTCTTATACGACAGCCTACTTTACATCCGTTTATAGTTACATTGTACTTTTTTATCCATTTATAATCACGTTTAATGTTGTCCTGTTTTATTGTACATTATAGCAGCTATGAACAGTCGTTACTTCACCAGCCTTCTTTTCTCTCTCCCATGAAATTCAATTCACTTTTTTAGCTGAAAAACTTCCTTAATACTTATTTTTAGTATTAAAGCAGACTCTATTTATTTATTTGTTTGTTTGTTTATGTGTTGTTGTTGTTGTTGTTGTTGTTGTTGTTTGTTTTATTTACTTAGCTCAGTTTTGTGGAGTAACACATTTTTGCTATTTAATAGTTATTTACTTTAACTTTTGATTGTTTATTAATGCACTGATTAATTATTGATTTTCTAAAATATAAAGCTAAATACATGATTACAATTTATACAACTATGTAATAATAATAATAATAATAATAATAATAATAATAATAATAATAATAATAATAATAATAAAATCTGAAAGCAGCATTTTCAGGGGCCAAGCACCCAGACTTGGTGAGCCAAACATTCACAGATGCTCTACAGTTTCTCCTTGGTGGAGTCATTGGCCCATTACGGACTTTGTATTCAAAATTCTTTTGAGAACTTTTATGAAGCATATTCTGAAGATGATGTGTGCCAAATTCAGTGATGATTGGACAAAATTTGTAGGAGGAGCAGCGGGGAAAAAAATCCAAGATGGCGGAAAATGTAATTTGGCTGAAATTGATATCATAGGGTGCGTTGAAGTCGTGCGTTGAACTCATCCAAACCTAGGGAATCCAGGTTTAAATTTTGGATACACAGTTCAAAAGTTAAAAAGATTATAAACGTTCTTTCAAATTAGGCTTAAATTTGACCCGATGGTGGCGCTAGAGCGTTGGCAGCACTTGGCTCAAATTTGGTCAGAATGTTCCTTAGTCTCTCCCCAGTCAGTCTGCCAAATTTCACAACTTTTTATGAGATGGTTCTATGGGCTGACACTCTATTCGAAGAAGCAGGTTTATTTATGTGGATTATTCTGTATATTGTCACATTGGATTCCAAACATTCCTCTCCAGCACAAACACACACAAACACACACAAACACACACACACACATTCCCACAGTGTCAGACTGTCTAATAGATCATTTTCTCCAAAAAATATCATCACATGCTGTCCTAACGCAGTGGGCGTGTTATTGATTTCTCCTCTGCAGTCCTCCCCAAACCTCAGGTGAGCTACAAAACCACATCTCCAGGTGTGATAGAGGCGAACTGTACCGCCGTGGCTCGGCCCAAAGCCGAGATTGTGTGGAACGTGGAAGGGGACAACAGGACGCTGGGAGCACCATTGTCCACAGTCACGCAGCAGGACGACGGGACGACGCTGGTCATCAGCACACTGACGGTAAAGGCTGGCCTGCTGAAGGACGTCTCAGTCAAATGTCTCGTCCACCACAAAGGCCTGGAGTCAGCCATTGCCGTGTCCATGAACACCAAGCGTGAGTGAAACTCTTTATCTTGTGCTCATCAATCACTCCGCCTGCTTTTCCTGGCTCACACTTTCAAACTGCAGCTGCTTCTGGCCAGAAAATACAACAAAGCAGGAATGAATATCATCTGGTGCCTTAATGCTAAGAAAACATCTAAAAATGTCTCTCCCACAGAGGAGCGTGTTGGAGAGAGACAGACCTTACACACACGGGTCTCCTCTAGTAGTGTAGTGGGTATTTTTGGACATAAAAGACACATATGACAGGAGACAAACATATGCTTGAGTAAACTGTATAAGGCATTTATATATATATATATATATATATATATATATATATATATATATATATATTAAAACAACTTTCATCTGCTGTAAGATGTTTGAGTATAAAGCAGGAGTGTGGCCTGTCAAATTAAAATGGCCACTCGCATCATGTGTAATAAAGTAGCACCTCTTATGTTTAAATGATTTATACTGTATATATAAAAGTATTAGCATTAGATCAGTTAACACACGGACATATTCTCTGTAACACTGTCTCTACAGTTCACTGTTCTGAGGAAAATTTGCATCACTCATCATAGTTAGCTAGCTAGCTTGTCGCTAAAAAAACAAAGTCGAACATAGAAGCACACACGTTTTTTTTCCCTCATCCTTAGAAATATGAATTAATGCGCCCCAGTGCACTAGGAAAAACGAAACAATGCCATAATAGGGAAATTCTAATTTATATAACCGGCAATCGCGGGTCCTTCTTCCCTTCTCTGATTCTAGCCACGCCCCCGAGAACAACCGAGGGCTGTGATTGGACAACATATGTACAACCATGCACCACTTCTACCTCTCGCAAGGGAATTAAATTCGCTTCTGACCCAAATCGGCTTTTGAGTCTTAAAAAAGAAATCCTCTTCAATGCAATCAAGGTTTGGCTTTTCAGTGTAGAACATTTTCACTGATGAAATGCATTTCAGCATGGCACGTTGACCTGTGCTTCTGCCATTGGCCACCTCTTCTGCCCATGGCCACCTCTTGGCTCCGTCTGTTTTTACAGACATAAACCTCATGAGGATGTGTTGTGTTTCTGGTTTGGTTGAATAAACTGAACTGTGTCTCTCAGTTGGAACAGCTCTGACCATCCTGATCTCGGTGACCGCTGTGGCCTTCCTGCTGATCATCTGCATGTGTGTCTGCCTGTGGAAGTGTGTTCTGCGCAATAATAGTAAGTCTGTGTGTTTGTGTGTGTGTGCTTGATTCTGTTTTGTATCAGGCTTATATTTGTGTTCTATTAATCTCTCAACACAGTGAAATTAACAAGAGGAAGTACACACTCCCCAACCTGGACATCCTGTCTTATTCTTTTGTACCGCTGATTTCCGAGTCATTTCCTCACCCAGTAGCGCTCAGTCTCACTCCTGCGACTGGCTTGTGGGCCCTTGGTGTGGGTTTATTCTGAGTGAGGTGATCTCAGCCTGCTTCCAAATTAACTCTACTGAGAGAGTAAGAGAGAGAGAGAGAGAGAGAGAGAGAGAGAGAGAACTTTATGATCTCAGTAAACAGGTCCTTGTGGACTTTGTGAGTTTGTTCTGTGTCTTAAAAACTGGTTCTGAGAGGACAGCCTTGGGAAGACAGGTCATAGGGCACGTTTTTCTTGCATCACACTGTGAGAACTGAGCTTTAGTGCTCTGGTGTGATTTCAGTGATTCTCCACAGCTGGACTTGTGTCCTTGTGTCCTCACGTCCTAGTGCCAGTCACTCAGAGCTCTTTTGTAGGAAACGTCACTCAGGCATAGAAGGAGGATTAATGTGGGTTTCTGGGTTCCGCTGCTGCTACTGTGATTCCTAAAATAACTGTGTGTGTGTGTGTGTGTGTGTGTTTAGCAGGCCAAAATAGAAATATATACCCAGCAGAATCCCGACACAGGAAAACAAGTTCATGAGTTCAATTATGAGTTACGTCTCTTTCCCCATTAGTCTGTTGGATTTTGGGGAATCAGACAGGGGAGTTTCTGCTTTTTGTGGATTCTAATTAACGAGACAAGCTGCATCTATTCGTCTTATTAACTTCCAGAGAAAGGACAAAGAGAAGCTGGTGAGGAAATGACTCTTTATAGCTGCTGTAACGTAAGCGAGAACAGGAAATTGTGTCGCGGACTTTCCAGGAACCAGTCACTTGGGGACCGTGAACAGCTTCAGGGTGCTAGCACTAACTCCGCTTCATCACACCACCCTGCTGCTGATTTGTATTTTACTACAGCAGCATGAGTGTTTATTTTCCTTCAAAATATTTTCCCGTGCTCGACCCAAGACCTCTAACGGTCTCCACTCCACCCAAGACCTCTTATGGGACTTCCTTATTCCACTTCCTGTAATCATTATTTCATTTTTCCTTTTAACTTCATGACTTCTGCTTGTGTGTGTGTGTGTGTGTGTGTGTGTGTGTGTGATTGCCTTAAGCATGACTTAACTTAGATTTTAAGTGCTATTTTATTTTAACTGTTATATATTTAACATTATTTACTTTAACAAAATATTGCATGTATGCATTGTATGCAATTCTGCATGCAGAATACACACCTGTGTGACAGTCTGTCTTCTCTTCATCAAGTAGCAGTTTTTATTTACTTCTTAAAAATGACATATTGTGGTCATGTTTGTACTCCATATTGACCTTAAATGCCTGTTTCTGCATGAATACGACCTCAAACGTCAACAGATCTCCACACCTAAAAGTTCTAAACGTGGATAGAAAACAGAATTTAACAAAATATTACACTCGGTCATTTGTTTATTGAGGGAGATGATCCGATATTACATATCTGTGAGGGGTAAAAGTATGTGCACCTTTGCTTTCAGTATGTGGTGTGACCCGCGTGTGCAGTAATAACTGTAGATAAACGTTTGGGGGTAAGTGTTGATCGGTCCTACACGTCGGCTCGGAGGAATTTTATCCCGTTCCTCAGTACAGAACAGCTTCAACTCTGGGATGTTGGTGGGTTTCCTCACATGAACCGCTTGCTTCAGGTTCTTCCACAACATCTGTATTGGATTACGGTCGGGACTTTGACGCGGCCGTTCCAAAAAAAATGAACTTTATTCTTCTTTAACCGTTCTCTGGTAGAACGATTCGTGTGTTTAGGGTCGTTGTCTCGCCGCATGACCCACTTTCTCTTCAGATTCAGTTCACGGACAGATGTCCTGACAATTTCCTTTAGAATTCACTGGTATCATTCAGATTCATTGTTCCATCAATGACAGCAAGCCGTCCTGCTATTACGCGGATATTTTTTTATAGATTTTTTTTGTAAAAGTCGTCAAATAAAAACCACAAGAATGTTGTACGGTTACTGAAAGTAAAGCAGAAATAGAAATTAAACGTTAGATTCACACGCATTCGTAAGTGGAACCTTCCTCTCAGAATTTGGTCTGCCACGCTTCATACTACTAAAGATTTCTAGTTTGAGGAGTATACTGTACATCTTTCAAATTTAACAGAAATAAATCACCTCATTAACTCAGGAGAGCGTGATGAAGGATGCCTACATAGGAAGCTGCCTTACACATCACTCAGTTCCTGATATACAGTACAGGCCGTTGTTTTCCCCCCTTATTCCTCCAAAATGTTCCAAAACGTGAAAGAATGAACAGTTATATCCTGAGTCTCCTGACATGCTTGTGCATGATTGATTATTCTCAGTAGTTCTTCCTGAGAGTTCTTCCAGTGCGTACCCCAAGTCTCTGCTCTCACACACCCAGTGAGTAACAGCAGGGGGAAATCAGGGCTGATTACTCAGTTCCTGTTACTTCCTGATCAAATCAAGCTCTTAGTGTGATGGATATGAGTCCTGCTGCTCTGTGTGCTGAGGTGAGTGATGATGATACCACAGGAAGCTGAGCCAAGGTGAAAAATTCTGTGGTATGTACACAGGAAATGTTCATAGATACCGGAGGGTATAACTGCACAGCAGTGTGTGTGTGTGTGTGTGTGTGTGTGTGTGTGTGGTGGTAAAAGTGTGAAAACTGCTGCTTTTCTTTTTTTTTTTAACACTTTCCAACCACTTCAACAATAACTGTGTTGTGTTTTGGGTGCAATTGTAAAACTTTATTCATAAAGCGTTTATACACACCTGTATAAACTCTGATACTGTACAAACCTATATTTATCAAAACTTATTCCAATAGGCATCATCTGCCATTACGACTGCTTTGGTCCATTATTGACATGATACCCAGACGACACAGAAATATAAACCTCATGTTACTTAAAAGAGAGAGAAATATAGGCTACGTAACTGTCCGTGTGCGTCATAAGATCGCCATAGATACTCATCAAAATCTTATAAGCAGGAATATAAAACTCACTTTTCTTGGGTCTCAGAGAAAATAGAATCTAGAGGCAACTTTGTCATCACGACGCGCGACATTAGTGTTCCTAAACATCTTGCAAACAGTCAAATTAAACTTTTCTTAAGACTGTTATTAGTGTGTAATGAGCATAAGTGTCATAACCTCCACTATGTCATGTGTATTTATTTCTTGCAGTCCTGTCACATGATCAGCATAACAGTATATCAATCTGAGATAAGAGAGTGTGTGAAAGGACAGGAAGTGGAACGATGCACTCGGGGGAAACTGTGATGTGAAAACACACTTTATAACACATGTGACATTATATATATATATATATATATATATAAAGGCTGTGTCATTGCTATTACAAGTGTTATTAGGTTTTGATGTTTGAAATGTCATGTGATTCTGACATAGCAGAAGACTTCCAGTGAACTTCAAATATTCTCGAAGATAACTCAGCCTGGAACGCCTCATAACGACACAACTTAGTCTACTGAATGTCACATGACTCAGGTGTTATGCTAACGATGTTGAATTGGATGAAAGCAGCAGCCTGATAGCTGACATATATTCATGAAGGTTCATGTACCTTGTTATAATGTTGATAAAAGCCTTCATGAAGACTTGCTGATTGACATGAGGTTGTGTTATGTCACTTTCCGGACTGTCTCGTGTTCGAGCTTCATGACAGCTGACTTTATAGCTGGATCTTAAAGCCTTAATGAATTCAGCCTTAAGTGTTACAGAGGAGATTTTAAAGCTTGACTGTTGTTATATGTTTTTACAGAATAAAAGCACCTAAAGGAGGAAGATGATGAGTTTTATATCGAGATCAGAATACGGATCATTAATCCTGATGGGAGAACATGGACTGAATGGAGAGAATGGACCTACGCTCACGTGTAATAACCTGCTTCAGAGACGTGGGTACACCTGTAGGGGCGTGGCCAGACGGGTGGGGCAGATTGGGCACTAGCCATCCCTAAATCACACATCTGGCAGTGTCAAAGTGTCACAGTGTCAATGTCTGAATAATCATCGTAGTGTTAATATAAAGTCCATATAACGACGAAGTGAGTTTTATATTGTTTCCATCATCAGATATAATTTTACAACGTTCATAGTTCATTGCTTTAACAACAACTTCCACCAATTTTTGTAAATATTTTGGTCTATAATATATCCCCACCATATACTAAACCTAAAGCTAAGGTTAACATAAACACCACCATAAGCTAATCCTAACTAATATGAGATAAAACTACGACTAAATCTAATCATCTAATGAAGTAAAACGCACAGACATTTTCAAGATGCGGTTTTCCCACGTGACGTGAACGCAGCGTACGTATCCGTGTTTGATTTCTCTGCAGGGTTGCGGAAAGAACCCAGAAACGAGACGTGCGGGCGGAGCTTAAACAGTGCGGCTCATTGATTGGTCAAGCAAAATAATGAATGGTCCTGATAATGTCTCTGTAGTGTATTGACTGTATTTTCTGGAGGTTTTAGGAACCGATTGACAATTGTATCTCCACATACAGTTTGATTTGTTTAACGCACGGATTTCTCACTTAGCAGGATTAAGATCCATATAAAATCCATGTTATCCAAAAAAAAAATCCATATAACATCCAAAATTTAATTTTATATCAAAATAGCTCACTACATTGAATATGACAGAAAAATGGCCTTGTAGAAGGTATGTACTGTATCGATCTACGATCATCATTCTATCTTTCTTTCCTTCTTTTTACTAATATTCCACCCAGCTTAGTGGAAAGTGCCATTTGTTTGAAAACTCTCAAATCCTGTTTATTAGCTCTGATAGTCCTGACCAAAAACCGGAAAAAAACGCCCTCAGAGATAGAAACTGCAGACTGAAGGAGGAAGTAGTGCTTTTTCTTCGCTGTCAAATGGCACACGATGTAACATAAAAACAAAAGACAATTGTCAAGCGTTGAAATAAATCTAATAGGAATCTACTAGATCTCCAATGTACTGATGATAATTTAAGTAAACGGCTTCCACACTCAGCACATACTAGTAGAATAGCACTTGATCCAGCACAGACTGCTATTATATACACAGCTACTCATTAACGAAGCCACAGGATACTACATGAAGGTCATTAAATCATAATGAGTTCAGCATTTTATCACACTTTTAATGAGAACGTTCGAATGATTTAAACACCGCACGTTTTCATGTTGATTTTCGCTGCGCTTTCTTGTCCATGGTTTGAAGGATAATCTGACCAAGCGCTCATCTGCTACACTACACTTCCAGGGAAACTTTAAGTTCATCCGTCATTTTATCCCTAAATAAAACGCACTCCACGAAATAAGCCATGTCTCTGATTAAGCTGCGTCTCGTCCGGTGTGTTCTTCAGAAAATTCATATTTAATATCGGCATCGAATGAGTGTTTTGAGTGTTTTTACTGTCAGACTCAACACTGCTCCGCACTCGATCCGATATCACCCGAGCAAGAAAACACGAGCATAAGTTCGAGCACACGTGAGACACGGCTTCAGACAAACTCCGCCCACGTCTGCGTGACCCTCGCGTAACTTCTGAACAGTCTGTAGTTACATCTGAAGTTACTGTTACATACCGATGTGCACAGTTTCAGTAATAAATCCTCACCATACATACGTAACTCAACTCTGAACTGCGACCTGTTGTCATTTGCTGTGGAACGACAACAACAACAACAACAACAACAACAACACCTTTTCTGAGACTAACAATGGCATAGTGCAGTCCTGAAGCGGGTGTTAAACAAATTAGTGCGTGTTGTCACTTACATTATAGCAGCTATAAACAGTCGTTCCTTCACCAGCCCTCTCTTTTATTCTCTCTCTCTCTCTCTCTCTCTCTCTCTTTCTCAAAAAGACAAAAAATAATAAACCTAGCTCATCATGTTACCGGAAAACCGCAAAGAAGTGTACACTCCTGACACTGGAGACTCCTTCCATCAACCCTTAGTAAACTCAAGTTCCTTTCATCTCTCTCTTTCACATAATGACAAAATTATATTACATAAAATATTTAATACCACATTTTGACATAAACATGACGTAAATCCTTGGAGATTGTTTTGATATAAAAAAAAACAATAATAGGATGTGTATGAATCTGCTGGTACTTTTTAAATAAAGCGTTACTGAATATTCCTAAAACACATGCATGTTTTTATGGGGTTTTTTTTTATTCGATTTCACCATCTGATCAGTTTAGCTGGAGCTCTAGATGAAGATGTGAAACAGTTTCTCCTGCGACAGACATCTTCAACTCAAGCTGTATGTCTATCTCGACATGATGTTTTATATGTTCAACGTTATTCACTGACGTACTCCGGTAAACTACAAGACTAAATGTTTGAAGGAAATTTGAGTGGAAATGCTTAATAAGAGCATTATTTATTGTGCGATAAATACAGTATGAATGTATGATGTTTGATGGCTACAGTACTTTATACCACGTCAAATATTAAAGTTGCAAATATTAAAGCCAGTTTGTGTGTGTTTTTGTATTTTAATCCTGGAAATAACATCAGTGGTGTAAATTATGGTTGGGGGCGTGGCTTTAACGTTGTCGTGAAATTATTTAAGCACTAAAATGCATTTCTCCAGCTATCTGAGAGAGATGACACCCCTACAACGGGACGTACCATTTCATAACTGGTGAATCAGATTCCCTTACAACCGACTGTTCCATAAAATAATCCACAACTATTACAAGAAGTTGATCATTTTCCTATAACAGCATGTCATCAAGTGTGTTATTCTTCGTAAACCACAGCAATTTGCCAAAACTAGAATGAGGCACTGTACTATTTATCCGTTTACAGTTACATTTACAATAAATTGTCGACTTGAAATAAAGAAAACAGTCGTCACTCACAGCGTTTGAAACCTTTTTTGTGATCTCCACCATGCCTGAGCCGGCCAAGCTAACGGCAACGAATGTACCTCAGCCTGTTAACCCCACACACATTACATTACATTACTAATTCAGTTCCCCTTCCTGGTGAGCGTTTCGTTAGTGCGCTTGCTTTAATCTGGTGGCCCATTTAAGATTTTCCTATGACAACGCCAACATGGCGGATGTAGTCATACTACACATACATACCGATTAGTATGTACTGTAACAGCCGTAGGGCTTAGCGGTTAGCACTTTCGCCTCACATCTCCAGGGTTCGGGTTCAATTCCCGCCGTGGCCCTGTGTGTGTGGAGTTTGCATGTTCTCCACGTGCTGTGGGGGTTTCCTCCGTGTACTCCGGTTTCCTCCCCCAGTCCAAACACATGCATGGTAGGCTGATTGGTGTGTCTAAAGTGTCCGTAGTGTATGAATATGTGTGTGAGTGTGTGTGATTGTGCCCTGCGATGTACCCCGCCTTGTGCCCCATGCTTCCTGAGAAGGTTCCCAGTGACCCTGAAGAAGGAATAAGCGGTAGAATATGAATGGGTGGATGGATGGATGGATGTAACAGCCGTGCAGTAGGTACATCATCGAATTGAGTACGCACTGTCACAGCACACGATTTATGTAAATGGTGAAACAGGAAGTGAGAAGGCCATAGAGGAAGCAGTTGAAAACTCAGGCAATTGTGCCATCTGGTGATCTGGTTACAGCTTAATAATATTTAATTATAATTCAACACAAATCAGACACTTTATTTCTCTGAAATGCTGCAGAACCGACTGTCCTTTTGATAAGCCGCTGCCGTTGGACCGTCGAATCTTCCGCATTCTTTCTACACCTGGTACAGGTTATCATTCCTCCTGGTTATTATTGTTTTCAGATATGTAGGCGTCGTGCCCTGTTTGATCTGCACTGAAGAGCACACCATGTCCAACATCCACTGCTGTGTGGAAAGCCGACGAGACTGCTGGAGTTGGATTTAGACTTTGATTTTTTTTTTTTAAAGTGTCATGACATACTGCACTTGGGTTAATATGATGTCTTTAATTAGAAACGTCGGTCATTAATAATGTAATTGTAGAAAAATGTTCCGTTTCATGACGTGCACATGTCCGTATGGGTCTTTCGCAGGTACGATCTGTGATCTGTGATGTAAAGGCTTAAATAAACACAATCACATTCATATAAAAAGTGTGTAAAATGTCTTCCATTGTGCCACTTTAGCATCAAGCGATCAAGCTATGAGAAGGAGGTTATGAGCTCTCTGGGTGGGAGGAGGACCCTCTCTCTCCTGTCAATCACACTGTCAGTAGCCAATCGAAGGCATCTGTGAGCTCATGTATGAAGAAGAGGGCAGATAGCACTTTCTTGCGGTTGATTGGCTTCACGTGTCTCAGAAGAAGCATGTGTTAGTCTTCACCCTCTCGTGTGATGGAGAAGAACTGGCTCGTGGGTGCCAATTTGGCAGGTGACCAAATAGGGGAAAAAAATTATGAGTAAAAAAAAAAAGTAAGATCTTAATCCATGATTAATCCCATATTTCTGACTCGGACTTGAGCCATAAGAGCTCTGAACTCGAGTGATGCACGTTTCAGTCTTTTATTTATATACAGTAGAAGTTTTCCTCAGGATCTCGGCTGATTGTGACTGTTCTGGGAAAAGTCTGCCCTCTTGTGGTGGAAAACAGAAGTCCACATCTGTGGATAAGATAAGCCTACACTTAGTATCTGTCATGTCAGTACAGGTCAGTTACTGATCATACCCAATCTCTTTGCAGTGTACAAAGTTTTGGCACACCTTTACCAAAATAAGTGCTCAGACGCGGTTTCCTAACCTCCTTGCTGCCATTCCAGTGACTTCCCACTGAGTAGGCAGAGATTTTGGAAGCATCTGTACTCTGGGACATTCAGAGGTAATACTATAACGTTAAAGGTGTCCGACATCTTCGGGACAGAGGAGTTTATTCCTCGTTGTTGTTTCTCTGAATTCAGGGGTCAGTTTGTGACTGATTTTTTCAACGACATAGTAAGCAACTTGCCTTGAAGGTCATCTTTGTTGCTCTGCGGTGAGGCTTGCAGGACGATGATAACCTGAGGCAAGACTGGTTTGAACCAGTTCTGCTCTTCCACGTTATCGCCCTCCTCTTCCTCACATGTGCTGAAGGTGACAATCCCAGAAATATTCAGTGTGGTGCTATAGGGTTTGCCAATCATTAAAGGAAAACAGATATACAGTATATGCTAACATATCTAAAAGGAAATTTTGATTTTGAGACAGGACTTCTCTGGAACTTTTCTGTACAACACTCTCCATGCTTCCCTTCTGTCTTGAAATAAACTCTGACTTTAAAAAAATAATAATTATTATTATTTTAAGACTCTGTTTGTCTCTTTTTTTGTCTTATGAACATCGAGAGAGAGAGAGAGAGAGAGAGGGAGAGGGAGAGAGAGAGAGAGAGAGTAAAGAAAGGTTAGTGAGTGGACGACTGTTTACTGCTGCTATAATGTAAGTGGCAACAGGAACTATGATGTGTCTTTCTTTAACAGAAAAAAATCTTAATCATTGGCAAATTGCTGAGGTGTAAGAGGAATAAAACACTGTTATAGGAACATAATCCACTTCAGGAAGCTAAGATATTAATCCGTAATATTTTGTGGATATATTTAGATATTTGATTTGATACTTTTCAGCAATGTTTTGGTGTAAAAAAATGTTTTAACAAAAAGGCTTCGAAATTTCTAAATATAAATGCCAAACATAGCAAATTATTTGTGTAAAAATATCAGTTAATACAGATTAAATGTATCAATAGAAAACAAGGATTTTTACTTTTAAAATCCATTCACTGGTCGAACAACAGACTAGAACTTTCAGATCTTTCTATCTTTTATCTTTTATTCCTGCCATCAGAAGCAACTGCAAAACTATCCACTGACCAGCAGATGGCAAGCTTGGGCAACAGCTGCTCATAGACCAACCAACAAAAAAAATAGACCAACCAACCAACGAAATAGACCAATCTACATTTCAATTAACGCCGAAAGACGGTCCGGCAGAGTCTTAAAGGTTTAGTTCACCCAAAAAAATAATAATTCTGCCATCAATTACTCACCCTCACGTCGTTCCAAACTCATTAGACTTGCGTTCATCTTCAGAACACAAATGACGACATTTGTAATGAAACCTGAGACAAAATTGAGACCAAGATTAAGTCTTTATTCACAAAATATCTTCACTTCCGCATAGACATCCGACACGCATTCACGCGAGAACCACAATGCATGCGTGTTGTTTTAGGGTTTTTGTGCACACAAAGCATTCGTATCGCTTCATAAAACTGGGATTAAACCATTGGAGTCACAAGGATTACTGTTACGGAACTTTTTAGAGAGACCATGTCTACATGCGAGACTCATTCTCACGCTCTTAAAAAAGACGTGTTAATTTATAACACACCTGCATGTCTAGTTAGCATTTTGTGCTGCTTTCAACTCAATGAGCATGATAGTACATTTAATGCATGCTGCGTGTTAAACATTTCCACACACAGATGTGTTCTTTATACTTTTTTTCCCTACAATTATCCTAAAATGCTATTTGTGTGTATGCTAAAATTCTACTAAAATGCTCACACAATAAAACAGACAATCGCATGAAATTCAGGCGACAGTTATTAAAATCATTTAAACATTTAGCAGATGTAGGGTTCTCTTCTTATAAACCTCCCTGTCATCTGGGAAGACAGGAAGTCCCACTCCCTTCCATTTTAAAAGCTGTAAAAGAGCAAAAAGACTGTTGGTTAGATGTTAGCTACAAAATATGGACAAATTCCTTTGGGCGTTAACTGAGAAACTGCGTCACAGAATCCCAAATGGTGTAATTTTGGAAATGTGACCTCCAATCTCCTAATGAACAAAATGGCACTGTAGATTCACCAGGAAGATCTAGCTAGCTCGCGAATATTTATTTTCTAGCCTTTAGCACCTCACCACCAATTTTTTTGCACAGCCTAATTAATTTAACAAACATTACAGAGATACGGGAATGCATTACAACCTACCCTAACCCACATAACCTCTTTGTGTCGCATTAACCTTGTGAAGAACTTTCGGCCTTGACATTACTGAGCTAGCTAAGTTCTGTTAGCCACTGACTGTCTGCACCTGTTTCCCAGCATTAACATTCACCCAATACATGGCGCTAATCCATCCTCCTAATGCTAATTAGTACAACTTGCCTTGTCCAAATCCCTTTGTAAACGTAGTTAACATTAACCCACTCTTGGTATTACATCATGGTGAACAGCTGTAATGCTACATCATTGTTAGCTTTCAAAAAAGCTAATGCGAATATCCAACATTACCGCGAGCTGTATGTTAAAGTAATGTTATTACCTCAGGTGAGCGTCTAGGTTAGTGTCACTCGTTTCTACTGTGATTGGTGACAGCATCCAACTAGCTAACCCTATCTCAGAGCCTCAGATACGATGCAGACCCAGAGAATGATATAATAACCTCAGTCCATATTTCACAGCCAACATAAACACATGGCACTAGTAGTGTAACAACACTGAGGAAGAAGTAGATGATGTTCACTGTTGACACGATAGGTAACTGGGGTGGGATTTTTTTTTTTTTCTTAATTAATATTATAATTATAAAAATTAATTATAATATTATAATTATATAATATAATATAATAGTGTCATTTATTTTTCTTAAAATAATTATAATAATAATTTATAGTTAGAGTTGTATTGTGTATGGAGTCTATTTTATATGATTGTTTTTTATTATTATTTATTTTATGTATTTTTGTAACACAGAAGATAAAATTGCATCATAATCCAACACTGTAGCTTTAACATGATTTCACACCAAAAATACTGATTGATTAGTTAGTTCGTTAGTTCGTTAGTTAGATTTAACGTTAAAAACACAGCAGGTGCAGTACCTCAGGATACGAAACACAAACCCGGAAGTCCGTAACGCGATGTGTGTGTATGTGTGTGGGGGGGGGAAATAATAATAAAACTTAGCGCATTCTGATTGGCTGAGAGGGCGGAGCGGACGCCCCCGCAGTGTCCAATCAGCGTGCGAAGAAAAGGCCACACCGCCTGATGATTGGCCAGTAGATTTCGCTCTTTAAATATTTGAGAGCTCCTGCTCAAGGAATGCCGTGTGTGTGTGTGTGTGTGAGACAGTGTGTGTGTGTGTGTGTGTGTGTGTGTGTGTGTGTGTGTGTGTGTGTGTGTGTGTAGAGAGAGAGAGAAGGTGGATACGCACTGAAATCACACTGCTCTCAGCGCCATTTAGTCACCACTGAGGTAGGTGTAAAATCTGATAGAGAATTACTACCTCATATTTTATCAGGTTTTTTTTTATAAGGTTTGTTTGTGTTTTTTTTTTTAGATACGAAACCATAGCAACGGCATTCAGCATCACTGTATCTGACTCTGATATCGTATTACTGCATTAATCCCACTGAGAATAAAAGTGCGCTGCAGCCGGTTCGGTAGGTTATAATTTACATTATTGCTTTTATTTATTTATTGTTCTTTTTGGAATGTATCGATTTTATTTTAAGGAGGAAAACAATAAACACGCAGTCATTATCACGGACAGTTGCGTCATCTTACCTGAGCGTTCATCCGAATCAGTAAAGCCTGCTAAACTCTTATTATTGCACATATTTGAAATCATTATAAATAAATCCAAGTGTTATCCGAACTGAAAGGATCTTCTCTCACTATCTCTAGTCGCTACTTTTCATTCTATTTGATGTGTTTATCCATAACTAGTTGTTTCATAGCCTACAATATACAGTAAACATTAGTTATTGTTGTTTACGTCCTCATCTACAGTATGTATGAGGGGAAAGAATCAAATAATAAATGCTGAATTATAATCTAATAGAATAATATTATAGAACTGGATTAAGAAACAGGTCATTTGGAATTACTGACACGTGGCGTCTTTAAAAATGGAGAAGCTTACCATGTAATTCAGTATCAGATACTACATTTGATTCGAATATGATTTTACTTGATTATATCCTAAACGTTTATATGAATAACAAAAACATTAATGAAACATTATTATTACCGATAAATGGCTTGTGTGACTAATAATATGTTGAACTCTGAACCTCCCTTAAATTTACTGGAGGATCAAGTGCACTGTGTAGGGTGTAGAAGACGTACTGTTTTACCAGGCCGTTTTTAGGGCGTTAAAGTGACTTTCAGGATGAAAGAACGATCCGAAATTCACGACTTTCATGTAGAAAACTGTGTTAAAAAAAACAAACCAAGAACAAAACAAAGCTAAAAGCACTGAGCAAATGATTTCAGTGTAAAACCGGTCCGTTCTGTCTTGACTTATTGTGTCACGTCGTTTCAAAGCACAAACAAAACGTGTTTGTCTGCCTGAAGTAGGTTCAAATAACATTCGAGACAGAACGGATTGAGCTAATGTTTATTTAGCCTTAAAATGCACGTTTCAGTTGTCAGAACAAACCTGGATTCACCGCAGGGGAAAGAACACAGGGCGTGAAAGTCTCGACGTCTTGATTCCACGAGCCTCGGCTTTGCGAGTACGTGTTTAATGTGGATCGACATCACGTGACATCATTGCGATCACCTTATTTAGAAAAAAGCAGGGAGAAAATCCGAGCGGACGATTTTAAAAATCTGTTCCACCACCGCGCTGCTGAGTTCTGGATTCTGATTGGGTCAGAAAGTGATTCATTTTTTTTTTTTTTTTTTTATAACAGCAGCTCTGACCTATAAACCTGAGCAGGTTTATATTAATGCTCTCGTTCTAATATGTTGTACATATATACTTATATACATATCATCATAAAAATAAAACTAGCTCAACTAATTGTCATTATTGAATTATTTCTTGAACACGCCTCCTCGAGATGTTTGTACAGATGTATGTTGCGCATACTCAGTCACCTCGGTACTCACACTACTTGTGCGAGTGATTCATTTCCGATCGTGACTAAAGAAAAGCCAGACGCTTCGGCGTTCGTCTCACTTCCTTCCTTTCTGTCTTGCGTCAGCCAGATTGAGCGCAGTTAGCGCATCGTCTTTTCGAAAATGTCTCCGTTAAAACCCCCAGTGTATGTTACCTGGGTATTACCTGAGTGTGGAAGCTTCCTTTATACGATTATTACAAAATAAAAACGTCCTGATCGAACCAACGCAGAAAGAATCCGTCCCTTCGTCTGGTCAAACAGGAAGACCAGATCTTTAATGCACTTTTAAATCATGCTTCTGATACCATTCAGTAAGGAATAAACCCCTCTGTGTCGTGCTGTTAAAGGGCGGAGAATGACGGAAAACGTATCTTAAAGTTGTAGCTTCGCCTCTGGCTGTTACAAAGCGCTGACACTGGAGACTCCTTCCATAGACTTTACATAAACGTCTCCTTACTTGAAGAAAACGTCACCGTATCAACGAATACACACGTGGTTTAACGTTTATGTAGAGCATGTGCCGTACATTTCCCTGTGAACGAGCTGGTGCTGTAGAAGCGCTAACGTTTAAGAATGAGAGCATGTATATAAATCCTGCACTAGAAAATTTATTAATTACTTAATTAACACCTTCTGACCAATCAGAATCCAGAATTCAACAGTGCTGTGATAGAAAGGTTATTAAAGTTTATTTAAATATTTATTTTTTAAAAATGTAATTGAATCAAGTCCTGGAAAATTGTCAGACAGTGGAACGTGTGTGTGTGTGTGTGTGTGTGTGTGCGCGTGTGTGCGCGCGTGTGCGCGCGTGTGTGCGTGTGTGTGTGCGTGCGTGTGTGTGCGTGTGTGTGTGTGTTTCTTAATGCACACACATTAAACATGCTCTATCACGTTAACAACAGTAACTTGGCCAGGTTGATGTGACACAAATCTGATTTTCTGCGAATTGTGTCCGATTTATTTATTTTTTCGGAACTGTGCGGACATGTAAATAAATCAGCTCTTCTGCAGCTGTTCCATGCACATGACCTGTGATACCCCCATCACCTGCCTCAGATGCTTGTTTGTTGTCGTTTTTTTGTTCTCCACCCACTAGCCGAGCCATGCCTTCAGGCCAGCCTGCCTCAAAGTCGCTCTCCCCCCACCCCATCGACAAGATGTCCCTGCTGTACGAAGACGGCACGCCGAAGGACAAGGACCAGGTGCGGAATAGCGTGGAGGAGGAAGAGCAGAAGAACGAGCGCGTCACGGAGAGGACCTGGGTCCGTCCAGATCTGTCCAGCAAGTGCACGTGGAAGCTCGGGGATCTGAAAACGGACTCTCCTCACATCTACGCAGAGCGGTGAGGAAGGTTTTATCAGCTAAACGCTATCTTTTCTTCACTTTAGATGGTATATAGCAGGATCCTGAATCACGGTGAGGTCTTAAACACAGTCATCACACCACAATGTCTGATTTTACATTAAGAAAGGAAGCACATACTGTATAAACATCACTCTGCAGGATGTGTGAAAAGGATTGTAGTGTAGTGTTAACTAAAACACAGGGTTAAGCACTGGATAAATCAGTATCAGTGTGTGAGTGTGTGAGTGAGTGAGTGAGTGTGTGAGTGAGTGAGTGTGTGAGTGAGTGTGTGAGTGAGTGAGTGTGTGAGTGTGTGAGTGAGTGAGTGTGTGAGTGAGTTAGTGAGTGTGTGAGTGAGTGATGTGTGTGAGGTGAGTGAGTGAGTGAGTGAGTGGGAGTGTGTGTGAGTGAGTGAGTGTGTGAGTGGTGTGTGGTGTGTGGTGAGTGTGTGTGGGTGTGAGTGAGTGTGTGAGTAGTGTGTGTGAGTGGTGTGTTAGTGTGTGTGAGGAGTGTGTGAGTGTGTGGTGAGGTGTGTGAGTGGTGTGTGAGTGAGTGTGTGAGGGTGAGTGTGTGAGTGTGAGTATGAGTGGTGAGGTGTGAGTGAGGTGGAGTGAGTGAGTGAGTGAGTGTGTGTGAGGAGTGAGTGTGTGTGAGTGTGTGAGTGAGTGTGTGAGTGAGTGAGTGGTGTAGTGAGTGAGTGAGTGTGTGAGTGTGTGAGGTTTGAGTGGGTGTTGTGTGGTGTGGAGTGAGTGAGTGAGTGAGTGAGTGGTGAGTGAGTGGTGGAGTGAGTGAGTGTGAGTGAGTGAGGTGTGTGTGTGAGTGAGTGGTGAGTGTGTGAGTGAGTGTGTGAGTGTGAGTGAGTGAGTGGTGAGTGTGTGAGGAGTGTGGGTGAGTGAGTGTTAGTGAGTGTGTGAGGAGTGAGTGTGTGAGTATGAGTGAGTGTGTGTGAGTGGTGTGTGAGTGTGTGAGTGGTGGTGAGTGTGTGGTGAGGTTTAGGTGTGAGTGAATGGGTGGTGAATGAGTGGTGAGTGAGTGTGAGTGGTGTGGGAGGTGGTGAGTGAGTGTGTGAGTGAGTGTGTGGAGGAGGTGAGTAGTGTGTGAGTGAGTGGAGTGTGTGTGAATGAGTGAGTGAGTAATGAGTGAGTGAGTGGGAGTGGGTGTGTGAGTGAGTGTGGAGTGTGAGTGTGTGAGGAGTGGTGTGTGGGAGTGAGTGGTGATGAGTGTGTGAGTGAGGTGTGGTGTGGTGAGTGAGTAGGAGTGTGTGAGTGTGTGGTGTGTGTGGGTGAGTGGTGAGTGAGTGAGGTGTGTGGTGTGTGAGTGAGTGGAGTGAGTGGTGGGTGAGGTTGAGTGGTGATGAGAGGTGTGAATGAGTGTGTGAGTGAGTGTGGTGGAGGTGGTGAGTGAGTGAGTGAGTGATGAGTTGAGGAGTGGGAGGTGTGGTGAGTGAGTGAGTGAGTGAGTGGAGGTGAGTGGGAGTGTGTGAGTGAGTGTGAGTGTGTGAGTGAGTGAGGTGTGAGTGATGTGTGGTGTGTGAGTGTGTGGGTGAGTGATTGGTGATTGAGTGAGGAGTGGAGTGGTGAGTGTGTGAGTGTGTGAGTGTGTGAGTGTGTGAGGTGTGAGTGTGTGAGTGAGTGAGTGTGTGAGTGTGTGAGTGTGTGAGTGTGTGAGTGTGTGAGTGAGTGAGTGAGTGATTGAGTGAGTATGAGCAGTATATAGACGATATAATGTGCTCGTTTTCCCTGCAGAACAAAGGCTCCCAACATTCTACCCAACATCCTGAGACACATCGGAGAAACTCCACTGGTCCGCATCAACAAGATTCCCAAAATGTTCGGGGTGAAGTGTGAGATCTGTGAGTATGATGATTGTTTCTTAACCTTCTGACCTCTGAGTAATGCTCTAAAACACAATGTGTAATCATTAATAGGTCACATGACCATTTCTACAAAAATGCAAAGGTCCCTGAATAGGGGGTGTACTGTACCTAAACCATTAGAGTTCCTGAAAAGGTTAGAGAGTTTCAAAAAGGTTTCTAAAAGATTTTCCAGCATTCCTGAGGAGGTCCCTTCCGTGCAAACTTTCCCCAAGTTCTCTGCAGTAGAAAAAGTTCCTGAGTTTCTGAAATGCTTCTTGAAGTGTAGACGTTTCTGAGTTCATTAAACGTTTCTTAAAGGAAGAATTTCCCAGGTTCGTCAAAAGGTGCAAAAAGTCAACACTTTTCAGAGTTACGGAAAACGTCTCCTGAGGTAAGAAATTTCCCAAGTCGTCCAAAAGGGTTGTTCCTGAATTCCTAAAAAGGTTGCTGCAGGAAGACATTCCCATGTTCCTACGGTTCTTAGAGTGAAAACTTTCCCAAGTTACCAAAGTACTGCACATCACTGTGTTCCTGAAAAGCTCAAGGAATAACTGGAATACATCTCTACCGATAAATTTAGGAATTCTGGAATACTCTGTCGATAAATACAGGAATACTGTAACTTGGAAAAGTCACTCTATAAAATAAAGTTGTTTATTATTATTATTATTATTACTACTAGTAGTAGTAGTAGTATTGTGTTATTCTGGATGCTATAATAATATTGGGATAATGCTCTACCAATAAATACTAGAATTAAATACTAGAATATTCTACCATAAATATTGGAACACTCATTAACAATATATGCTGGAATACCCGGGTTACGCGCTTGCTTCGCGGTGGCGTAACCCGATGCTTCCAAATCCTGCTCTTTAGCCGTCACACAAGTGTCCTTTCATTCTGACTCAGGACCTCATTGTGTGTTAATCTGACCCTCTTTCTCCTGCGTTCATGACTTCTCAGACTTCTGGACCTACCTCTGAAATACGAAGCACATTTGGCCCAGTGTGTGTTCGCAGGAATCCAACCCCCCGAGGAGTGAGCCGGAATCCATTAGTATTTTTTAAAGTGGCTGTGATCCTGCATGTCACGAGAAAGGGCCCGTGTGGAAGCAGGTTATCATCACCTGACTCCACCTGTTTAATCAGTTGATCCTGTCTATCAAGAGACTCAGGTGTGGCTTCTGCTTGGTTGGAATGAAAACCTTCCCCCACACCTGACCTTTCCGGATAAGATCGGACACCCCTGCTGTTTGTGGTGCATTCGCTTAATGTTCAGTCCTGACGGTTAAACAGGCCAGACGAGCGGCACAAATAACTTTAGAAACATTCAATGTCCCCTAATTTAGACCGAACAGGTTTCTATCTGATGTTTATGTAAACTTTATGGAAGGAGTCTCCAGTGTCAGAGGTCAAGCTTTAAATAAGTTTTTAAAATATTTTTAAAAAGAGACCTGTTTTCATCTTAAGTTAAAGAAAGAGGCGAAAAGAGGTCTGTTTATAGCTGCTATAGCGTAAGTGAAAACAGGAAGTAAGTTCGTCTCAGGTGTTACGCAACGGTAAGTGTTACTATAAACGGATAAAAAAAATTGACGTGTCTTTATTCAATTAATAAATGAGTGAAGAGAAGTTATTCATGAAGATTTATCTTCCGTTGTATTGAAAGTGGTGAAATTGATGAGTTAGTGACGGCTTTAGCTTGATCTGTGTGTGTGTGTGTGTGTGTGTGTATGTGTGTGTATGTGTGTGTGTGTGTGTGTGTGTGTGTGTGTGTGTGTGTGTGTGTGTGTGTGTGTTTGCAGTGGGTAAGTGTGAGTATTTTAATGCTGGAGGCAGTGTGAAGGATCGCATCGCCATTCGTATGGTAGAGGATGCAGAAAGAGACGGCATCCTCAAACCCGGAGACACCATCATCGAGCCCACCTCTGGAAACACAGGTGTGTGTGTGTGTGTGTGTGTCGTCTCACTTGTAGGCTATAACATACTGGTCATTTGTAGCTACATCTTGACCGTACAGCTCACTTTACAGGTGTATAATTATTTACTGTTGTCTATCTGTTGCTGTGCACAAAGTATTGGCACCCATCTACCTCACACATCAATGTACAGGGAGCACGATCAGTTCCAGTGTATCTGAGGTCGGACACCTCCTACATGTAGTCTCAGTTTCGGTACTGCCGTGCGCTTCTCGGTCCTTATTCTGTGTGTGTGTGTCTCTGTGTTGTGTCTCTGTGTGTGTGTGTGTGTGTACTCTCAGGTATCGGCCTGGCCCTGGTTGCAGCAGTTAAAGGATATCGCTGCGTCATTGTCATGCCTGAGAAAATGAGCATGGAGAAGGTGATTACGTTTCAGAAATTTAAAAATGAAAGAAAGTGAAGAATCTGATCTAGCATTATTGCATCATAGAATAAACGAGCCTATTAGGTTTCAGTATGCAAATGAAGGACGCCAGTTTATAAGGGTAGGGGCGGGGCATGTGGAGTTTTCCAATTTCCACATCCATCATTATCTTTGAAATGTAATTAACTTAAAGTGATGTGTGTGTATATACATAACGTATGTACATAACATTAACGTGTAACGCAGGTGGACGTACTACGCGCTCTTGGAGCAGAGATCGTCCGGACCCCGACCGCCGCCCGTTTCGACTCGCCAGAGTCTCACGTGGGCGTGGCCTGGCGCCTGAAGAACGAGATCCCCAACTCACACATTCTGGATCAGTACCGCAACGCCAGCAACCCGCTGGCTCACTACGACAGCACGGCCGAGGAGATCCTGGAGCAGTGCGACGGTAACTCGTACATACAGAATCACGTATGGTAGTGAAGGTGTGTGTGTGTGTGTGTGTGGTGTTTCGGGTGTCGCGATGTCCTGGCTGTTTGTCTGCAGGTAAAATAGACATGCTGGTGGCGGGAGCCGGAACAGGCGGGACCATCACCGGCATCGCACGCAAGCTGAAGGAGAAATGCCCGAACATCAAGGTAGAGCTCAGATCTCTCCATCACAACACGCCTCAAATCTTCTGTTTGTTCTTTCTCGGATTCTTTCTGACTTGGATTCATTCCTGCAAGAAAAAATTACACACTGTTCCTTTAAAACAGTGCACTCTGTTATAGCTTCTTATATTTCTTGTGGAAAACGCCACTGTTTCCCCGTGTTCTTGGACCATGTGCTCTGATATTAACAAAGACAGCAGAACTTTTAATTACTATGATTAGATTAGAGTAAGGTTTCCAGGCCACTGTCAGTTAATCTCCAGTTTAGCTATTTCAGCAATTATGGTGAATGGTGAAACTTCCTGTGTATCAGGGCTGTGAGGACATAGGCGTCAAGTTTCGCCATCATCCTTTCGTGTAATACAGATAATACACTGAAAAATGTCCGGATTTTTCAATTTTATTTTCTGGAGTAACTCTACTTGTTCATTTTTTTTAAATCTCCTTTGGAAACGAAAATCGACCAAGGACCAAGAAAGGTTCAAATGGTATCGTTTAGTAGCTAACAGAGTGAAAGAACGAAAAGAAGAACAAGAGTTGTCAGACGGAACGAGTGCTAGGGATCGGAGAAAACCGTGACAGTCACAGAATGAGAATAAAATGAAGAGTAAAATAAAGAACGATAGAATCAGAGAGTGTAAAATTGACGAGGTGGATCAATTCACGTCCTTTCAGAGAACAAAAGTGAAAGAAGCACAAATGACTGAAAGAATCACTGAATCGAAGAAGGGAGAGAAACGAACGATTCAGATTCACCTCACTGATCTTTCTCAGAGTGGGTCACATGACCGATTCGTTCATTCAGTAGACGTGTATAATAACGGAGCGAGGGTCTCTGTACTGAGGTCTTTATACTGTATATAGAGTTATTCTTTTCAGATTGTAAAGAGTCTGTGTGTGTGTTAGATTATTGGCGTTGACCCCGTTGGCTCGATTCTAGCACTGCCAGAGGACCTCAATAAGACCGAGAAGACCCAGTACGAGGTGGAGGGAATCGGATACGACTTCATCCCCACTGTACTGGACCGATCTGTGAGTGACGGCGGTGTTTTACATCATTTCTGTAAACGGTTTATGTGTCATTGTGTCTGTTAGTAGTAGTGTGTTATGGGAAATGTTAATGACGGCGTTAATTGCGTAATCATGTGATGACCGCTTGTCAGGTGGTTGACGGTTGGTGCAAGACCAACGACGAGGAGTCCTTCAACATGTCGCGTATGCTCATCCGACAGGAAGGACTTCTGTGTGGTACGTTCCCTAATCGCTCTCAGGAAATCCATCATGACATCCAAGGCCTGGAAATATATCTCTTGCATCTCTTACATATTGCTTAACAATTTAGTAATTATCTGGCACAGGGACGTAACAGGAAAACAAACAAAACCTGATCAACTGTTTTGAACGAAAATGATATAAAACTGCACTTATTTATTTGAAATCTGGGCATTTTTGTTGACTCTTATACCCAGGTATCAAAAAATGTATAAAAACAGACATTAGACCTCCGACCACGGTTTCTCAGCGGTATAAAAGTGGAGATTAGATACTGGTGTTTTACTAGATACAGCTGTATTGTTGATGGTCGGGGCAGTGCTCTTAGTGCTATATTATGAATTCCAGTAGATCGCAGTAAAACAACAGTTTTGTCACAACCATCTCATTCTCTGGATTGGAGTTAAACCTATAAACCTTTTAAACGGAAGAAAAACGTAGAAGGAAGTAGCGGAGATCGTCTGTTGAATCGGAAGTTGAATAGGCACAGGACTAAACGGCACGAATGAGTTGTTGCCTGCTCGTCAGCATAGGGCTAGTCGCTTGGAAACAATTGGGATGGGGATGCCAATAGTTTTGAAACCGGGCCTTTTACAAAACAAATCGCTATCTAAACACGTTACGATATGAAAATATTTCAATCATTAAAATAAATCTTAAAATATCTCTTGTGTCGTACGTTTAATGTGTTAGAAATTAAATATGTGAAGGGTGCCAATACTTTTAAAGTTGACTGTATACTGTAGATGAATATAGATGAATGTATGTTATGTATGAATGTGTGTGTGTAGGTGGTAGTTCGGGATCGGCCATGGCTGCAGCAATGAAGATGGCGAAGGAGTTGAAGGAAGATCAGCGCTGTGTGGTCATCCTGCCCGACTCGCTGCGTAACTACATGTGAGCATCTGCTGACTCGAGTTCTGGATTCTCATTGGTCAGAAGGTGTCGAATAGTTTTCTCTAACGCGGCTCTGACATTCGGGCAGGTCTATATTAATACGCTCATTCTGATGCGTTACCGTCTCCATAGTAACAGCTCATCCACAGACACGTGTACGGCAGATGCTCCGCTAATAACAAACAGATTTCTGGTTCTGTAGCGTTTATGGGAGGAGTCTCCAGCGTCGGAGGTGAAGCCGTAACGTTTATCTTCAGTCGTATTAACTCGGAGAGAGCGAAATAAGAAAGGCTGGTGATGGAACAGCTGTTTACAGCTGCTATAGCGTAAGCGAGAACAGGAAGTAACTTGTTTTCTGGACACTCCATAACATTAGATATAATTATAAATGGATAAAAATGGCATAATTCTTCCATTAAACTCCGCCTCATCACAGCACTCCCATCGTTGATTATTTTACTTTAAGAGCACGACTCGGAGCATTTTATTCTTTACATGTGCTGTATAAATCCTCCACAGGTCCAAGTTCCTCAGCGACAAGTGGATGTGTGATAAAGGCTTTCTGAGAGAGGAGGACCTGATGATGGAGAAACCATGGTGAGCCCCACCCCTCTTTCCCCCCCAACCACACAAACACGTTCAGAATGGAAATATAACGTATAGGGATAAACAGATGTATCCAGAATAAAATACTGCAACAATCCCCAACCTTCTCATTGTGTAAATATGATGTTTGGGTTGTTTTTTAAAAAAATAATGTGACCTTAAACATTACTGTACTTTCACACATGAACATCTGTCCCTGCTTTGATCACCGCGCCTCCCTTCTGTCATCGTACACGCTACAAAGAACAGATGTATTAGACAAACACTCCTGTTCCAGAGAAGACGTGGAAACCTGGCAGCATTCAGCTGCTTTGGCGCCGAGGTCTCTGATGATCGCGCTGATGATCAACACGTGTCTCGGCACGTTAACATGTCACGGCTACACAGCACGGAAACAAAACCCAAACAAACACTCACCTTGATTTACACTGAAGTACAGGTTCATGGGTTGCATGAGCCAATTGAAACTAGCCCCAAATGTTTGGGTGTAGTTACAGACGAACACATAGAATTATAATGAATCTGTAATGGTTTTAATGGGAAATATAATGGCTTTAATGGAGACCGTTATGGTCCCTCTGGGTCACTACTGGTGATTTGTTGGCTTCTATTGGTGGCATGTTATGTCTAGTGGATTCGGTAAATACTGGTTTGGTTCTAATGGTTAGGTGATGGTTTGTCATGGTATTTGTAGTGGAAACCATTAGAACTTCTGTAATGTTCCTATTGTTTTGTTTTTTTCAGCAGGGAAGAACCTGGCAACCCTGCCTTAATGAGTTCCAAAATGCAGATATTTATGCAGCTCATATTCGTATCGTTTATCTGAACACATTGTCTGTAATAATAAACGTACTCAGTTATATATCTAGTCAGGAATGTAAGGAACGTGGTCTCTCTTCACCTCGCCGGTGCAGGTGGTGGAATCTGACTCTACAGGAGCTGCATCTCTCGTCCCCTCTGACAGTTCTGCCGTCTGTCAGCATTAAACACACCATTAATATCCTGAAGGTGAAGGCGTTCGACCAGGCTCCGGTAGTCGACGAGGCCGGGTACGTCCGAATACACGACACGTGCACTGATGCGTGTTTACAGTAGTGCAGAATACAGTGAAGAAATCTTCACCACTCCTCTTGAACCTGGCGTAGTGTCGCAACCTGAAACGGACTTTTTTCCCAAAACACTCTGCACTCAGCCAGTGAACACACACACACAACACACACACACATATACAGCTGCACTGTCACACACTCTATGCTGTAGAGCGAACTAGGAAATGTGAAGTATTGTGTAGATGTTTAAATTAATTAATACTTTGTGTGTGTGTGTGTGTGTGTGTGTGTGTGTGTGTGTGTGTGTGTGTGTGTGTGTGTGTGTAGAGTGATCGTGGATGGTACACTGGGTAACATGCTGTCCTCTGTACTTGCCGGGAAGGTCAGTCCATCTGACCCCGTTTTCAAAGTCCTGTATAAGCAGTTCAAACAGGTAAAACCAAAACACACACACACACACACACACACACACACACAACATCATCCTGCACAATTGCAGATTGAGATCGAGTTCCTTATAAATATCTGAACAGAATCTGACACACCCACTGTCTGATATCCGTGCAGGCTGACGTGCCCATACACACCTCTGAGTATACACACACACACACACACAGAAGCACACACACACACACACACACACAGATTCAGGACAGAACATGACACAAGTACAAACTTCACAAGGACTTCATAATTGCTTTGTAAAATGTGTGTGTGTGTGTGTGTGTGTGTGTGTTTGTCATCTCACAGATAACCTGGGAAAGCTCTCCCGGATCCTGGAGATGGACCACTACGCTGGTGCTGCGCGATCAGATCCAGTGTAAGGGAACTGTATTTTACTTTTCTCCATATTCCAGTGAGGCTGAATCCCAAACACTTCCTGTTCACTACCTGTACTCACTACCTGTACTCACTACCTGTGTTCACTACCTGTGTTCACTACCTGTGTTCACTACCTGTACTCACTACCTGTACTCACTACCTGTGCTCACTCACCTGTGTTCACTACCTGTATTCACCACCTGTACCACTACCTGTACTCACTACCTGTGCTCACTCACCTGTGTTCACTCACCTGTACTCACTCACCTGTGTTCACTACCTGGGTTCACTACCTGTACTCACACCTGTACTCACACCTGTTACACCTGTGTTCACTACCTGTACTCACTACCTGTACTCACTACCTGTGTTCACTGCCTGTGCTGACCCACCTGTGTTCACTACCTGTACTCACTACCTGTACTCACTGCCTGTGCTCACTCACCTGTGTTCACTACCTGGGTTCACTACCTGTACTCACTACCTGTGTTCACTACCTGGGTTCACTACCTGTACTCACTACTTGTGTTGACTACCTGTGTTCACTACCTGTACTCAATACCTGTACTCACTACCTGTGTTCACTACCTGTGTTCACTACCTGTACTCACTACCTGTGCTCACTGCCTGTGCTCAATCACCTGTGTTCACTACCTGTACTCACTACCTGTGCTTACTCACCTGTGTTCACTACCTGTGTTCATTACCTGTACTCACTACCTGTGTTCACTGCCTGTGTTCACTGCCTGTGCTCACCACCTGTGCTCAACCTTCTATTATCACACGTTTATACTTACCACACTTGTCAACTTACACTACTGTACTACTTACTCACCACCTTTACTCACCTGTGCTCACTGCCTGTGCTCACCACCGTGTTCACTACCTGTGTTCATACTGTACTCACTACCTGTGTTCACTACCTGTACTCACTACCTGTACCACTCACCTGTGTACTCACCTTTACCACACCTGTGTAACCTGTACCACACTGTACTACCTACTGTACTCACTACCTGTTCACTACCTGTACTCACTCACCTGTGCTCACCTGTACTCACACCTGTGTTCACCACCTGTCCTACTCACCTGTGCTCACTGCCTGTACTCACACCTGTTTCATTACCTGTACTCACACCTGTACTCACCACCTGTACCACCCTGCTCACTCCTGTGCTACTCCTGTGCTCACTCACCTGTGTTCACTACCTGTGTTCACTGCCTGTACTCACTACCTGTGCTCATTACATAGGGTGTAACAGCACCATGTAGAACGTATGTACAGCTCTATATTCCTGTTTTAACTCCTATTTTAGCGTCGTCTGAAAATGTTTGCCCCTAAAGTTCTCTCTATTTTCACCGTGAATAAAGTATTGGCACCCTCGGCTTTATCTGGGCCTCTGTTATTCTGTGATCGCTGGAAGACTGGAAGCAGCGGCAGATTTAATCGCAGCTTAAAGTAAAAATGCGTGGGGCTTTTGTGAGATGCGACTGATAGACGAGTAACAAGTATGGTTTTACGTTCTCTTTTGCTACCTTGCTTTTTCCGTCTCTCTCTCTTTCTCTCCGCTGTCTGTCTCACTCCCTGTTTCTTTCTTTCTCCCTTTATCTGTCTCTCTTTCTGCTCTGGCTGTTTCACTCTCTGTATGTCTCTCTTCTCTGGCTGTCTCACTCTCTGTATGTCTCTCTTCTCTGGCTGTCTCACTCTTTGTCTCTCTTTCTCAAGACGTGACAGACGGCTCATCTGCTCTGAAGAAGATGGTGTTTGGGATCGTCACGGCCATCGACCTGCTGAACTTTGTAACCACTCGTGAGAGGAGAGAGCGCACACTGTCAGAGAGCTCGCTCCCCGATGACCTGTAGCTGATCTGTGACACACACACACACACACACACACACACACACTGACACACACACTGACACTCATATGCAACAGTAAGCAATAAAGTTTTATATATTTTAGCAGGTTTCTTTTAATGCAGGTGCGGTCTGTAAGGTTTAAACTTGTAACAGATTAAAGGTGCGGTCTGTAAGGTTTAAACTTGTAACAGTCATACAGCTTTAAATCTGGGAGTCGCAGTGTTGCTCTCTGATCTCTTCACAGCAGGCTTCTGGTTACATTATTCTGGCCCGGAAATCGGGTCCAACCCCAGCTGGAATCAAATGCTGCTGCAGCTCATCTCTGCCCCTTTTTCCCTTAAAAGGAAGCGAGAAGTGCCATTGATTGTTATTCGTAATCCGATCCACAGCGTTTTACTCTTTCCTGCCAAATCGCGAGCGCATCCTGAAGACTCGCTGATGTCATCTGTGCACTTTAAACTTACTTTATTCGCCATGCAGTAAAGTTTAAACTGCTGTTTATCATCATCATCACTTTACTTTCAACTGTTTTACTTTTTCGAGATATGTATATACTTGAATTAATACAGAGGGATGTTTTATTATAACTTTCAAATGAACGCTGCTGCTTTCTCTCCGATTTGGTATTCTGTATATGGCTCGACTGCCCCCTCGTGGCAACATGGAGTCACTGCAGAAGGAATAAGAATGGTAGAAATATCTGCTGTATTATTGGAGGACTGTGAATGATGATCGACGCTTTGGCCTTTTCTTCAGAATACTGGATAGTTTAAAATGTCTTATTTTAAATAAAATAAAATAAAAATTCTTCTTTTAGACAGATTGTGTTTCTTACTTTGTTGCCACAAGAGAAAGCGGTGAATTACCGCACACACTTTTACAATTACAACCAGAGCTGTAATCCTATAGAACACGAAAGTGTTAAGACAGTGCAGATAAAAAAGGGAAGGTGGGCGGGATTCCAGTACTGTCTCCTGTCAATCACAGCAATGATAGCCAATCAATCGTGGGTGTCTGTGAGCTCATATATGCAGAAGAGGGCAGATAACGCTTTCCTCCAACTGTGTTAAACTACAAGACTAAATGTTTGAAGGAAATTTGAGTGGAAATGCTTAATAAGAGCATTATTTATTGTGCGATAAATACAGTATGAATGTATGATGTATGATGGCTACAGTACTTTTTACCACGTCAAATATTGCAAAGTTGCAAATATTAAAGCCAGTGTGTTTTTATTTTATTTTATTTTAATCCTGGAAATAACATCGGTGATGTAAATTATGGTTGGGCGCGTGGCTTTAAACTTGTAATTATTTAAAATGATCTAAAATACATTTCTCCAGCTATCTGAGAGAGATGACACTTTTGGCCACCCCAACAACGGGACGTTCCATTAAATAATCCACAACTATTACAAGAAGTTGAATTTCAATAGTAGTATTGTTGTGGTGCACGGTGGCTTAGTGGTTAGCATGTCCGCCTCACACCTCCAGGGTCAGGGGTTCGATTAACACTGTGGCCCTGTGTGTGTGTGGAGTTTGCATGTTCTAACCGTGTTGCCGGGGTTTCCTCCAAGTCCAAAGACATGCATGGTAGGCTGATTGACATGTCTGAAGTGTCCGTAGTGTATGAATGGGTGTGTGAGTGTGTATATGAATGTGTCCTGTGATGAACTGGCACCCTGTCCAGGGTGTACCCCGTCTTGTGCCCCATGCTCCCTGGGATATGCTCCAGGTAAAAAAGTTGCATGGATGCATTATTATTATTATTATTATTATTAGTTTCTTTTGCAAAATATTATTTAATTCAGATTAAATATATTAATAGAAAACAAGGATTTTTCTTTTCAAATCCATTTACTGGTTGACCAACAGACTAGAACTTTCAGATCTTTCTCTCTTTTAATTCCTGCCATCAAAAGCAACTGCAAAACTACCCACTGACCAGCAGATGGCGAGGTTGAGCCTCAGCTGCTCATAGACCAACCAACAAACTTTCCCACTTGTAAACATGCCTCAAAAGAAAATATTAAATCTCAACTTCACCCCTTAATAACACCCTGTAAGGGGTTAAAACACTGTTTAATCTCTGTCCAGAAAACTAATCTGTGATAAAAAAAAAAGTGACATGGCATAAAACTTCACAACTGTTAAAAACGTTTATCATAAAGAGGTGTGGTTATGCGTCCTGCTGTCCAATCAGAGTAGGTCTTTTTCACTCCCTTTAAAAAGCTGAGTATTCACTCAGATCAGCTTTATTCTACAAGCGACTGTGTGATTATATGTCAGTAATCAGATTTTTGTTGACATGTCAGTGATCGAAATAAGCAGCTGAGTGATCAGATCAGCTGATTGCTCGTCGATATGAGGGACTTAGACTTGAGGACTCTCACTTGAGCAAACGAACTTTCACTTTGAGGTGAGTGATGATGATGTAGTCCGGAACGTGGTCGGACAATAATTTAACACGTCTTGTGTCGGTCACTCGACCGAAATAAAATAAATGTAAACAAATTAGCGCGTTCTGATTGGCTGAGAGGACGCAGCGGACGCCCGCGCCGTGTCCAATCAGCGCGCGGAGAAAAGGCCGCACCGCCTGGTGATTGGCCAGAGCTGCTCAAGGAATGTAAATGGACACTTAAATAGCGGTTTTATCCAAACACGGTACACCCATTCACACACACCAGTGGTAGCAGAGCAATAACTTGCCATCAGGATCAACTTGGGGTTCAGTGTCCTGCATGTGGAGTCACCCAGGAATCGACCTTCCAACCCTACGACTAGCGGACAACCCACTCTACCACCTGCGCCACAGTGTTTTCTAGACACGAAACCATAGCAACGGCATTCAGCATCACTGTATCTGACTCTGATACTGTAATACTGCATTAATCCCACTGAGAATAAAAGTGCGCTGCAGCCGGTTCGGTAGGTTATAATTTACATTATTGTTTTTATTTATTTATTTGTTTATTTATTTTTAATGTATACATTTTATTTTTAGGAGGAACATTTTTGCATCATCTTACCCGAGGATCATTCAGCGTTCATCCGAATCAGTAAAGCCTGCTAAACTCTTATTATTGCACATATTTGAAATCATTATAAATAAATCCAAGTGTTATCCGAACTGAAAGGATCTTCTCTCACTATCTCTAGTCGCTACTTTTCATTCTATTTGATGTGTTTATCCATAACTAGTTGCTTCATAGCCTACAATATACAGTAAACATTAGTTATTGTTGTTTACGTCCTCATCTACAGTATGTATGAGGGGAAAGAATCAAATAATAAATGCTGAATTATAATCTAATAGAATAATATTATAGAACTGGATTAAGAGACAGGTCATTTGGAATTACTGACACGTGGCGTCTTTAAAAATGGAGAAGCTTACCATGTAATTCAGTATCAGATACTACATTTGATTCGAATATGATTTTACTTGATTATATCCTAAACGTTTATATGAATAACAAAAACATTAATGAAACATTATTATTACCGATAAATGGCTTGTGTGACTAATAATATGTTGAACTCTGAACCTCCCTTAAATTTACTGGAGGATCAAGTGCACTGTGTAGGGCAGGGTGGGCAATTTTATCCGGCAATTAAGGGCCGGTGTGGGTGCAGGTTTTCACTCCAACCAAGCAGGAGGCACAACTGATTGCACATGTTTAAACAGTTGGTCTTGACTTTCAATAGAGTTAGGTGTGGCTTCTGCTTGGTTTGAAAGAAAAACCTGCACCCAGTTTATTTAGATTTAAAATGAATATTAAACGCCTGAAAGGCATTCAAATGAAACGTGTGTTTCAGTTGTCAGAACAAACCTGAATTCACCGAATCATCATGTGACATAATGACCGATTGCGATCACGTTATTTAGAAAAAAGCAGGGTGAAAATCTGAGCAGACGATTAAAAAAAAAAAATCTGTTACACCTCAGTTCAGATCTGGTACGCTGCTGAGTTCTGGATTCTGATTGGGTCAGAAAGTGTTGATATTTTTTATATATATATAACGGCAGCTCTGACAGTAGATGTGTCATTTTAAAAATAAAACTAGCTCCACTAGTTATCATTATTTCCTTATTTCTTGAACACGCCTCCTCTAGATATTTGTACAGATGTATGTTGCGCTCTGACTCTTTCACTTTTTTTATTTGTTCACACACATTAAACATGCTCCATCACGTTAAGCTCAGTAAGAGCCAGCTGGCACAGTTTTGAGCATGTAGGCATGTGAAAACACTGTGTGTGTGTGTGTGTGTGTGTGTGTGTGTGTGTGTAGTTCACAGGTGAGGGAATAGTCAACACAGTGAATAATTCACTGTGACTCAACTCTCAGAAATACGTGTGTGTGTGTGTGTGTGTGTGTATTGTTTTTGCACTGTTCCTTAATTACCGAATCCTGAATTGTTCATGTCATGAATTATGCCCCATGTTGCCCTGCGTACACTTGGCCAGGTTGATATGACACGAATCCGATTTTCTGCGACTCGGATCTGATTTATTAATTTTTTCGGAATTGTGTGGACACGTAAATAAATCAGAATTGTGCTTGTAATGTGAATATAGCCAAAGCTCTTCAACAGCTGTTCCATGCATGTAACCTGTGATACCCCCATCACCTGCCTCAGATGTTTGTTTGTTCCGTTTTTTTGTTCTCCACCCACTAGCCGAGCCATGCCTTCAGGCCAGCCTGCCTCAGAGTCGCTCTCCCCCCACCCCATCGACAAGATGTCCCTGCTGTACGAAGACGGCACGCCGAAGGACAAGGACCAGGTGTGGAACAGCGTGGAGGAGGAAGAGGAGAAGAACGAGCGCGTCATGGAGAGGACCTGGGTCCGTCCAGATCTGCCCAGCAAGTGCACGTGGAAGCTCGGGGATCTGAAAACGGACTCTCCTCACATCCACGCAGAGCAGTGAGGAAGGTTTTATCAGCTAAACGCTATCTTTTCTTCACTTTAGATGGTATATAGCAGGATCCTGAATCACGGTGGGGTCCTAAACACCATCATCACACCACAACGTCTGATTTTACATTAAGAAAGGAAGCACGTACTGTATAAACATCACTTGGCAGGAACTGAGAAAAGAATTGTAGTGTAGTGTTAACTACACTACATATATTCTTGGTGAGATAAACCAGCATATATTCCCAACTCTCAGTCCCAGGATTGTCCACGACCCTGAGCTAGATAAAGTGCTTACTGTGAGTGAGTGAGCGAGTGAGTGAGAGCAGTGTATGGACAATATCACATGCTCTTTTTCCCTGCAGGCCAACATCTCCCAGCATTCTGCCCAACATCCTGAGACACATCGGAGAAACTCCACTGGTCCGCATCAACAAGATTCCCAAAATGTTCGGGGTGAAGTGTGAGATCTGTGAGTATGATGATTGTTTCTTAACCACTGACTTCTGAGTAATGCTTTCTCTCCTGTATCTCGCCCAGTGCAGTTCACAAACAGAGGAATTAGTCAACATGCTGAACTTTGTAGAGACACAAAATCATCAACATCATCATCATAGTGCTCTAAAACAAAATATCCACATAGTCATCATGCCAAAAATTCCACACGTACTTCAAACACATCATATCTCCTGTGCAATTATTAAAAGGTCACATGACCATGTCTACAATTTTTTTTTCCCTGAATAGGGTCCCCTACTGTGGGTTTAGGTATTGTACCTAAACCCAGAATTCCTGAAAATGTTAGAATGTTTTAAAAATGTTTCTGAAGATTTTCCAGCATTCCTGAGGAGGTCCCTTCAGTGCAAACTTTCCCCAAGTTCTCTGCAGTAGAAAAAGTTCCTGAGTTTCTGAAATGCTTCTTGAAGTGTTGACATTTATGAGTTCATTAAATGTTTCTTAAAGGAAGAATTTCCCAGGTTCGTCAAAAAATTCAAAAGGTCAAAACCTTTCTGAATTACGGAGAAGGTTCTTGAAGTGAAAAACATTTCAGAGTACCGTATTTTCCACACTATAAGGCGCACCTAAGAGCCTTAAATTTTCTCAAAAATCAGCCGTGCGCCTAATAATCTGGTGCGCCTTATGTGTGCACTGAGTTCCAAAATCTGTAAAAATGTTGTTGTGCGACTTTGGTAAGCGCTCCGCTTGATTGACTGTCGGACCATTTCCTGCTGATACAGGGACATAATACGTACACTACATACGCTGGCAGCGATAAACCAATCAGAGAACATTACGTCATACGTACAGTAATACGTACGCACGTACGCTTACCTCCGCCATGCCTCGGGTAGGAATACTATCGGTATGCTGCAAAACAGAAGAGACATGCTTACGAGGCACAATTCAAACAACAGGCTATCAGTTATGCGGTTATAAATGGGAATAGAGCAGCTGCGAAAAAATTCAACATCAATGAATCTATGGTTCGGAAGTGGAGGAAGCAAGAAAATGAACTGCGCCAAGTGAAGAAGACGAAACAGAGTTTCCGTGGGAACAAAGCGAGGTGGCCACAGTTAGAAGACCAACTTGAACAATTAATTATTGAACAAAGAACAGCCGGGAGAAGCGTCTCTACAGTCACCATTCGACTGAAGGCAACAACGATAGCACAAGACATGAAGATGAAACACTTTCAAGGAGGTCTGTCTTGGTGCTTTCGTTTTATGAAAAGGCGTCATCTCTCCATCCACGCAAGGATTACCGTGGTGCAACAACTGCCAGCAGATTACAAAGAAAAGCTGTCCATCTTCCGCACCTACTGCAGTAACAAGATTACCGACAAAAAGATCCAGCCCAACCACATCACCAACATGGACGAGGTCCCCCTCACTTTTGACATCCCCGTGAACCATACTGTGGAGAAAAAGGGGACCAGCAAGGTATCGATACGCACCACGGGGCATGAGAAGTCAGCGTTCACTGTTGTTCTTGGTTGCCACGGTAATGGACAGAAACTACCACCTATGGTCATTTTTAAGAGGAAGACACTGCCAAAAGAAAAGTTTCCAGCCGGAGTCATCGTTAAGGCCAATCAAAAGGGCTGGATGGACGAGGAGAAATGAGAGAGTGGTTGAGAGAGGTGTATGTAAAGAGAATGGATGTTTTTTTCCACGCATCACCGTCCCTGTTGATCTGCGACTCCATGCGTGCCCATCTCATCGCTACTGTGAAAAACCAAGTGAAGCAAATGAATTCGGAGCTTGCCATCATTCCGGGAGGATTAACAAAAGAACTCCAACCGCTGGACATTCTTATAATACAGTGCGCCTTATGTGTGGGTTAAGTACAGAAATAGACCCCGTAATTGAGACTGCGCCTTATAATCCGGTAATAATACGGTACCTGAAAGTTTACCTTTTAAAGGGAACTTTGACATTGCATTTAGCATAACAGTATGGGAAGCGCCCTTGCGGAAGTGACCGGTATCTGAAGCTTGTGTAAAATCATGCCTCTACTTATAGGCCTGCCATGATCAGGTGATGTGGCAATTAAGCGCGTTGCATGATATATATGGCACCTGTGACCCACGCCACCAGCATTATTATCTTCAGCAAGACTGCATGTCTTGTTTATGTGACAAAAAATGCTTAATTTCTACTCTATATTTTCTTCTAAACTTTCTATCCCTTTTTTAAAGAAAAAAGAAAAGAGGGAAAGAATGAGTGAGAATGAATTCAGAAAATATGTTACATGTTGCTCCTGTTTCATCATGGGAGGAGACGAACACTGTGATGACACGTAGACTGGAGGCGGATGCAGGTGCAGGTCACGGTCTTTATTAATACAGCAAACTCAAACATAAAGTATATGTGGCCTTCACAGGAAAACTGGCAATGGGAAAAATAACACAATCCTTAACATAGACAGCACGACCGCTACAAAACGTGTCAACATAAACATATAAACATGAACGAGCAACGTGCTTCGAAACTTTAAATAACAAATATCATCAACCAAAAGTACACACACCTGTGACCAATCCGCGCTAATGCTTGCGCTAGTCCAGAAGTCAGCGAACAAAACAAAGTCCTTTCAGATAAAGCGCCGCAGTGCCCTCTCTCGAACGGTGGCGTGACAGACACACTTTCTTTGTGAAGTGTTTGGGCGTAGAGAACGCAACAGCAGCCCTTGAGGGGTCTGTCTGTCAGCATTGTGAACATTTCACAATTAAATAGCTCCGCTCTGGACTCGCTCTCTTTTCATCTGAAGGGAGTTGGGTTTCAGAGCCTCGCGGATCTGGGCCTAAGGTCGTGGGGTTCTTGTATGGATTTGTGAGAGGAACCAGAGATGAGCATTGCTCTATCTCTTGCTCTGTCTTCCAGGTCCAGCTCTCCGCCTGACTATGCAGCTCGAGTCGCGACTCCTCCTTCCCCTATGGAAATCCAAAACACCCCCGTTGACTCTGAGGAGTCAGTAGTGGGTGCCATTGCACAAAAAACGACAGCAGTTCTCAAGCATATTAAGAGCTGCTTGAGGTGATTACTAGGGCAGTTGAAAAGTTGAATATAGACTGGCCCGCGGAAGAGGAAGTGGCTCATACTAGGCTGGAAGTGCTCTTCCTCTCCAGTGAAAATACATATAACGCTCTCTCACACTGCAGAAAACTCCCCTTTTTCCAGAAGTGCATGATGGGATATCATGCTTCTGGAGAAAACCATACAATAGCCATGTTTATAACCCAGTGATGTCTGATTACTCAACTGTCATGGGGAGTGAGCAGCACGGCTAATTAGCGATGCCGAAGGTGTAGGAGGCGCTTGCGAGCCACCTCTCACCATCAATGGCAGGAAATTTTGGAAGGCCAACTTTAAATGGTAAATGTAAACTTTACACTCTAACCCATGTAAGGCCACCTCGGCATTGGTGGGCAAAGCCTATGCAGCAGCGGGTCTTGCTTGTGGGTCACTGCATGCCGTGGCAGTGTTACAGGCCTACCAAGCAGACCTGCCAAGTGAGCTCTATACTGGGGAGGGAATTGGGCCTGAGGCAGTGGCCACAGATTTATCTCTTAGGCGACAAAACAAACGGCCCATATCGGCCGTTCAATGGGTAACCTGATTGTGGTGGAGAGGCACCTATGGCTCAACCTCTCAGGGATGAGGGACAAAGATAAGGTCTCCTTGCTGAGCGTCTCTGTTAAACCTTCCGGTCTGTTTGGCGGTACGGTTAATGCCATCGCCGACAGGTATTGCAAGGCAAAACAGCAAACAGCCGCATTCAGCCAGTTCCTTCCCCATTGTAAAGATTTCGCCCAGGCATCCATGAGTGGAGCCCCAGCCCGTGCTAGTGCGAGGGAGGCACAGAAGGCCAGGGGGACCAGGTGGCCACAGTCACGGGCTGCTAAGAGGCCTGAACTAAGAATGATCATAAAAGTAAAGGAGGCAAGGAAGGAACGGTCCTGATGGGCCACGGAGGGGCATATCAGGGGACATGAGGCTGTTAGGGCAGATATCCCCCAGTGCTACTGTAGGGCCTGCCCTGGCCGAGGCCATCCCACGTTTTCATTCTTCTCTTGTCAGCGAGCTGTCATAGGGCAGCAGAAATCTGATGCTTTCCCTCCAACGGAATGTGGAAAAGCTAACAATTTCAGATCTGAGTCATCTGAACAGTACTCTTCGGACATACAGGTTCAAGATGCTGATGCTCAAACTTATTGTGCCACAGATTCAGTTCGAGGACTGGTTTGTGACACTAGATCTGAAAGATGCATATTTCCACATAGGAATATCGCCCAGCTTGGGGCTCAGGTTGAACCTCAAGAAAAGTATGCTTTCTCCAGTGCAGAGGACAACTTTTCTAATTATTATATTGGATTCTACAATGATGAGGGGATTTCTATCCCCAAAACGTGTAGGGTAGAGCCTATCAACTTTGAGCAAGATAAAACTAGGTCTGGGCATCCCCTCCAGTCTCTACGAGAGACTGTTGGGCCTTATGGCAGCAGCAACCAAGGTCATACCATTGGGCCTATTGCACATGAGACCGTTTCAGTGGTGGCTGAAAAGTCGGGGGTTTCATCCGAGTATGAAACCTCTGAGATGCCTACGTGCTCTGAGTATTTGGAGGTGTCCGCAGTTTCTAGCTTTGGGTCACACTCTAGGTGTGATTGTAATGACAGACGAGTCCCTCACAGGCTGGGGTGCAGTCTTAAATGGCTGTCCAGCACACGGTTTTGGAGCGGCCCTCATCTGGAGTGGCATATAAATCACTTAGAGATGCGGGCCGTTTTCCTGGCACTGAAATCCTTTCATCATCAGTTGAGAGGTCACTATGTGCTACTTGTCTCAGACAACACAGCAGTGGTCTCATGTATCAACCACACATTTACACCCCCTGTTCAGGCAGGTGCAACTAATCCTTCTCTGGGCAGAGGGAGAGTTCTTGTCAATGAGTGCAATGTACGTTCTGGGCAGCCAGAATGTAGGGGCACACATCCTGTCGAGGCAGGGGCTAAATCCTGGGGAAGGCTCCATCCATAAGTGGTGGAGTCCATATGGCAGAGGTTCGGACAAGCGGAGGTGAATGTGTTCACCGCCAAGAAGACAACACACTGCCCAATGTAGTTCACCCTCACTCCTCCCGCACCATTGGGGCTGGATGCAATGGTGCACACGTGGCCGAGGTCACGTCTATATGCTTTTCCCCTGATCGCTCTGCCCCCATAAGTTCTAGCAAGAGTTTTCCAAGACCCTCTACATCTGCTGCTGTTAGCACCTTATTGGCCGGTTCAAATATGGTTCTCGAAGATACAAGTCGGAGGGCTGATTTATTACTCTCGGCCAGAACTATGGAAACTGTGGGTCTGGCCCCTGAGGGGCACCAGCTCATAGATTCTGGTCTCACAATTGAGGTTGTAGAGACCATGTTAAACGCTAGAGCACCATCCACAAGGAAATTTTATGCACTCAAATGGCGGCTTTTTGTCTTGTGGTGTGAGGAACGTCAGCTAGACCCAGTGAACTTCGCAATAGCTAAAGTCCTGGAGTTCTTAAAAGAACGTGTCTCTGCAGGGTTGGCTTCTTCTACAATCAGGGTTTACATGGCCACCGTTTTGGCCAGCCATGCCCCTGTTGATGGAGCCTCTGGGGGGCAGCATCTTCTAACTTCGAGGTTCATGCGTGGTGTCAGGTGGCTGAGGCCCATCTGCAGGCCACGCATACCTTCCTGGGACCTTTCTGTGGCCTTGGAAAGTCTGTCAGGGGCCCCAGTTGAGCCTTTAGAGTCTCTAAAGGTAGCTCTTCTGCAGGCCCTGACATCTCTCAAGCGAGTGGGAGATCTACAAGCTCCCTCTGTTGCCCATTCCTGCCTTGACTTTGAGTGCCTACATCGGCTGCCCACCCTGTGGGGTTGCAGGCATTCTGCCCTCCTCCGTTCCTCACACCAGAACAAGAGAGGATGCACCTGCTGTGTCCAGGAAGGACTCTCTGTAATTACGTCCACCGCTCCGGCCAGTGGTGTAAGTCTGAGTAGCTTCTGGTTTGCTTTGGTAGTGACAGTAGAGGTGATGCTGTGTCAAAGCAGCGCATCTCTAATTGGATAGTGGAAGCAATCTCTATAGCTTACGAGGCATGCGGTCTCGCCATGCCTCTGGGCATAAGAGCTCATCCCACTAGGGTAGTCACCTCCTCGAAGTCTTTGTCCAAAGGGGTATCCTTGCAGGATGTGTGTGCAATTCATTATTACAGCCTTCATATTCATTCCACCCCGGCTCAAGTGTCTTGCAGTGACCCTTGGGCATGGGTCTTTTTTGAACATGCCATACCCTCGCTATGACAGAGTGGGCATTCCCATTCCCATACTGTTATGTTAAATTAAACGTCAAAGATAATTAGATTAACCGCACACGTCATTATGTGATCGCACCGCATTACGCCGTCCGACGTCCCTCCAGGATTTCACATATCAACATATAGTTTGTCTTCATTATGGTATCAAATACAGTTTTGGGTGTTTTTATTTTTTTTCTTTATGGACTGTTTAAGTGCAGTTAATTATTTGTCATGCTGTATGTGCAAATATACGACTGCTTAAAGCCGTGGGCTGCATCCCAAACAGCGTACTTACCATCTATATATAGATACAAGTATTTTTCACCACTACAGGCCTATAGTAGGCAAGTGTGCAGTTTGGGACACAGCCATAGTCTCTTGTTCACCGTAAAATGTTGTGCACTGCCATGTGTGATCATCTGATCATGTCCTGTCGCAAAATGCGGTGAAAAGTCTCACGCAACGTTAATAACGTGATTAAGGTATTTATATGTCTGTAATAAATGTCGATAATGCGACTAAAACAGGATTACTAAACATGACATAATTCAATTAGTGCTTACTTCTAGTATGACCTTAATCAGATTAAGGTAATTAAAAAATGCTGTTTACATGGTACTTTCTTAATAAAATTATCGTCTTAATTGGGTTAAGAATGGATTATTTTTGTCCATGTAAACACACTGACTGTGACGCATTACATCTATGTGTATTAATCTGACCTTCTTTCTCCTGTGTTCATGACTTCTCTGACTTCTGGACCGACCTCTGAAATAGGGCACATTTGGCCAAGTGTGTGCTCGCAGGAATCGAACCCCCTGAGGGGCGAGTCGGAGTACATTAGTGTGTTTAAAGTGGCTGTGATCCTGTATGTCAGGGGTGTCCAATCTTATGCACAAAGGGTGTGGGAGCAGGTTTTCATTCTAACCAAGCAGGAGCCACAACTGATTCCACCTCTTTAAACAGTTGATCATGTCTTTCAAGAGACTCAGGTGTGGCTTCTGCTTGGTTGGAATGAAAACATATATAGAATAGTTTGTATAGTATGTAACCATAAAATTTGACAGGTCTAGGTCAAAGGTCAAATAGATATGGGTCAAAGGTCATGGTCATAAAATTAGATATAGCTATGTTAAATCAGGATCAAATACAATCCTGACACACACGTTAACGTACCAGGAACGACCATATGTTCTCCACACACGTTGCACTTTCTAACACTCTGAGGTAGTAAATAAATATATATATAGTTATGTTAAATCTGGACCACATACATTCCTGACACAAACTTTACCATACCTGGAACGGCCATGTGTATAACACATCCAACCAGAAATACGACACACACACACAAACACACACGTGCACGTACATACAAACGCATACATACGAACCGGTTTATAAAAGTCGAGCATCCCCTCTAGGTTTCCTAATACTCTGTACTTAGATCGACGTGTGCGAGCTTACAACATGGCTGATGTCTGTCCTAACGCGCCGAAAAAAGCTCACCCTTTTTTGGCAAGAATAGAAAAAATGTTAGAACATGAAAAGATTCAATATTGGGTAATGTCAAACGGATGTACAGCCGGGTTTTTTTTTCTGAAACTCGAGAAAAAGGAACCGTTTTGCTTTTCAAGTTCTCTGTCCCTTCACATAGAATACGAAGCACTCCGAGTCAGGCCTAAGTCAAAGGTCAACACCGTAAAACCCCCCATTCTGATGCATTCCACACACACATCCAAACAATAATATGACACACACAAACACACTTTCACATTATTTAAAAGGAATTTAAGTGTTATGTACTAAATTCCCATAATTATGAACACAAGTTGTTAAGTTGACAATCATTGTTAAAATTACGTGGCTCCATTTAGATTTAATTAATTCAATAAATTAGAATTTTTATCTTGCAACCACACATTAAATTTAGATTGTGGGGGATTGTTTTGTATAGCTCCGCTGTTAGAAAATACATGATGGTTGAATGTGAACATAAATGAGCAGAATGTAAGCTTGTGAAATAAATGGTCATAAAAATATATATATATATAGTTATGTTAAATCTGGTTCACATACATTCCTGACACAAACGTTACCGTACCTGGAACGGCCATGTGTATAACGCATCCAACCAGAAATACCACACACACACACACAAACACACACACACACACACACACACACACACAAACACACATGTGCACGTACAGACAAACGCATGCATACGAACCTGTTTATAAATGTCGAGCATCCTCCAGGTTTTATAATACTCTGTACTTAGAACAACGTGTGAGAGCTTACAACATGGCTGATGTTTGTCCTAACACGCCGAAAAAAGCTCAACCTTTTTTTTTGGGAAGAATAGAAAAAGGCTATATGTGTTACACACACACACACACATCCAAACAAAAATATGACACACACAAACACACTTTCACATTATTTAAAAGGAATTTAAGTGTTATGTACTAAATTCCCATAATTGTGAACACAAGTTGTTAAGTTGACAATCATTGTTAAAATTACGTTGCTCCATTTAGATTGTTTGCAGTAGAATGTCAAAGCATATCGTGTAAGCTGACAGATCTGGCGCTGTTATCATGCGCATGTTTATACGCCGCCGTATCTCTAACCCGTTAAATCGGGGTCTCAATACCACTGTATAACCACCAAAAGACCCGCCCTCTCTCACGATAGATTCAATAGATGCTTCGGATAACCCAAAACTTGCATCCGATGGATTAAGGTCTGGTCAGTCACCAGTTCTAGTCTTTTCTGATAGATTAGTTACACAAACTGATCATTACCACAGAAGTCATTTCAGAAACAAAGATTCACTCAAATCACAAATGTACACATTGGTAGGGATCGTAAAACCCCGAAACGCACGACTCATCCCTTAATTCATTAAACACACTGTAAGCATTCTGGTCAGCAAACCCCCAGGAAACACATGTCACTGTCTCTGTCTCTCTCTCTCTCTCACCCCCACACTTCAGAACGGTCACCCCGGGAAAACACATGTGTAGGACGGTGTGTGTATAGGCCTACAGGACATCGCCCGAAAAACGTGTCTTCTAGTTTAAACAAAACTATCGATTCTTTTAAGCAACACTTTAAACATTTTACATCCTAAAGGGTTATGTTGAGAAGGCATGTAATACACGTGCTTCTTATAAAACACCGTCTTTAAAACGTTTACCTCCTAAAGGGACCTATTTAGAAGGTATGTAAAAACTTTTTTTTTCCTTTTTCCATTTCAACAGGTATATCAAAGTTGTAGAGTATTTATTTCAGTAAATTTTTATTCAAAGTCATGCCATTTTCTCAAAATGTAAATAAATAAAGTTTCATTTATTTCACAAGCTTACATTCTGCTCTTTTATGTTCACATTCAACCATCATGTATTTTCTAACAGCGGAGCTATACAAACGATCCCCCACAATCTAAATTTAATGTGTGGTTGCAAGAAAAAAATTCAAATTTATTGAATTAATAAAATATTTAAAGTTGTACACATTATTTTGATGAGTTGTGTTCACAATGTTGATAATTACATCAACTTAATATTGTGTGTAATTTCTGCATTAATTGATTTAAAACAAAATTTACGTTGTAGTACATTTGCGTTTATTCATTTAACAGAGTGTTAGAGGACCTGTAGACTGAACAAATACTAAGGACATTACAATGTGTGTCTCATTTCCCTTACAATTAAATTCTACTAAAGCGATGCATTTGGGGGATATTCTCAATTGTGATATGACCGTTAGTGGACTCGTGTATAGGCTACACCTGCTAATACATTTGATGGACTAGTTTGCACCACTACACGTAGCTAATGCTAGTCATATTTAGCAGTGTCATTTGAATATCTACTCCTTAGTTTACCGTAGCAGTGGATAAGGACGAAAAAGTTTCATTTGACAAATACGCTCATCTAGAGAGGGCTTTTCATTTGTGCTATAGGAAAGATAAGCGTGATTACATTTCTGCTTATTCATGTAAACCTCAACTACATTGAGTAATCTAATTTCATGTATTGATACATTTTTTTATTTTATTTTAAAATCTTTTGTCATTCGCACATGTAGCGTTCTAGTTCCACAGCCTTTGGACTGTGGATAGTTCTATGAGAGAGATAAAAGTAGAAGACACAAGAGTGTTTCTTTTTTGTCTATATTGCTCATTTCATTCAGTGCTTTAACGTCTATAAATCCTGCAGAGATGTTACGGATGAGATTTATAATGTAAATCACACTGGATTTTACATACTATTGTTATACAACTTAAAGGCAGTCACTTTTCCTGGTTTAAAAGACTGCATTCTACTGCAGACAATCTAAATGGAGCGACGTAATTTTAACAATGATTGTCAACTTAACAACTTGTGTTCACAATTATGGGAATTTAGTACATAACACTTAAATTCCTTTTAAATAATGTGAAAGTGTGTTTGTGTGTGTCATATTTTTGTTTGGATGTGTGTGTGTGTGTGTAACACATATAGCCTTTTTCTATTCTTCCCAAAAAAAAAGGTTGAGCTTTTTTCGGCGTGTTAGGACAAACATCAGCCATGTTGTAAGCTCTCACACGTTGTTCTAAGTACAGAGTATTATAAAACCTAGAGGGGATGCTCGACATTTATAAACAGGTTCGTATGCATGCGTTTGTCTGTACGTGCACGTGTGTGTTTGTGTGTGTGTGTGTGTGTGTGTGTGTGTGTGTGTGTGTGTGTGTGTGTGTGTGTGTGTGGTATTTCTGGTTGGATGTGTTATACACATGGCCGTTCCAGGTACGGTAACGTTTGTGTCAGGAATGTATGTGAACCAGATTTAACATAACTATATATATATATTTTTATGACCATTTATTTCACAAGCTTACATTCTGCTCATTTATTTTCACATTCAACCATCATGTATTTTCTAACAGCGGAGCTATACAAAACAATCCCCCACAATCTAAATTTAATGTGTGGTTGCAAGATAAAAATTCTAATTTATTGAATTAATTAAATCTAAATGGAGCCACGTAATTTTAACAATGATTGTCAACTTAACAACTTGTGTTCATAATTATGGGAATTTAGTACATAACACTTAAATTCCTTTTAAATAATGTGAAAGTGTGTTTGTGTGCGTCATATTATTGTTTGGATGTGTGTGTGGAATGCATCAGAATGGGGGGTTTTACGGTGTTGACCTTTGACTTAGGCCTGACTCGGAGTGCTTCATATTCTATGTGAAGGGACAGAGAACTTGAAAAGCAAAACGGTTCCTTTTTCTCGAGTTTCAGAAAAAAAAACCCGGCTGTACATCCGTTTGACATTACCCAATATTGAATCTTTTCATGTTCTAACATTTTTTCTATTCTTGCCAAAAAAGGGTGAGCTTTTTTCGGCGCGTTGGGACAGACATCAGCCATGTTGTAAGCTCGCACACGTCGATCTAAGTACAGAGTATTAGGAAACCTAGAGGGGAGCTCGGATTTTTTATAAACAGGTTCGTATGTATGCGTTTGTATGTACGTGCACGTGTGTGTTTGTTGTGTGTGTCATATTTCTGGTTGGATGTGTTATACACATGGCCGTTCCAGGTATGGTAACGTTGTGTAGATGTATGTGGTAGATTAAAAAAAAATTAAACTACCTCAGTGTTAGAAAGTGCAACGTGTGTGAACATATGGTGTTCAGGTACATTAATGTGTGTGTAGGATTGTATTTGATCTGATTTAACATATATATTTATAAGTAAGGTAGTTTACCGTAAGATGGGACTACATGGCGCAACAGGTGTCGTAATGTGTGTGTTGGATTGTATTTGATCCTGATTTAACATAGCTATATCTAATTTTATGACCATGACCTTTGACCCATATCTATTTGACCTTTGACCTAGACCTGTCAAATTTTATGGTTACATACCATACAAACTATTCTATATGAAAACCTTCACCCACACCTGACCTTTCCGCATAAAATCGGACATGTATAGCGCTTTTTACAATAGACATTGTCTCAAAGCAGCTTTACAGAAATATCAACAGATATTATATACAGATATTAAAGGTGTGAATTTATCCCAACTGAGCAAGCCCCTGAGTGGCGATGGTGGCAAGGAAAAACTCCCTAAGATGTTTTAAGAGGAAGAAACCTTGATAGGAACCAGACTCAGAAGGGAACCCGTCCTCATCTGGGTAACAACAGATTTTGTGAAAAAGTTGATTATTGACTTATATGAAGTCTGTATGGCCTCAGGAGCAGCCGTAGTCCCAGCAGTCTGGAACTGGAGTAGATTTGAGCTCCATCCAGAGGCAGAAAGGTTCTGGATCTCTTCTATCTCCATAAAATTGTGTGGGGCTCGGCAGAAGGAGAGAGGGAGAGAAAAGATCATTAGGACTGGGTATTAGTATAATAGAAATTCTAGTCAGGGTAGGCTTGAGTAAACAAATACGTTTGAAGCCTAGACTTAAACACTGAGACTGTGTCTGAGTCCCGGACACTAATTGGAAGACTGTTCCATAACTGTGGGGCTCTATAAGAGAACGCTCTTCCCCCTGCTGTAGCCTTCACTATTCGAGGTACCGTCAAATAGCCTGCATCTTTTGATCTAAGTAGGTGTGGGCGGATCATAAAAGACCAAACGGTTGCTTAGATATTGTGGCGCGAGACCGTTTAGTGCTTGATAGGTTAATAAAAGTATTTTATAGTCAATGCGAGATTTCACTGGGAGCCAATGCAGTGTGGATAAGTGTGGATATGGTCGTATCTTCTGGTTCTAGTTAGGCCTCTAGCAGCTGCATTCTGGACTAACTGGAGTTTGTTTATATTCCTACTGGAACATCCAGAAAGTAAGGCATTACCGTAATCTAGTCTAGAGGTGACGAATGCATGAACTAGTATTTCTGCATCATGTAGTGACAATATATTTCTTATCTTAGAAATATTTCTGAGATGAAAGAAAGCTATCCTAGTAATATTATCTACATGAGCATCAAATGATAGGCTGGAGTCAATAATCACTCCAAGGCCTGTAACTGCTGTACATGTTGAAACAGAAAGACCATCCAGAGTAACCATGTGATCAGAAAGATTATTTCTAGCTACACGTGGTCCTAATAAAAGTATTTATGTTTTATCAGAATTAAGTAAAAGGAAGTTAGTTAACATCCAACGTCTAATGTCCTTTACACAATCCTCAACTTTACTAAGCTTCTGTCTGTCCTCTGGCTTCGCTGAAACATACAGCTGTGTATCATCAGCATAACAGTGGAAGATAATTCCATGTTTACAAATAATTTGTCCTAGGGGTAGCATGTATAAAGTAAAAAGCAGTGGGCCTAAAACAGAACCCTGTGTAATCTCAGTATGCATGGAGAAGTCTCCATTTACATCGATGAACTGATAACGATCGGTCAGATAAGACCTGAGCCAGGAGAGGACTGTTCCCTTAATGCCAACAACATTTTCTAATCTATCAAGGAGAATAGTGTGATCTATAGTATCAAAAGCTGCACTAAGGTCGAGTAACACAAGCAGCGAGACACAGCCCTGATCAGAGGTCAGTAGAAGGTCATTTATTACTTTAACTAATGCTGTCTCTGTGCTATGATGAGGTCTAAATCCTGACTGATACATTTCATGAATGTTATTCCTATCTAAGTATGAGCATAACTGCTTTGCTACAACCTTTTCTAAAATCTTAGAGTGGAAGGGGAGATTTGATATAGGTGTATAGCTGGACAGTTGAGAGGTGTCAAGGTCAGAGCTTTTTTAATCAGGGGTTAAAAAAATTAAAAGAGACCTGTTTTTGTCTTAAGTTTAAGAAAGAGGAAAAAAGAGGTCTGTTTATAGCTGCTACAGCTTAAGTGAGAACAGGAAGTAAGTTCCATCTCGTGTGTTATGCAACATTAAATGTTACTAAAAATGGATTTTAAAAAAGTATGACGTGTTGTTATTCAATTAATAAATGAGTGCAGTGAAGTTGTTCATAAAGATTACTCTTCCCTTGTATTGAAAGCATTGAGATTGATGTGTTATTGACGTTTTTGACATGATCAGTATGTGTGTGTGTGTGTGTGTGTGTGTGTGTGTGTGTGTGTGTGTTTGCAGTGGGTAAGTGTGAGTATTTTAATGCTGGAGGCAGTGTGAAGGATCGCATCGCCATTCGTATGGTAGAGGATGCAGAAAGAGACGGCATCCTCAAACCCGGAGACACCATCATCGAGCCCACCTCTGGAAACACAGGTGTGTGTGTGTGTGTGTGTGTCGTCTCACTTGTAGGCTATAACATACTGGTCATTTGTTGCTACACCTTCACCGTACAGCTCGCTTTATAGGTGTATAATGATTTACTGTCATCTGTCTGTTGCTGTGCACAAAGTATTGGCACCCATCTACCCCACACATGAATATAAAGTGAACATAACTGATCAGAGTCTTATTTCGCGTTCCCATTGTATCTGAACTCGGACACCTACAGGCAGTCTCTGTTTTGGTACCTCCATGGGCTTCCGAGTCCTTATTGTGTGTGTGTGTGTGTGTGTGTACTCTCAGGTATCGGCCTGGCCCTGGTTGCAGCAGTTAAAGGGTATCGCTGCATCATTGTCATGCCTGAGAAAATGAGCATGGAGAAGGTGATTACGTTTCATGAACTTAAAAATGAAAGAAAGTGAAAAATCTGATCTAGCCTTATTGCATCATAAAATAAACGAGCCTATTAGGTTTCAGTATGCAAATGAAGGATACCAGTTTATAAGGGTAGGGGCGAAGCATGTGGAATTTTTCCAATTTTCCATCATCCATCATTATCTTTGAAATGTAATTAGTACAAAGTGATGTGCGTGTGTATATACATATATATACAGTGTGTTTTTAACGTGTAACGCAGGTGGACGTACTGCGCGCTCTTGGAGCAGAGATCGTCCGGACCCCGACCGCCGCCAGTTTCGACTCGCCAGAGTCTCACGTGGGCGTGGCCTGGCGCCTGAAGAACGAGATCCCCAACTCACACATTCTGGATCAGTACCGCAACGCCAGTAACCCGCTGGCTCACTACGACAGCACGGCCGAGGAGATCCTGGAGCAGTGCGACGGTAACTCGTACATACAGAATCACGTCAGGTAGTGAAGGTGTGTGTGTGTGTGTGTGTGTGTGGTGTTTCGGGTGTCGCGACGTCCTGGCTGTTTGTCTGCAGGTAAAATAGACATGCTGGTGGCGGGAGCCGGAACAGGCGGGACCATCACCGGCATCGCACGCAAACTGAAGGAGAAATGCCAGAGCATCAAGGTAGAGCTCAGATCTCTCCATCACAACACGCCTCAACTCATCTTTTTGTTTATTCTTTTATTCTTTCTGACTTGGATTCATTCCTGCAATTAAAAATTACACACTGTTCCTTTAAAACAGTGCACTCTGTTATAGCTATATATAGCTCTATTAAAACCCCACTGTTTCCCATGTTCTTGGGCCATTTGCTTTGATATTAACAAAGACAGCAGACTTTTTAATTACTATAATTAGATTAGAGTAAGGTTTCAAGGCCACTGTCAATTAATCTCCAGTTAAGATACTTCTGGGCGTATGCTGAATGGTGCAAACTTCCTGTGTACCAGAGCTGTGAGGACATAGGCGTCAAGTTCCGTCATCATCCTTTCGTGTACGAAATACGCTGAAAAATGTCTGGATTTTTCAGTTTTATTTTCTGGAATAACTCTTTTTCATTTTTTTGAAAATCTCTTTTGGAAACGAAAATTGAAAAGGTGCACGGACCGAGAAAGGGTAAAATGGCATCGTTTAGTAGCTAACAGAGCGAAAGAACGAAAAGAAGAACAAGAGTTATAGGAAGAAATAAGTGCTAGGGATCTGAGAAAACTGTGACCATCACAGAATGAGAATAAAATGAAGAATAAAATAAAGAACGATAGAATCAGAGTGTGTAAAAATTATGAGGTGGATCAATTTACTTCCTGGTATGACAAAGCTACACAACGTTCTCAGCGAACAGAGTTACATGCATAACCCCAATGCTCCCTTTCAAAGGGAACTTCGACTTTGCATTTAGCTTAACAGTATGGGAACGAGAATACCCACTCCATCATACCAAGGGCATGGCCTATTCAAAAAGACCCAAGCCTGACGGTCACTGCAAGACACTCGAGCACAGGGTGGAATGAATATCCAGGCTGTAATAACGAATAAATATGTGTGGTGTAGACCATCCTGCAGCAGCACACACATCCTGCAAGGATACACCTTTGGACAAAGCCTTTGAAGAGGCAACCGCTCTAGTGGAATGAGCTCTTATGCCCAGAGGCATGGTGAGACCATGCGCCCCATAAGCCATAGAGATTGCTTCCACTATCCAATTAGAGATGCATTGCTTTGACACAGCATCACCTTTACTGTCTCCGCCAAAGCATACCAGGAACTTCTCCGACTTACGCCACTGGTTGGAGTGGTGGACGTAAGTACATTGAGAGTGTGTTACTGAACACAGCAGGTGCATCCTCTCTTTTTCTGGTGTGAGGAACGGAGGAGGCCAGAAGGCCTGCAACACCACAGGGTGGGCAGCCGATGTAGGCACTTTAGGAATATAATCCAGCCTAGGATAAAGGAAGGCCGTGGCTAATCCAGGGACCTCGAAGCTAGAGGATGTTGCCCCACAGAGGCTCCATCAACAGGGGCATGGCTGGCCAAAATGGTGGCCATGTAAACATAGAAGGAGCCAACCCCACTGAGAAATGTTCTTTTAAGAACTCCAAGACTGTAGGTATTGCACAGTTCACTGGGTCTAGCTGACGTTCCTCACACCACAAGACAAAAAGCTGCTACTTGAGCGCATACAATTTCCTTGTGGATAAATAGCCATGCTGCTCACTCCCCATGACATCACGGGGTTATAAACCAGTGTATGGTTTTCTCCAGAAGAGATATCTCATCATGCACTTCTGGGACAAAAGGGGAGTTTTCTGAGGTGTGAGCGAGCTTTATATTTATTTTCACTGGAGAGAACGTGCTCTTCCAGCCTGCTACGAGCCACTTCCTCTTCCCCGACCAGTCTATATTCAACTTTTCAACTGCCCTAGTAATCACCTCAAGCAGCTCTTTCTATGCTTGAGAGCTGCTGTCATTTTTTTGTGCAATGGCACCCTCTACCGACTCCTCAGAGTCAACGAGGGTGTTTTGGCTTTCCATAGGGGAAGGAGGAGTCACGACTCAAGCTCCAGAGTCAGGCGGAGAGCTGGACCCAGAAGACAGAGCAAGAGATAGAGCAGCGCTCGTCTCCGGCTCCTCTTCTGCAGCCATACGAAAACCCCACAACCTTAGCCGGCTGGCTGCCTTGGAGAAACACGTAACACACTTTCTGAATTCTTTCTCGCTAATTCTTTCCCCCTCTTTTCTTTTATTTTTTCTTTAAAAAAAGTATAGAAAAGTTTAGAAGAAAATATAGATTGGAAATTAAGCGTTTTTTGTCACACAAACAACAGACATGCAGTCTCGCTGAAGATAATAAGGTTGGCGGCTTGGTTCACAGGTGGTTTCTCACGCCACCACGATCATGGCAGGCCTATAATTAGAGACATGATTTTACACAAGCTTCTGATACCGGTCACATGCGCAAGGGCCCTTCCTGCAACATTGAAGTTCCCTTTGAAAGGGAAGGAATGATTCAGATTCACCTCACTGATCTTTCTCAGAGTGGGTCACATGACCAATTTGTTCATTCAGTAGACGTGTATCATAACGGAGCGAGGGTCTCTGTACTGAGGTCTTTATACTGTATATAGAGTTTGTGTATTCTTTTTAGATTGTAAAAAGTGTGTGTGTGTTTGTGTGTGTGTGTGTGTGTGTGTGTGTTTTAGATTATTGGCATGGACCCCATGGGCTCAACCCTAGCAGTGCCAGAGAACCTCAATAAGACCAAGAAGAACCAGTATGAGGTGGAGGGAATCGGACACGACTTCATCCCCACCGTACTGGACCGATCTGTGAGTGACAGCGGTGTTTTACATCATTTCTATAAACGGTTTATGTGTCATTATGTCTGTTAGTAGTAGTATATTGTGGGAAATATTAATGACGGTGTTAATTGCCTAATCATGTGATGACTGCTTGTCAGGTGGTTGATGCTTGGTGCAAGACCAATGACGAGGAGTCCTTCAACATGTCACGTATGCTCATCCGACAGGAAGGACTTCTGTGTGGTACGTTCCCTAATCGCTGTCAGGAAATCCATCATGATATCCAAGGCCTGGAAATATATCTCTTGCATCTTGCTTAACAATTTATTAATTATCTGGATGGATCATACAAGAAAGTGACACTAAAACAAACAGTTTATTTTTTTAACAACCATCTCATTCTCTGGATTTGAGTTAAACCTATAAACCTTTCAATTAAAAATAGCTTCCAAAATGGGAACAAAAATGTATAAGGAAGTAGCAGAGATCATCTGTTAAATAGGAAGTTGGATAGACCACGCCCTCAGTACTAAGTGAAGCGACTGACTTGCTGCCTGCTCGTCAGCATAAGGCTAGTCGCTAGGTAATAATTGAGAGGGGTACCAATACTTCTGAAACCAGGCTTTTTACAAACTATCTAAACACGTTACGATTTGAAAATATTTAAATGATTCACATAAATGTTTCAATATATCTTCATATAATATGTTTACTATGTGTCATTCATATTCAATTCAATTCAATTCAATTTTACTTATATAGCGCTTTTTACAATAGACATTGCCCTCAATGTATACTGTAGATGAATATAGATGAATGTATGTTATGTATGAATGTGTGCGTATGTAGGTGGTACTTCGGAATCGGCCATGGCTGCAGCAATGAAGATGGCGAAGGAGTTGAAGGAAGATCAGCGCTGTGTGGTCATCCTGCCCGACTCGCTGCGTAACTACATGTGAGCATCTGCTGACTCGAGTTCTGGATTCTCATTGGTCAGAAGGTGTCGAATAGTTTTCTCTAACGCGGCTCTGACATTCGGGCAGGTCTATATTAACACGCTCATTCTGATGCGTTATCGTCATCATAGTAACAGCTCATCCACAGACACGTGTACGGCAGATGCTCCGCTAATAACAAACAGATTTCTGGTTCTGCAGTATTTATCGGAGGAATTTCCAGCGTCGGAGGTGAAGCCGTAACGTTTATCTTCAGTCGTATTAACTCGGAGAGAGCGAAATAAGAAAGGCTGGTGATGGAACAGCTGTTTACAACTGCTATAGCGTAAGCGAGAACAGGAAGTAACTTGTTTTCTGGACACTCCATAACATTAGATGTAATTATAAATGGATAAAAATGGCATAATTCTTCCATTAAACTCCGCCTCATCACAGCACTCCCATCGTTGATTATTTTACTTTAAGAGCACGACTCGGAGCGTTTTATTCTTTACATGTGCTGTATAAATCCTCCACAGGTCCAAGTTCCTCAGCGACAAGTGGATGTGTGATAAAGGCTTTCTGAGAGAGGAGGACCTGATGATCGAGAAACCATGGTGAGCCCCACACACACACACACATATTCAGAATGGAAATATAACGTATAGGGATAAATAGATGTATCCAGCATAAAATACTGCAACAATCTCCAACCTTCTCACTGTGTAAATATGATGTTTGGGTTGTTTTTAAAAAAAATTATGTGACCTTAAACATTACTGTACTTTTATACAAACATCTGTCCCTGCTTTGATCACCGCGCCTCCCTTCTGTCATCGTACACGCTACAATGAACAGCAGATTTATTAAACAAACACTCCTGTTCCAGAGAAGACGTGGAAACCAGGCAGTATTCAGCTGCTTCGGCACCGAGGTCTCTGATGATCGCGCTGATGATCAACACGTGTCTCGGCACGTTAACATGTCACGGCTACACAGCACGGAAACAAAACCCAAACAAACACTCACCTTGATTTACACTGAAGTACAGGTTCATGGGTTGCATGAGCCACTTGAAACTAGCCCCAAATGTTTGGGTGTAGTTACAGCGGGAGCTAACCCGGAAGCGCGCCAACCAAAACCAAGTCCGTCACTCTCAAAAGAAGCGCCACAGCGACCCCCCTCCAAAGGGTGCTCCTCCCGGGGTACCCAGAACCACCCCCCCCCGGGGGTCCCGGACCACTGTACCGACTGTCTCTCGTTGCCTTGAGAAGAGAGGCCACCTCCATCGGGCAGCAGATATGCAGGGCAACCCCTCCACCGGGGCTGAAAGTCGAGGCGCAGCCCCCGGCGGTACTGAAATGCAGGGAGCTGCTCCCAGCGGTACTGAAACGCAAGGCGCCGCCCCTGGCTGCTCTGGAGCGAAGAGCGCCGCCCCTGGCGGCTCTGGAAGGTATAGCGCCGCCCTTGGCGGCATGGGAATGGAAGGCAGCGCCCCCGGCTGCACGGGAACGGAGGGTGCTGCCCTGGCGGCACGGGAGCTTTGGGTAGGTACCTCGGCGACGCTGGGCTGCGGAGCGACGTCCTCGCTGACGCAGGGTTGTGGAGCGACATCCTCGCCGACACAGGGCTGAGTCCTCAGCTGCCATTCGTGACCCCCCTGCCCCCCCCAAAAAAATCTCTGGGACAGCCTTCACCTGGACTTGAGACTCGACTTGGCTGGGCAGTGCAGTAATCTCTTCGGCTGAGTTAGGCAGCGGAACGGCTTCCTCAGCTATGCACTCAGGGACTAGAGCCTGCTCTTGGACTTCAGTAGCTTGAGGCTGCTCTTGGACGTCGGGAGCTTGAGGTTGCTCTAGGACGTCATGAGCTTGAGGCTGCTCTTGGACGTCAGGCACTTGAGACTGGGCTTGGACGTTGAGAGCTTGAGGCTGCTCTCGGGCACTTAATACTGGGCCTGGACGTCAGGAGCTTGAGACTGGTCTTGGACGTCAGGCACTTGAGACTGGGCTTGGATGCGGCTTGGACTTGAAACTTGAGACTTGGCTGGGCAGGGCAGCGGGCCGATCTTTTCGGCTGGACTGCAGGGCGCTGTACAGCTCTCCTCCTTCTCCAGTGGCGGGGCTGGCGTAGAGGGCGCGGGGGGTGACATGGCGCATAGCATTGCGTGCAGCTGTTTCTGGTCTGCCATCATGCGTTTAATCCGAGCCAGTTCCTCACCGAGCTGGTAGTTGCGTTCCAGGAACGACGCGGATGGTAACATGGCGCATGGACCGGCTCATTGCAGCTGTGTATGTTGCGCGATCTGACGAGTGAGCCATGCCAACGCTTCGTCCAGTGTCCTCTGCCTCTCCCGGAAGACTCGGTCCAGCTCAACACTCATTACATCCATTTTGTGACCTGCTGCTTCCTCTTGAAGGCTCTTGATTCTGTCACAACACAAAGGCGGGAGTCGGATGCAGGCGCAGGTCACAGACTTTATTGATAAACGCAAACTCAATACAGAAGCGGTCTTCACATAAACACAGGATTAAGTATGTAGCTTAAACATAGGACCGCGATAACGCGTTACACACAACACGGAACATAACCACACACAATCAAGAGCAACATGCTCAGTAATTAAGGGCTTTAAATAACCAAGGTAATCATACCGAAAATACACATACCTGTGATCATTACCTCTAATGCTCCCACTAACCCGGAAGCACGCCAACCAAAACCAAGTCTGTCACTCTCAAAAGAAGCGACGGAGGCTGACAGAGGTTGCTGTGGCGTGACTTAATGTTCCAACTTAATGTTGTTTTGTTTTTTTCAGCAGGGAAGAACTTGGCAACCCTGCCTTAATGAGTTCCAAAATGAAAGTCATATTTATTATTAAGATATTTATGCAGCTCATATTCGTATCGTTTATCTGAACACGTTGTCTGTAATAATAAACGTATTCAGTTATATATCTAGTCAGGAATGTAAGGAACGTGGTCTCTCTTCACCTCGCCGGTACAGGTGGTGGAATCTGACTCTACAGGAGCTGCATCTCTCGTCCCCTCTGACAGTTCTGCCGTCTGTCAGCATTAAAAACACCATTAATATCCTGAAGGAGAAGGCGTTCGACCAGGCTCCGGTAGTCGACGAGGCCGGGTACGTCCGAATACACGACACGTGCACTGATGCGTGTTTACAGTAGTGCAGAATACAGTGAAGAAATCTTCACCACTCCTCTTGAACCTGGCGTAGTGTCGCAACCTGAAACGGACTTATTGGAATTATTTGTTCTCCATGTAATGATCAGCGTCGGGCACTTTTACTTTTTTCATCATTGTAAATAATTTTGCAAATTATAATAACGTTCGACATGATGCAACCACCAGCATGCTTCTCAGACTGGAGGACTTTCTCAGGACACTTATGTGTTTTTTTTATGTATTTTATTTGTAAATAATTTTGCCTCTTATAGTACACCCCACCCCCTCACACACACACACACACACACACACACACACACACACACATACACATTTTTTTGTTATGATGGGCTATTTTGTATAAATTCATGACACATTATCACAATTAAGTCCATTTCAGTTCAGAATTCGAACACAACCAAAAGTTCAAGGGGGTGAATACTAAATATATGACCAAGGGTACTCAAGGTGATCGCAAGCCGTAAATTAAACAGAAACGACCTGCCAGGATCGAGTTCCCCAAAAACACTCTGCACTCAGCCAGTGAACACACACACACACACACACACACACACAGCTGCACTGTCGCACACACACTCTGTGCTGTAGAGCGAACTAGGAAATATGAATTTCAGCAAAGGATTGTGTAGATGTTTACTTTAAATAAACAAATACCTTGTGTGTGTGTGTGTGTGTGTGTGTGTGTGGGTGTGTGTGTGTAGAGTGATCGTGGGGATGGTCACACTGGGTAACATGCTGTCCTCTGTACTTGCCGGGAAGGTCAGTCCATCTGACCCCATCTTCAAAGTCCTGTATAAGCAGTTCAAACAGGTAAAACCAACACACACACACACACACACACACAACATCATCCTGCACAATTGCAGATTGAGATCGAGTTTCTTATAAATATCTGAACAGAATCTGACACACCCACTGTCTGATATCCGTGCAGGCTGACGTTCCCATACACACCTCTGAGTATACACACACACACACACACACGCACACACACACACACACACACACACACACACAGATTCAGGACAGAACATGACACAAGTACAAACTTCACAAGGACTTCATAATTGCTTTGTAAAAATGTGTGTGTGTGTGTGTGTGTGTGTGTGTGTGTGTGTGTGTGTGTGTGTGTGTGGTGTGTGTGTGTGTGTGTGTGTGTGTGTAGGTTCATCTCACAGATAACCTGGGAAAGCTCTCCCGGATCCTGGAGATGGACCACTTCGCCGTGGTGCTGCACGATCAGATCCAGTGTAAGGGAACTGTATTTTACTTTTCTCCATATTCCAGTGAGGCTGAATCCCAAACACTTCCTGTTCACTACCTGTGTTCACTACCTGTACTCACTACCTGTACTCACTACCTGTGTTCATTACCTGTGTTCACTACCTGTACTCACTACCTGTGTTCATTACCCGTACTCACTACCTGTGCTCACCACCGGTGTTCACTACCTGTACTTACTACCTGTGCTCACTAGCTGTACTCACTATCTGTGTTCACTACCTGTACTCACTACTTGTACTCACTACCTAGGGTGTAACTGCATCATGTAGAGCGTATGTACAGCTCTATATTCCTGTTTTAACTCCTATTTTAGAGTTGTCTGACAATGTTTGCCTAAAGTTCTCTCTATTTTCACCGTGATTAAAATATTGGCACCCTCTGCTTTATCTGGGCCTCGTTGATTCTGTGATCGCTGGAAGACTGGAAGCAGCTGCGGATTTAATCGCTGCTTAAAGTAAAAATGCGTGGGGCTTTTGTGAGATGCGACTGATAGACGAGTAACAAGTATGGTTTTACGTTCTCTTTTGCTACCTTGCTTTTTCTGTTTCTCTCTCTTTCTCTCCTCTGGCTGTCTCTCTCAAGACGTGACAGATGGCTCGTCTGCTCTGAAGAAGATGGTGTTTGGGATCGTCACGACCATCGACCTGCTAAACTTTGTGACCACTCGTGAGAGGAGAGAGCGCACACTGTCAGAGAGCTCGCTCCCCGATGACCTGTAGCTGATCTCTGACACACACACACACACACACATACACACACACACACACACTGACACACATATGCAACAGTAAGCAATAAAGCTTTATATATTTTACTGGGTTTCTTTTAATGCAGGTGCACATATCTATGAGATTAAAGGTGCGGTCTGTAAGGTTTAAACTTGTAACAGTCATACAGCTTTAAATCTGGGAGTCGCAGTGTTGCTCTCTGATCTCTTCACAGCATGTTTCTGTCTAAATTACTCTGGCCCAGAAATCGGGTCCAACCCCAGCTGGAATCAAATGCTGCTGCAGCTCATCTCCGCCCCTTTTCCCTTAAAAGGAAGCGAGAAGTGCCATTGATTGTTATTCGTAATCCGATCCACAGCGTTTTACTCTTTCCTGCCAAATCGGAAGCGTATCCTGAAGACTCGCTGATGTCATCTGTGCACTTTAAACTCACTTTATTCGCCGTGCAGTAAAGTTTAAACTGCTGTTTATCATCATCATCACTTTACTTATAACTGTTTTACTTTTTCAAGATATGTATATACTTGAATTAATACAGAGGGATGCTTTATTATAACTTTCAAATGAACACTGCTGCTTTCTCTCCGATTTGGCATTCTCGACTGCCTAGTGACCCCTAGTGGCCACAGGGGGTCACTGCAGAATAGCCAAAAAATATGAATGGTAGAAATATCTGCTTTCCCTAATTGGCAGGATCAATGTCGTCAAAATTAATATTTTAAAGAAGTTTCTTTTGTTGTTCCAACAAGTGCCTCTTTCTCTCCCAAAATCATTGATTCATTGGATCAGATTCATGTTACAACCTCTACATCTTTTCTTTTGGACGTCATCTGATGTGTTTTGTTTTCTGAGAGGAAAATTTTAAATGCTGCATTAAATCCAGTCTTATTTAAAATTTAAAAAAAATAATAATTCTTCTTTAAGACAGATTGTGTTTCTTACTTGTTGCCACAAAAGAAAGCGGTGAATTACCAGACACATTTATTACAACCTGAGCTGTAATCCTATAGAATAGACAAAAAGGGAAAGTGGGCGGGATTCCAGTACTGTCTTTCTCCTGTCATTCACAGCAACAGCCAATCGTGGGTGTCTGTGAGCTCATATATGCAGAAGAGGGCAGATAACGCTTTCCTCCAACTGTATTAAACTACAAGACTAAATGTTTGAAGGAAATTTGAGTGGAAATGTTTAATAAGAGCATTATTTATTGTGCGATAAATACAGTATGAATGTATGATGTATGATGGCTACAGTACTTTATACCACGTCAAATATTAAAGTTGCAAATATTAAAGCCAGTGTGTTTTTTATTTTATTTTATTTTAATCCTAAAAATAACATCGGTGATGTAAATTATGGTTGGGGGCGTGGCTTTAAACTTGTAATTATTTAAGCACTAAAATACATTTCTCCAGCTATCTGAGAGAGATGACACTTTTGGCCACCCCAACAACTGGACGTTCCATTTCTAAACTGGTGAATCAGATTCCCTTACAACCGACTGTTCCATTAAATAATCCACAACTATTACAAGAAGTGGATAATTTTCCTATAACAGCACGTCATCAAGTGTGTTATTCTTCGTAAACCTACACTACGTATCTGTCATGTCAGTGCAGGTCAGTTAGTAGTAGTTAATATAAATGTCAAGCATAGCAAATAATAATAATCATTCTTATACTATAATAATTACAATAGTAGTATTATTGTTGGTGGCTTAGTGGTTAGTATGTCCGCCTCACACCTCCAGGGTCAGGGGTTCGATTAACACTGTGGCCCTGTGTGTGTGTGTGTGTGTGTGTGTGTGTGTGTGTGTGTGTGTGTGTGTGTGTGTGTGTGTGTGTGTGTGTGTGTGGAGTTTGCATGTTCTAACCGTGTTGCCGGGGTTTCCTCCGGGTATTCCGGTTTCCTCCCCCAGTCCAAAGACATGCATGGTAGTCTGATTGGCGTGTCTAAAGTGTCCGTAATGTATGAATGGGTGTGTGAGTGTGTTTGAATGTGTCCTGTGATGGACTGGCACCCTGTCCAGGGTGTACCCCGCCTTGTGCCCCATGCTCCCTGGGATAGACTCCAGGTAAAAAAGTTGTATAGAAGATGGATGGATTATTATTATTATTATTATTATTATTATTATTATTATTATTATTATTATTACTTTCTTTTGCAAAATATTACTTAATTTAGATTAAATATATTAATAGAAAACAAGGATTTTTCTTTTCAAATCCATTTATTGGTTGAACAACAGACTAGAACTTTCAGATCTTTCTCTCTTTTAATTCCTGCCATCAAAAGCAACTGCAAAACTACCCACTGACCAGAAGATGGCGAGGTTGAGCCTCAGCTGCTCATAGACCAACCAACAAACTTTCCCACTTGTAAACATGCCTCAAAAGAAAATATTATTTTAAATACCTAGGTATCAACGTGACACATTCTCTATCTAATCTTCTATCAGCTAACTTTACTCCCTTTATCTCAAAGGTTAAATCTAACATTCAAAGTTGGGGTAACTTACCACTTTCCCTAATTGGCAAGATCAACACCGTCAAAATGAATATTTTACCAAAGTTTCTTTTCTTGTTCCAACAAGTGCCTCTTTCTCTCCCAAAATCATTCTTTGATTCATTGGATAAGATAATTAGTACATTTATTTGGGGAGGGAAGCCACCAAGGGTTAGTAAATCTTTATTGTGTTTGATAGCTTTTCCAATTTGGCATCCACTTACGATCTCCCCTTGACACATTTCTTTCGGTACTTTCAAATACGGAATTTCGTTTCTAGATGTTTTCCTGATTTCCCTTCTGCTCCTTCAGAACAGGCTTGGGAAGACCTCTTTTCAAATAACCCGCATCAGAGAGGAAAGATTTCTAAGATTTATGATTTTATTTTGACGCAAGGTAGTGGGTCGAGTAACAAAATTAGGAATGCGTGGGAAATGTAATTAGGAGTACAGATAAGTGAGGAGTGTTGGGAACATGCTATAGGGAGGGTACAGACTACCACTTCTTGTGCTCGTCTTGGACTTATACAGTTCAAAGTTTTAAATAGAGTCCATCTGTCCAAGTCGAGATTGTCTGTGATGTATCCGGATGTAGAGGTCAAGTGTGATAAATGCCATGGCTCTCCCTGTCAGCTTGGCCATATGTTTTTCTTCTGCCCTGAACTCCATGGTTTTTGGTCTGGCTTTTTTACCATCATGTCCACTATTCTCAGGGTAGATTTAAAGCCTTGTCCATTGATTGCGATATTTGGGATTCCTCAAGCTTCAATTCCTTTGAGTTCGATACAAAAGGATGTTCTTGCTTTCACATCCCTTATAGCTAGACGTTCCCTACTGTTACATTGGAAGTCTGCTAAATACCCATCTATCTCCCAGTGGATAAAGGACGTGATGTTTTTTCTGAAACTCGAGAAAATACGATATACGATGAATGGATGTACAGATAAGTTTTTTCATAAATGGCATCCCTTTATTGCCTACTTTATGGAGTTACAGACACTACCCACTTATAGGTTGGTGCCTGATGTTGAATTTTATAATATCTCTATAACCAGCGACAGTTAATGGGTAGCCAGGATGAGCCGGAGGGGTGGGTTGTGGGTTCAATTTTGTTTTTCTTTGTATAAAAAGAAAAAAAAAAATCTGTGAATATTTACTGCTGTTGCTCATTTTGTATTTTTGGGAAATGGTGGGGAGGACAGAACAGAAAAGGCGATTTAGATAGGCTTAGCAGTTCAACAGAAATGTTCATCAGAAATGTTTAATAAAAAAGAAACGTAGAAATGTTTTGCAGAAATGTAGAAATGTTCTGTAGAAATGTTCATCAGAAGTGTTCAGCAGAAATGTTCAATAAAAATGAAACATAAAAAAGAACATAAAAAAAAAAATATATATTAAATCTCAACTTCACCCCTTAATAACACCCTGTAAGGGGTTAAAACACTGTTTAATCTCTGTCCAGAAAACTAATCTGTGATAAACGTGACATGGCATAAAACTTCACAACTGTTAAAAAGTTTAACATAAAGAGGTGTGGTTATGCTGTCCTGCTGTCCAATCAGAGTAGGTCTTTTCTTTACATCATGGTGAACAGCTGTAATGCTACGTCATTGTTAATATCATTATATTCTAGAATAGATCTGATTGAGAATGATATAATAATATTAGGAAAGTTAATATGGTTAAGTATCTCATTATGCAATTTTTCTAACAATAAAAACTCCCAGGTTTTTTTTCCAGCAGCGTTAGATAGTGATGAACGCTTACTTAACGGTGGTCGTTTGGTTTCCTCGCCTCAGGACTCAGACTCCGCGGTCACGATCACAAGCTCAAAGCAACGAACTTTCACTTTGAGGTGAGTTCAGAGTCGGATGATGATGTTGGCAGCGCAGTCCGCAACGTGATCGGACAATAATTTAACGTCACTCGTGTGAAATTTGTTCTTTTTTTTTTTTAAACACATTTACTGGATAATTTAACACGTGTGGGAATAGTAATAACACAAAGAGTGAGTAGGATAACACGCATGCATCGGGGTGGGATTTGTTTTTTCTTAATTAACATTATAATCCCCTTTATCCTGGTTAGAGTTGTATTGTGTATGGAGTCTATTTTATTTGATTGTTTTTTTTATTATTATTTATTTTATGTATTTTTGTAACACAGAAGATAAAGTGTATCCCTGGCCATGCAATCGTATTTTTTAAACAGCTACAAACTACTCGCAATATTGCGTCATAATCCAACACTGCAGCTTTAACATGATTTCACACCAAAAATACTGATTGATTAGTTAGTTGGTCGGTTAGTTAGTTAATTATTTACTTAGTCAGTTAGTTGGTTGGTTATATTTAACTTTAAAAACACAGCAGGTGCAGTAACTCAGGACAGGATGCGGGGGGTGCAAATAAATAAATAATAAATGAGCATTTTCTGATTAGCTGAGAGGACGGAGCAGATACCCCCACCGTGTCCAATCAGCGCCTAGAGAAAAGGCCACACCGCCTGATGATTGGCCAGTAGATTTAGCTCTTTAAACATGTGGGAGCTCCTGCTCAAGGAATGTGTGTGTGTGTGTGTGTGTGTGTGTGTGTGTGTGTGTGTGTGTGTGTGTGTGAGTGAGTGTGTGTGTGTGTGTGTGTGTGTGTGAGAGAGAGAGAAGGTGGATAAGCACTCAAATCACACTGCTCTCAGCACCATTTAGTCACCACTGAGGTAGGTGTAAAATCTGATAGAGATTTATTACCTCATATTTTATCAGTTTTTTATGTTTGTTTGTTTTTATTAGATATGAAACCATAGCAACGGCATTCAGCATCACTGTATCTGACTCTGATACTGTATTACTGCATTAATCCCACTGAGAATAAAAGTGCGCTGCAGCCGGTTCGGTAGGTTATAATTTACATTATTGCTTTTATTTATTTATTGTTCTTTTTGGAATGTATCGATTTTATTTTAAGGAGGAAAAAAATAAAAACGCAGTCATTATCACGGACAGTTGCGTCATCTTACCTGAGCGTTCATCCGAATCAGTAAAGCCTGCTAAACTCTTATTATTGCACATATTTGAAATCATTATAAATAAATTCAAGTGTTATCCGAACTGAAAGGATCTTCTCTCACTATCTCTAGTCGCTACTTTTAATTTTTTCAAGTTAATTTACTTTTAACTTTTACTTTTATATTTGATGTATTTATCCATAACTAGCTGTTTAATAGCCTAGTAAATACAATACAGTAAAGCTTAGTATTTATACAGTAAACATGTTTTGTTGTTTACATCCTCATCTACAGTATGTATGAGGGGAAAGAATCAAATAATAAATTCTGAATTATAATCTAATAGAATAATATTATAGAACTGGATTAAGAAACAGGTCATTTGGAATTACTGACACGTGGCGTCTTTAAAAATGGAGAAGCTTACCATGTAATTCAGTATCAGATACTACATTTGATTCGAATATGATTTTACTTTAAACTGCATTAAACTGAAAGGTGTGTTTCAGTTCTCAGAAGAAACCTGAATTCACCGAAGGGGAAAGGACACAGGATGTGAAAGTCTTCACATCTTGAATCCACGAAGCCTTGGCTTGGCGAATCAATAGAAATCCGACATGATGACATCACATGACATCATGACCGATTGCGATCACCTTATTTAGAAAAAAGCAGGGTGAAAATCCGAGCGAACGATTTAAAAAATCTGGATTCTGATTGGTCAGAAAGTGATTTTAAATATAACAGCAGCTCTGAGAGTAGAGTAGAGAGTAGAGCTTTAAAAATAAAACTAGCTGAACTAATTGTCATTATTGAATTATTTCTTGGACACGCCTCCTCGAGATGTTTGTACAGATGTATGTTGCGCTCTGACTCTTTCACCTCTTTACATCTCAGTCACCTCGGTACTCACACTACTTGTGCGAGTGATTCATTTCCGATCGTGACTAAAGAAAAGCCAGACGCTTCGGCGTTCGTCTCACTTCCTTCCTTTCTGTCTCCATTAAAACCCCCAGTGTATGTTACCTGGGTATTTAAGTACCTGCAGCTGAGTGTGGAAGCTTCCTTTATACAATTATTACAAAATAAAAACGTCCTGATCGAACCAACGCAGAAAGAATCCGTCCCTTCGTCTGGTCAAACAGGAAGACCAGATCTTTAATGCACTTTTAAATCATGCTTCTGATACCATTCAGTAAGGAATAAACCCCTCTGTGTCGTGCTGTTAAAGGGCGGAGAATGACGGAAAACGTATCTTAAAGTTGTAGCTTCGCCTCTGGCTGTTACAAAGCGCTGACACTGGAGACTCCTTCCATAGACTTTACATAAACGTCTCCTTACTTGAAGAAAACGTCACCGTATCAACGAATACACACGTGGTTTAACGTTTATGTAGAGCATGTGCCGTACATTTCCCTGTGAACGAGCTGGTGCTGTAGAAGCGCTAACGTTTAAGAATGAGAGCATGTATATAAATCCTGCACTAGAAAATTTATTAATTACTTAATTAACACCTTCTGACCAATCAGAATCCAGAATTCAACAGTGCTGTGATAGAAAGGTTATTAAAGTTTATTTAAATATTTAAATAAATTAAAAAAATTTATTGAATCAAGTCCTGGAAAATGTCAGACAGTGGAACGGCCTTGGTGCATGTGTGTGTATGTGTGTGTGTGTGTGTGTGTATAGTTCATAGGTGAGAGAATAGTCAACACAGTGAATAATTCACTGTGACTCAACTGAGCTCATATAAACAAACTTGTGCGGTGCTCTGTGTGTGCGTGTATTGTTTTTGCACTTTTCCTGAATTATTCAATCCTGAATTGTTCATCTCACGAATTATGCTGTGCGACACAGGTTCCCTGTGACCCTGAAAGGGATAAAGCGGTATAGAGGATGGATGGGTGAATGAATTATGCCCCATGTTGCCCTTCGCACACTTGGCCAAGTTGATGAGACACGAATTCGATTTTCTGCGACTCGGATCTGATTTATTTATTTTCTCTAAATTGTGTGGACACTTAAATATTACAGAATTGTGCAAAGAAGCTTGTAATGTGAACATAGCCACAGCTCTTCTACAGCTGTTCCATGCACATGACCTGTGATACCCAGGACCAGGTGCGGAACAGCGTAGACGAGGAAGAGCAGAAGAACGAGCGCGTCATGGAGAGGACCTGGGTCCGTCCAGATCTGCCCAGTAAGTGCACGTGGAAGCTCGGGCATCTGAAAACGGACTCTCCTCACATCCACGCAGAGCGGTGAGGAAGGTTTTATCAGCTAAACGCTACTTTTTCTTCATTTTAGATGGTATATAGCAGGATCCTGAATCACGGTGAGGTCTTAAACACAGTCATCACACCACAATGTCTGATTTTGCATGTAGGGCTTAGCACTGGATAAATCAGTATCAGTGGGTGAGTGACCGAGTGAATGATTGTGTGAGTGAGTGAGTGAGTGATTGAGTGAGTATGAGCAGTATATAGACGATATAACGTGCTCGTTTTCCCTGCAGAACAAAGGCTCCCAACATTCTACCCAACATCCTGAGACACATCGGAGAAACTCCACTGGTCCGCATTAACAAGATTTCCAAAATGTTCGGGGTGAAGTGTGAGATCTGTGAGTATGATGATTGTTTCTTAACCTTCTGACCTCTGAGTAATGCTTTCTCTCCTGTATCTCACCCAGTGCAGTTCACAAACCGAGGAATTAGTCAACATGCTGAACTTTGTGGAGATACAAAATCATCATCATCATCATCATGGTGCTCTAAATCACAATATCCACATAGTCATCATACCAAACATTCTACACGTACTTCATACACATGATATCTCCTGTGCAATTATTAATAGGTCACATGACCATTTCTACAAAAAAAAAAAAAGGTCCCTGAATAGGGGACGTACTGTACCTTAGAAAGTTTCAGAAATGTTTCTAAAAGATTTTCCAGCATTCCTGAGGAGGTCCTTTCCGTGCAAACTTTCCCCAAGTTCTCTGCAGTTGAAAAAGTTACTGAGTTTCTGAAATGCTTCTTGAGGTGTAGACGCAATCATTAATAGGTCACATGACCATTTCTACAAAAATGCAAAGGTCCCTGAATGGGGGGTGTACTGTACCTAAACCTACAGAGTTCCTGAAAAGGTTAGAGAGTTTCAAAAATGTTTCTAAAAGATTTTCCAGCATTCCTGAGGAGGTCCTTTCCGTGCAAACTTTCCCCAAGTTCTCTGCAGTAGAAAAAGTTCCTGAGTTTCTGAAATGCTTATTGAAGTGTAGACGTTTCTGAGTTCATTAAACGTTTCTTAAAGGAAGAATTTCCCAGGTTCGTCTAAAGGTGCAAAAAGTCAACACTTTTCAGAGTTACGGAAAACGTCTCCTGAGGTAAGAAATTTCCCAAGTCATCCAAAAGGGTTGTTCCCTTTCAAAGGGAACTTCAAGATTGCATTTAGCATAACAGTATGGGAGTGCCTTTCGCTTGTGACTGAAGTGTCTGAAGCTTGTGTAAAATCATACCTCTACTTATAGGCCTGCCATGATCAGGTGACGTGGCACTTAAGCGTGTCACATGATATATATATGGCACCTGTGAACCACGCCGCCAGCCTTATTATCTTCAACAAGACTGCATGTCTGCTGTTTGACTCATGCTCTTCTCGGAAGCCGAAGTGAGTTGGGTTTCAGAGCCTCACGGATCTGGGCCGGCAGCTAGCCGTCTTAGGTTCGGAGGGATCTGTTGTGGATCCGGAAGAGGAGCCGGAGACGAGCACTGCTCTATCTCTTGCTCTTCCAGGTTCGGCTTTCCGCTAGATTTTAATAGCAATTATTCTGTGCTAAAAACTGAGAGCAGCATATAAAGAGCCGCTTGAAGTGATTACTAAGGATGAGCTTTTTCTCCCCAATGAAAGTAAATCCTTCACACTCCAGAAACTCTTCTGTATTCCAGAAATGCACGAGGAAATATCAGGCTTCTGGGGGAAAACCATGCATAAGACATATTTATAACCCCACGATGTTGGATTATTCAGCCATTGTGGGGATTGAATGGGATGGCTATTTAGCTATGCTGAAGGTAAAGGGGGCGCTTGCGAGCTACCGCTCTCCACTGACGGCAGGTAATTAGGGGGGCCAGCTTTGCATCCAAATTACTACTATGCAGTAGTAGTCTTGCTTGTAGGTCACTGCAGACAATGACAGTGTTGCAGGCCTACCAAGCAGACTTGCTGAGTGAGCTCAACATATGGCGGCATTCAAAAAAGCCAGTGAAAAAAGCCTTCCCTGTTGTCTCAAGCTCACTTGCCTTCTGGGTCTCCCTCGCACTAGTGCTGGCCCAGGCTCAATTCATGGATGCCCGGGCCAGCACTAGTGCGAGGGAGACCCAGAAGGCAAGTATGGCAGCCCGCCAACCTCCGCAGACAGCCAGGGGAACCGGGCAGCCACATTCGCGGCCTGATCTGAGAATGGTCATAAAGGCCAAGCAGGCAAAGAAGAGCGGTCCTGAGGGGCCCTGGAGGGACGTATCGGGGACATGATGTTGTTAGGGCAGGGAGCACCCAGTGCTACTGTAGGGCCTCCCCTAGCCAAGGCGGTCCCAAAGTTTTCAGTGTTCTCTGGTCAGCTAGCTGTCACAGGGCAACGAAAATTTTATGCTTTCCCTCCAATAGAATGTGGTATAGTTAACGTCACTAAAAGACCATTGGGCAGCGTGGAAACTACTGTCAAATGTGTCTCCATGGGTTCTGTCAACCGTAGAAAAGGATTACCGGATCCAGTTTATAGCGCGTTCACCCCAGGTTCAGAGGTGTGCTCACCACAGTAGTTCAGACCAGACCAGAGCCTGACTTTAGTGCAGGAAGTAAGTAAGTAAGGCGATGCCTACGTGCTCTGAGAATTTGAGTCTCTGAATTTTCACGGTCTCTGATGCAGCCCTCATCTGGAGCAGTGTGACTCCATCCAAAAGTGGTGGAGTCCATACGGCTGAGGCCCATCTGCTGGCCACGCATACCTTCCTGGGACCTTTCTGTGGTCTTGAAAGGTCTGTCAGGGGCCACATTTGAGCCCTTAGAGTCAGCCTCTGAGAAGCTTCTGACTCTAAATGTAGCTCTTCTACTGTCCCTGACATCTCTCAAGCAAGTGGGAGCATTACAAGCTCTCTTGCAGGCTTTCTGCCCTCCTCCGTTCCTCACACCGGAACAAGAGAGGATGCATCTGCTGTGTCCAGTAAGGTGTCTTGCAGTGTCTTGTGTCTTGCAGTGACCCTCGGGCTTGGGTATTTTTTAACCGGCCGTACCCTCGGTATGAGGAAGTGTGTATTCCTGTTCCCATACTGTTATGCTAAATGCAAGGTTGTAGTTCCCTTTGAAATGGAACGTCAGTGTTACAAATGTGCACTTATATAGCGCTTTTATCCAAAGCGCTTTACACTGGTTCTCATTCACCCATTCACACACACACTCACACACCAACGGTAGCAGAGCTGCCATGCATGGCGCTAACTTGCCATCGGGAGCAACTTGGGGTTCAGTGTCTTGCCCAAGGCATGTGGAGTCACCCGGGCTGAGAATCGAACCGCCAACCCTACGATTAGTGGACAACCCACTCTACCACCTGACCCACAGCCGCCCACAAATGTAACCCTGGTCCATGAGAAGGGAACGAGATGTTGCATAGCACTGTCATACCAGGCAGGCCTGTGAATTGCATCTTCGCTTCAGATAAAAGAGTCTAGTGGCGTGGTTCACAGGTGCCATATATATATATATATATATATATATATATATATATATATATATATATATATATATATATATATATTTTATATTTTTTTATATATATATATATATATATATATTCAATTCAATTAAATTTTATTTGTATAGCGCTTTTTACAATAGTCATTCTCTCAAAGCAGCTTTACAGAAATAAAAAACAGGTATAAACAGTCATAAACAGATAAACAGAGACAAACAGGAACAGATAAACAGAAACAAACAGCTATAAAACAAATGGAATTTATCCCAACTGAGCAAGCCACTGAGTGGCGACAGTGGCAAGGAAAAACTCCCTAAGATGTTTTTTGAGGAAGAAACCTTGAGAGGAACCCGACTCAGAAGGGAAACCCATCCTCATCTGGGTAACACAGAATGTGAAGGTAACACAGATAATGCGAAAATGAGAAGTATGTATGGCCTTAGGAGCAGCCGTAGTCCCAGCAGAAGATTTGGGCTCATCCAGAGGCAGAGGGGATCTGGATCTCCAATATCTCCATAAATTCGTGTGGGGCTCGGCAAAAAGAGAGAGAGGGAGAAAAACGATTATTAGGACTGTGAAGTAGTGAGATATAATCTAGTCAGGGTAAGCTTGAGTAAACAAATATGTTTTAAGCCTTGACTTAAACACTGAGACTGTGTCTGAGTCCCGAACACTAATAGGAAGACTGTTCCATAACTGTGGGGCTCTATAAGCGAAGGCTCTTCCCCCTGCTGAAGACTTCGCTGCTCTAGGTAATGTCAAATAGCCTGCATCTTTTGATCTAAGTAGGCGTGGTGGATCATATGAAACCAGAAGGTCACTTAGATATTGTGGTGCAAGACTGTGTAGTGCTTTATAGGTTAATAAAATTATTTTAAAGTTAATGCGAGATTTTACAGGGAGCCAATGCAGTGTGCATAAGATCGGGGTGATATGGTCATATCTTCTAGTTCTAGTAAGGACTCTAGCAGCTGCATTCTGGACTAACTGGAGTTTGTTTATATTCCTACTGGAACATCCAGACAGTAAGGAATTACAGTAATCTAATCTAAAGGTGACAAATGCATGAACCAGTATTTCTGCATCATGTAGTGACAATATGTTTCTTATCTTAGAAATATTTCTGAGATGAAAGAAAGCTATCCTAGTAATATTATCTACATGAGCATCAAATGATTGGCTGGAGTCAATAATCACTCCGGAGGTCTTTAACTGCTGTACATGATGAAACAGAAAGTCCATCCAGAGTTACTGTGTAGTCAGGAAGATTACTTCTAGCTCACGTGGTCCTAATAAAAGTATGTCTGTTTTATCAGAGTTAAGTAAAGGAAGTTAGTTAACATCCAACATCTAATGTCATTTACACAATCCTCAACTTTACTAAGCTTCTGTCTGTCCTCCGTTTCGCTGACACATACAGCTGTGTATCATCAGCATAACAGTGGAAGCTAATTCCATGTTCCGAATAATTTGTCCTAGGGGTAACATATATAAAGTGAAAAGCAGTGGGCCTAAAACAGAACCCTGTGGAACTCCAAAAGTAACCTCAGTACGCATGGAGAAATCACCATTTACATCTACGAACTGATAATGATCGGTCAGATAAGACCTGAGCCAGGAGAGGACTGTTTCCTTAATGCCAACAACATTTTCTAATCTATCAAGGAGAATGGTGTGATCTATAGTATCAAAAGCTGCACTAAGGTCGAGTAACACAAGCAGCGAGACACAGCCCTGATCAGAGGTCAGAAGAAGGTCATTTACTACTTTAACTAACGCTGTCTCTGTGCTATGATGAGGTCTAAATCCTGATACATTTCATGTATGTTATTCCTATCCAAGTAAGAGCATAACTGCTTTGCTACAACCTTTTCTAAAATCTTAGAGATGAAGGGGAGATTTGATATTGGTCTATAGCTGGACAATTGAGATGGGTCAAGGTCAGGTTTTTTTATCAATGGTTTAATAACTGCTTATTTAAGAGATTTAGGTACATAGCTAGTAGTTAGGGAAGAATTTACTATATTTAAAAGTGACTTAATTACTCCTGGACAAATCTGTTTAAACAAACATGTAGGTACGGGATCTAGTATGCAGGTTGATGAATTGGCTGATGAGATTAGCGTAGCTAGTTCGGTCTCTATAAGTGGAGCAAAACACTCTAAACATTGATCCGATATTGCCACATTGTCAACTTATGGGTTTGTTACATTACTGACCGGTTGTAATTTAATGGCCTGTATCTCATGTCTAATATTTTCAATTTTATAAATGAAAAATTTCATGAAATCGTCACTGCTATGAAATGATTGAGTTTTTTCCTCTGAAGTGGTTTTATTCCTAGTTAGTTTTGCAACCGTGTTGAAGAGGAATCTGGAATTGTTTTGGTTGTCTCCTATTAAGGTGGAGAAGTAGATCTTTTTAGCATCTGCAAGGGATTTCCTATATTGCAGTAGGCTCTCCTTCCATGCTGTCTGAAATATCACCAGCTTGGTTTGGCGCCATTTACATTCTAATTGTCTAAATTTCTGTTTTAAGGATTGCGTTAGATCATTATACCAGGGTGCTAATTTTTTTTCTCTAATTATTTTTCTTTTGAGTGGAGCCACTCTATCTAGTGTGCAGCGGAGTGTTGACTCCAAACTTTCAGTTGCCTGATCGAGTTCTACTGGATCAGGCGCTGATCCAAATCTAATTGATGTCTCTGGTAGGTTATTTATGAAGCTCAGTGCAGTAGCTGATGTGAAGGTGAGGTGGATGTATTATGATCAATACGGATTATGAATGAGATAAGATAGTGGTCTGAGACAACTTCAGACTGCGGAAAAATTACAATATTTTCTATACTTAGTCCATATGTTAGTATGAGGTCAAGAGTGTGACCACCATTATGAGTAGGCCTGATTATGTTCTGATTAATCCCTACTGAATCTAAGATGGACACAACCGCTGTTCTCAGAGGGTCCTCCAGGTTATCAAAATGAATATTAAAATCTCCGACAATTAATGCTTTATTTACAGACACAACCAGGTTTGATACAAAGTCTGCAAATTCACTAAGAAATTCAGTATAAGGCCCTGGGGGTCTGTAAATAATAATTAGAGGAATTGGCTTATTTTTATGGCTACGTAATTTACACTGGTATAAAGAATTTCAAAGGAATTAAACTTATGACTATATTTTTGTGTGACGACTAGATTTTCACTATGGATAAGACCAACACCTCCACCTCTACCAGTTGAACGAGGCTGATGTACATAACTGTATCCAGGAGGACTGGCTTCATTTAATGCTACGTACTCATTTGGTTTAACCCAAGTTTCCGTTAAACACATTAAATTACATTCCTGGTCAGTAATGATGTCATTGACAATAAGAGCCTTAGACATAAGAGATCTAACGTTTAATAGACCGAGCTTCAGATCAAAAATGCTGGCTGTGCATTCAATATGATTGAATTTTATGTTAATTAGGTTACGAAGACAGACTCCGAGATTTCCTATATATTTGTATAGCTCGGGGAACAGACACAGTCTCTATAGGATGTATTACTGTTGATGGACTACTAATTGAACATTGATTATACTGACTGTTATTGTCAGAAGTTGTACTTATGGTAGACAGTCAATTGGAGTGAAGCGCCTTGGAGATGTTGTCGGACAGCAGTTCTGCTCCAACGCTGCTGGGGTGCAGGCCATCAGGACGAAACAACCTAGGACGCTCCCAGAACAGATTCCAGTTATTAACGAACACTAGATTCTGCTCATTACACCAAGAGACTAACCATTCATTTAAAGCGAGAAGTCTACTGAACTTTTCTGCTCCACGTCTGAATGTGGGAAGAGGTCCAGAGACGATGATCCTCGCTGTGGGTGAACTGCCTCGCACCTCGTCTCGATCAGGCTGGAGAAGTCCCTCTTCAGAACCTCCGTCTGCTGTAGCCTGGTGTCGTTCGTCCCGGCGTGCAGCACAACCACTCCAATGCGCTCGTCTATATATATATATATGTATATATATATATATAATCATGCAATGCGCTTAATTGCCACGTCACCTGATCATGGCAGGCCCATGATTTTACACAAGCTTCAGATACTGGTCACGTGTGCAAGGCGCTCCCATACTGTTATGCTAAATGCAACGCATGTGTAACCCCATGTGTAAATGCATGTGTAACTCCGACGTTTTGGTGAAGATGTTCCTGAATTCCTAAAAAGGTTGCTCCAGGAAGACATGTTCCTACGGTTCACATGTTCCTTTCTCAAGTTACCAAAATGGCTCCTTTGGTGAAAATGTTCTTGAAAAAATTCCTTCCGGTGAAAACATTCCCAATTTCCTGAAAAGATTCCTGCGGTAAAAAAAATTAATTAATACTTTTTTAAAAATAAATAAAGAAGGTTCCCAAATGTTCCTTCAGTGAACACATTCCTAAGTTCCTGGAAAGGTTCCTTCAGTTTTAATCAACTGACTTACTAAAAACATTCCTGCAGGATGAAAACATTCCAGAGTTACCAAGATGGCTCCTCCATGTTAGAGTTTCTGAAACGTACCTTAGGTGAACACATTCCTAAAAAGGTTCTTGCTGTGAAAACATTCCAGAGCTCTTGAAAAAGTTTCCTGCAGTGAAAACCATGTCTCTAGGCTGTGATTGTGCTACAAACTCAAAAACTCACCTTATCCACCCGGGAGTTCTGTGTTTTAAACTCTGACTTGGTGTCACTTACCGAACTCTTTTCCTACAGGATATAACGGAATCTTTCCCACTGTTGAAAGATTTAAATGAGCTATACTGTACATTTCCTGGGGTTATTTTATGGTAAATAAAACACTTCACCTGTACACCTCCACGTGAAATCCAGTCTAAGTTTGGCTCAGGCCAAGTCTACAAGTTTTTTTCTATGTTACGATTTAAGCTTGATTGCCAAGGTAATTTAAATATACAGTAAGGGTCAGAGTGAGTACTGCACATCACTGTGTTCCTCAAAAGCTCAAGGAATAACTGGAATACATCTTTACCGATAAATTTAGGAATACTGGAATACTCTGTCGATAAATACAGGAATGCTGTAACTTGGAAAAGTCACTCTATAAAATAAAGTTGTATATTATTATTATTACTACTACTAGTAGTAGTAATAGTAGTAGTATTGTATTACTCTGGATGCGATAATAATATTGAGATAATGCTGGAATACTCTTAATAATAAATACTGGAACACTCTACTAATAAATACTAGAATTAAATACTAGAATATTCTACCATAAATACTGGAACACTCATTACCAATATATGCTGGAATACCATCCATCCATCCATCCATCTATCTTTACCGATTACTCCTTCTTCAGGGTCACGGGGGAACCTGGAGCCTGTCCCAGGGAACATCGGGCACAAGGCAGGGTACACCCTGGACAGGGTGCCAGTCCATCACAGGGCACAATCACACACACTCTCACACACACCCATTCATACTGCTGGAATACCCTTAATAATAAATACTGAAATAATCCATCAACGAATACTCGTTACTCGTTAACAATATATTTAGGAATACTAGTAATAGTCTATCCATAAATACTGGAACATTTCATATTTTTAAATTATAGATCAAATAGATAACATTTCCTTGTCCAGCCTCTCGTTGCCCCGTCCCAACTTTTTTGAGATGTGTTATGGCCACCGAAATCAAAACAACCATTTTTTTTCTCCTTAACCATAGTTTAACCATATGATATGTTTCCTGTGTTCTATTGTGAATAACACGTGGGTTTATGAGGTCTGCAATTCGACATGGCGTCCCGACTTTTTTGTAAATCAGGGTTGTAGAATCCCAACCTCTAAAAAGTAAAGTCAATTTTCAAAAAAAGTCAAAATTCAAATGCTTTCATATATCCGTATCATGTGGAAACGGTTCGGAGATCTTGACCGAAATGCTAAACATGTCAACATTCAGTGCTCGATAATGTCTCAGAACATTAGTAGCATCATAAAAAATAAATAAATAAACAAACAACAACAACAGCTGCGTCGTTGAATAAACAGAGCAGGAGTGAACAAATCGCTGTAAGCAGATGACCAGAAGTCCACGCTTTTCTCGTTCTGACCTCTTATTGACCCTTTCATGTTGACTTTTACACGACAGCGGTTTTTTTTATTTGATGCGCTTGATCCTGCTCTTTAGCCGTCACACAAGTGTCCTTTCATTCTGACTCAGGACCTCTTTGTGTGTTAATCTGACCCTCTTTCTCCTGCGTTCATGACTTCTCAGACTTCTGGACCTACCTCTGAAATACGAAGCACATTTGGCCCAGTGTGTGTTCGCAGGAATCCAACCCCCCGAGGAGTGAGCCGGAATCCATTAGTATTTTTTAAAGTGGCTGTGATCCTGCATGTCACGGGAAAGGGCCCGTGTGGATGCAGGTTATCATCACCTGACTCCACCTGTTTAATCAGTTGATGCTGTCTGTTGTTTGGTTTTTTTTGTCTTTCATGTATTTATTAATTTTCATATGATTCATTTACATGTGATTCATTTTCACGTGATTCATAATCAAGCGATTAATTTCCATGTGATTAATTAATGTAGGATTCATTTACATGTGATTCCTTTACTAATTTGCTTCTCTTTAAATCCAGTTTCAGACTGTGATATTACAAAGGTCTTTCCAGATAATTACTTGCTACACTGTATGAGATAATCCCAGTAAAATCGCCTGAATTCTAGAATATAATTTGTTCACCGTGATAGGTTTAAATCCTCTAAAAACAGATTCGCAATTGAATAACAAATAATATAACGGTGTAGCATGTTATATATATAACAGTGTAGCCGAGGAGATAACACTAATAAAATGAAATAAACAGAAACACTAACCCAGTCAGAGCATCAAAACAGAGAATCACATTAATACAGATGACTAACACATTAAAACGCCTCTTTTTACAGCAGCAGCTACAGCAGCGGTTGTACGTGTGTCAGCGCCCTCTGGAACTCCGACTATCCTAACGTTATTGTGCCGTGACCTCGACTCCAGATCCTCACATTTATTCTCTAAATGAGTCACGGTCGCAGTGAGAGACTCGAGAGTAGTCTTCGTATGAACTATATCATCGGTGCAACCGGAGAAAGAGTGCTCCATTTCCCCAACGGTACCTTTCAGTGTTGATAAGGTAGCATCTGTAGCGACTTTATCACCAGCCAGCTGTGTTTTCATGGCCTGCAGGTCAAGCTGAATGGTAGACAGCGCACCCCCGAGAGTCTCCTGGAGCTTCTGGAGCTCCGTTTTTAAAATATGGGCGATGTCCTTTCTCAGTAAAGCCAGCAGCTCAAGCCGGAGTCAGGGTCACCGTTCGACAACACGGATTCAGGGGGAGAAGTGGGCTCGCTCACGGCGCACACACTAGGCCTCAGTTGTGTCTGAATGCTACCACGGGTTTTCGTGTTCTTTCCACACATTTTAAAGTGCCACAAGTTTAAAAGTGCAAATAAGGAAACGGAGTAGATTAAGTCAAAATATCATGTATGAACGCACAAATTAATTACAATTTTAATCGAAATCCAACTTCGCGTCCAACTTTCGTGATACAGAATTCCAATTCTGATCCTGTCTATCAAGAGACTCAGGAGTGGCTTCTGCTTGGTTGGAATGAAAACCTTCCCCCACACCTGACCTTTCCGGATAAGATCGGACACCCCTGCTGTTTGTGGTGCATTCGCTTAATGTTCAGTCATGACGGTTAAACAGGCCAGATGAGCGGCACAAATAACTTTAGAAACATTCAATGTCCCCTAATTTAGACCGAACAGGTTTCTATCTGATGTTTATGTAAACTTTATGGAAGGAGTCTCCAGTGTCAGAGGTCAAGCTTTAAATAAGTTTTTAAAACATTTTTAAAAAGAGACCTGTTTTCGTCTTAAGTTAAAGAAAGAGGCAAAAAGAGGTCTGTTTATAGCTGCTATAGCGTAAGTGAAAAACGTGTCGTGACTCAATTAATAAATGAGTGCAGAAAAGTTCTTCATGAAGATTTATCTTCCGTTGTATTGAAAGTGGTGAAATTGATGTTAGTGACGTTTTTAGCTTGATCTGTGTGTGTGTGTGTGTGTGTGTGTGTGTGTACGTGTGTGTGTGTGTGTGTGTGTTTGCAGTGGGTAAGTGTGAGTATTTTAATGCTGGAGGCAGTGTGAAGGATCGCATCGCCATTCGTATGGTAGAGGATGCAGAAAGAGACGGCATCCTCAAACCCGGAGACACCATCATCGAGCCCACCTCTGGAAACACAGGTGTGTGTGTGTGTGTGTCGTCTCACTTGTAGGCTATAACATACTGGTCATTTGTAGTTACACCTTGACCATACAGCTCACTTTACAGGTGTATAATTATTTACTGTTGTCTATCTGTTGCTGTGCACAAAGTATTGGCACCCAACTACCCCACACATCAATGTAAAGGGAGCACGATCAGTTCCAGTGTATCTGAGGTCGGACACCTCCTACATGTAGTCTCAGTTTCGGTACTGCCGTGCGCTTCTCGGTCCTTATTCTGTGTGTGTGTGTCTCTGTGTTGTGTCTCTGTGTGTGTGTGTGTGTGTGTGTACTCTCAGGTATCGGCCTGGCCCTGGTTGCAGCAGTAAAAGGATATCGCTGCATCATAGTCATGTCTGAGAAAATGAGCATGGAGAAGGTGATTACGTTTCATGAACTTAAAAATGAAAGAAAGTGAAGAATCTGATCTAGCATTATTGCATCATAGAATAAACGAGCCTATTAGGTTTCAGTATGCAAATGAAGGACGCCAGTTTATAAGGGTAGGGGCGGGGCATGTGGAGTTTTCCAATTTCCACATCCATCATTATCTTTGAAATGTAATTAACTTAACGTGATGTGTGTGTATATACATAACGTATGTACATAACATTAACATGTAACGCAGGTGGACGTACTACGCGCTCTTGGAGCAGAGATCGTCCGGACCCCGACCGCCGCCAGTTTCGACTCACCAGAGTCTCACGTGGGCGTGGCCTGGCGCCTGAAGAACGAGATCCCCAACTCACACATTCTGGATCAGTACCGCAACGCCAGCAACCCGCTAGCTCACTACGACAGCACGGCCGAGGAGATCCTGGAGCAGTGCAACGGTAACTCGTACATACAGAATCACGTCTGGTAGTGAAGGTGTGTGTGTGTGTGTGTGTGTGTGTGTGCTGTTTCGGGTGTCGCGACGTCCTGGCTGTTTGTCTGCAGGTAAAATAGACATGCTGGTGGCGGGAGCCGGAACAGGCGGGACCATCACCGGCATTGCACGCAAGCTGAAGGAGAAATGCCCAAACATCAAGGTAGAGCTCGGATCTCTCCATCACAACACGCCTCAAAGGGTCTCTGTACTGAGGTCTTTATACTGTAAATAGAGTTATAGAATATTTGTATTCTTTTCAGATTGTAAAGAGTCTGTGTGTGTGTTAGATTATTGGCGTGGACCCTGTTGGCTCGGCCCTATCACTGCCAGAGGACCTCAATAAGACCGAGAATACCCAGTTTGAGGTGGAGGGAATCGGATACGACTTCATCCCCACTGTACTGGACCGATCTGTGAGTGACAGCAGGTGTTTTACATCATTTCTGTAAACGGTTTATGTGTCATTGTGTCTGTTAGTAGTAGTGTATTGTGGGAAATGTTAATGACGGCGTTAATTGCGTAATCATGTGATGACCGCTTGTCAGGTGGTTGACGGTTGGTGCAAGACCAACGACGAGGAGTCCTTCAACATGTCGCGTATGCTCATCCGACAGGAAGGACTTCTGTGTGGTACGTTCCCTAATCGCTCAGGAAATCCATCATGATATCCAAGGCCTGGAAATATATCTCTTGCATCTCTTACATATTGCTTAACAATTTAGTAATTATCTGGATGGATCGTACAAGATAGTGACACTAAAACAAACAGTTTTGTAACAACCATCTCATTCTCTGGATTATTCTCTGGAGTAGCGGAGATCGTCTGTTGGATAGGAAATTGGATAGACCACGCCCACAGTACTAAGCGACACGACTGACTTCTTGCCTGCTAGTCGCTAGGTAATAATTGGGAGGGTATCAATACTTTTGAAAACAGGCTTTTTACAAAACAAATCGCTAGCTAAACACTTTGTGATTTGAAAATATTTAAATAATTCAAATAAATCTTAAAATACAGTATCTCACAAAGGTGCCGGGCTTAGTGGTTAGCACGTTCGCCTCACACCTCCAGGGTCCGGTTTACTGGTGTGAGTTGCATGTTCTCTGTTGGGGGTTTTCTCGGTACTCGTTTCTCCCCAGTCCAAAACATGCATGGTATTGGCAGCTAATTCCGTATAAGGGGGAGGGTATGTGATTGTGCCCTGGACTGGCACCCTGTCCAGGGTGTACCTGCCTGTGCCCGCTTCCGGGCCAGGTTCCCGCGACCAAAAGAAAGAGGGGGAGAAATGAATGAGATATCTCACAAAGGTAAGTACACCCCTCACATATGTGTAAATATGTGATGATATCTTTTAATGTGACACACTGAAGAAATGACACTGTGCTACAATGTAAAGTAGTGAGTGTACAGCTTGTGTAACAGTGTCAATTTGCTGTCCCCTCAAAATAACTCAACACACAGCCATTAATGTCTAAACCACTGTCAACAAAAGTGAGTACACACCTAAGTGAAAATGTCCAAATTGGGCCCAAAGTGTCAATATTTTGTGTGGGGACCATTATTTTCTAGCACTGCCTTAACCCTCTTGGGCATGGAGTTCACCAGAGCTTCACAGGTTGCCACTGGAGTCATCTTCCACTCCTCCATGACGACATCACGGAGCTGGTGGATGTGAGAGACCTTGTGCTCCTCTACCTACCGTTTGAGGATGCCCCACAGGGTTTAGTCCATCACCTTCACCCTCAGCTTCTTTAGCAAGGCAGTGGTCGTCTTGGAGTTGTGTTTGGAGTCTTTATCATGCTGAAATACTGCCCTGCGGCCCAGTCTCCGAAGGGAGGGGATCATGCTCTGCTTCAGTATCTCACAGTACATGTTGGCATCCATGGTTCCCTCAATGAACTGTAGCTTCCCAGTGCCTGCAGCACTCATGCAGCCCCAGACCATGACACTCCTACCACCATGCTTGACTGTAGGCAAGACACACTTGTCTTTGTACTCCTCACCTGGTTGCCACTACACGCTTGACACCATCTGAACCAAATAAGTTTATCTTGGTCTCATCAGACCACAGGACATGGTTCCAGTAATCCATGTCCTTAGTCTGTATGTCTTCAGCAAACTGTTTGTGGGCTTTCTTGTGCATCATCTTTAGAAGAGGCTTCCTTCTGGGACAACAGCCCTGCAGACCAATTTGATGTAGTGTGTGGCATATGGTCTGAGCACTGACAGGCTGACCCCCACCCCTTCAACCTCTGCAGCAATGCTGGCAGCACTCGTACGTCTATTTCCCAAACACAACCTCTGGATATGACGCTGAGCACGTACACTCAACTTCTTCGGTCGACCATGGCGAGGCCTGTTCTGAGTGGAACCTGTCCTGTGAAACTGCTGTATGGTCTTGACCACCGTGCTGCAGTTCAGTGTCAGGGTCTTGGCAATCTTCTTATAGCCTAGGCCATCTTTATGTAGAGCAACAATTCTTTTTTTTTAAGATCCTCAGAGAGTTCTTTGCCATGAAGTGCCATGTTGAACTTCCATTGACCAGTATGAGGGAGTGTGAGAGCAATGATACCAAATTTAACACACCTGCTCCACATTCACACCTGAGACCTTGTAACGCTAACATGTCACATGACACCGGGGAGGGGAAATGGCTAATTGGGCCCAATTTGGACATTTTCACTTAGGGGTGTACTCACTTTTGTTGCCAGCGGTTTAGACATTAATGGCTGTGTGTTGAGTTATTTTGAGGGGACAGCAAATTGTAGCTAAGTGTAATTTCTTCAGTGTTGTCACATTACAAAAATGTGAGGGATGTACTCACTTTTGTGAGATATTGTATATCTTCATATAATATGTTCACTATGTGCCTTTAAATTTTTTTTATAAAAGGGGGGTTTTTTTTTTTTTTTTAGAATATAATTTTTGTTTTTTTTTTTTTTTTTTTTTTTTTTGTGTTTGTGTGTTTTTTCTTGTTGCGCCGCCGGGAAGAAGGGAGGAGAGGAAAAGAAAAAAAAGTAGAAGTCATATAATATTTTTTTTTTGTTGGGGGGGGTTGGTTTTTTTTTTTTGTGTGGGGGGGGGGGGGGGGGGGGGGGGCGCTGGTGGTCATCCTGCCCGACTCGCTGCGTAACTACATGTAAGTGTTGTCCCCCTATCTATTTAGAGGAGAAATAAGTCACAATCATGAGAGTCGGTTTTACTTCCACGTGAGCTTTACTCGAATGAAAAAAAAACAGCTTTTCCTCCAGGTATGTGGGCGGAGGCTAAAGCAATCGATCCCAGGATTCAGACCAGCCTAATAGATGACTGATCAGCGTTATACTTACTTGAATTATCAATGTATTAATACATTAAAATGGAACAACAGCGAAAAATAAATACTCTTTTAACCCTCTTATTTTAAACATTTGACTATTTAACTTGTTACATGAGCATCTACTGACTCGAGTTCTGGATTCTCATTGGTCTGAAGGTGTCGAGTAGTTTTCTCTGACATTCGGGCAGGTCTATATTAACACACTCATTCTGATGCGTTACCGTCTCCATAGTAACAGCTCATCCACAGACACGTGTACGGCAGATGCTCCGCTAATAACTAACAGATTTCTGGTTCTGTAGCGTTTATGGGAGGAGTCTCCAGCGTCGGAGGTGAAGCCGTAACATTTATCTTCAGTCGTATTAACTCGGAGAGAGCGAAATAAGAAAGGCTGGTGATGGAACAGCTGTTTACAGCTGCTATAGCGTAAGCGAGAACAGGAAGTAACTTGTTTTCTGGACACTCCACAACATTAGATATAATTATAAATGGATAAAAATGGCATAATTCTTCCATTAAACTCCGCCTCATCACAGCACTCCCATCGTTGATTATTTTACTTTAAGAGCACGACTCGGAGCGTTTTATTCTTTACATGTGCTGTATAAATCCTCCACAGGTCCAAGTTCCTCAGCGACAAGTGGATGTGTGATAAAGGCTTTCTGAGAGAGGAGGACCTGATGATCGAGAAACCATGGTGAGCCCCACCCCCCTCCCCCCCAACCACACAAACACGTTCAGAATGGAAATATAACGTATAGGGATAAACAGATGTATCCAGAATAAAATACTGCAACAATCTCCAACCTTCTCATTTTGTAAATATGATGTTTGGTGTGAAAGTACAGTAATGTTTAAGGTCACATTATTTTTTTTAAAAACAACCCTGCCTGGTTTCCTCGTCTTCTCTGGAACAGGAGTGTTTGTTTAATAAATCTGCTGTTCATTGTAGCGTGTACGATGACGGAAGGGCGGCGCGGTGATCAAAGCAGGGACAGATGTTTATGCATTCAACTGCTTCGGTGCCGAGGTCTCTGATGATCGAGCTGATGATCAACACATGTTTCAGCACATGAACACAGCAATAAAACTCAAACACTCACCTTGATTTACACTGAAATACAGGTTCATGGGTTGCATGAGCCAATTGAAACTATCCCGAAATGTTTGGGTGTAGTTACAGACGAACACATAGAATTATAATGAATCTGTAATGGTAAATATTCTTAATGGGGAAATATAATGGCTTTAATGGAAACCATTATGGTCCCTCTGGGTCACTACTGGTAATTTGTTGGCTTCTATTGGTGGCATGTTATGTCTAGTGGATTCGGTAAATACTGGTTTGGTTCTAATGGTTAGGTGATGGTTTGTCATGGTATTTGTAGTGGAAACCATTAGAACTTCTGTAATGTTCCTATTGTTTTGTTTTTTTTTCAGCAGGGAAGAACCTGGCAACCCTGCCTTAATGAGTTCCAAAATGAAAGTCATATTTATTATTAAGATATTTATGCAGCTCATATTCGTATCATTTATCTGAACACGTTGTCTGTAATAATAAACGTATTCAGTTATATATCTAGTCAGGAATGTAAGGAACGTGGTCTCTCTTCACCTCGCCGGTACAGGTGGTGGAATCTGACTCTACAGGAGCTGCATCTCTCGTCCCCTCTGACAGTTCTGCCGTCTGTCAGCATTAAAAACACCATTAATATCCTGAAGGAGAAGGCGTTCGACCAGGCTCCGGTAGTCGACGAGGCCGGGTACGTCCGAATACACGACACGTGCACTGATGCGTGTTTACAGTAGTGCAGAATACAGTGAAGAAATCTTCACCACTCCTCTTGAACCTGGCGTGGTGTTGCAACCTGAAACGGACTTATAGGAATTATTTGTTCTCCAAGTAATGATCAGCGTGGGGCACTTTTACTTTTTTTTTCCATCATTGTAGATTATTTTGCATGATGCTACCACCAGCATGCTTCTCAGAGTGGAGGTCTTTCTCAGGATAATGAGCAGTGTTGGACACTTATACGGTTTTAAAAAAAATGTCCTTTATTTGTAAATAATTTTGCTGATTATAGTACACCCCCTCCCACACACACACATATTTTAGTTATGATGTGAATTTCAGCAAAGTATTGTGTAGATGTTTAAATAAATTAATTAATTAGTTTGTGTGTGTGTGTGTGTGTGTGTGTGTGTGTGTGTGTATAGAGTGATCGTGGGGATGGTCACACTGGGTAACATGCTGTCCTCTGTACTTGCCGGGAAGGTCAGTCCATCTGACCCCGTCTTCAAAGTCCTGTATAAGCAGTTCAAACAGGTAAAACCAACACACACACACACACACACACACACACACACACACAGATTCAGGACAGATGAATAGCAGCCAAAACATGACACAAGTACAAACTTCACAAGGACTTCATAACTGCTTTGTAAAAATGTGTCTCTGTGTGTGTGTGTGTGTGTGTGTGTTTGTGTGTGTGTGTGTGTGTGTGTGTGTGTGTGTGTGTGTGTGTGTAGGTTCATCTCACAGATAACCTGGGAAAGCTCTCCCGGATCCTGGAGACGGACCACTTCGCCGTGGTGCTGCATGATCAGATCCAGTGTAAGGGAACTGTATTTGACTTTTCTCCGTATTCCAGTGAGGCTGAATCCCGAACGCTTTCCCTGTTCACTACCTGTGTTCACTACCTGCACTCACTACCTGTGTTCACTATCTGTACTCTCTACCTGTGTTCACTACCTGGGTTCACTACCTGTGTTCACTACCTGTGTTCACTACCTGTACTCACTACCTGTACTCACTACCTGTGTTCACTACCTGTGTTCACTACCTGTGCTCACTACCTGTGCTCACTACCTGTACTCACTACATTTACATTTACATTTATTCACTTGGCAGACGCTTTTATCCAAAGCGACTTACAAATAAGCAAAGCGATATATCAAGCAGGGAACAATACAAGTAGTGCTACTATACAAGATCCATTAATTGAATACCAGAGGAAGCAAAGCGCACAGAGTCGAGGTGTAAGTGCGTTGTGTGTGGGTTCTTTTTTTTTCTCTAGGAGTTGGTTAAGTGTTCACGGAAAAGGTGGGTCTTTAACTGTTTTTTGAAGATAGTGAGAGATTCTGCCGTCCGGATTGAGATCGGAAGAGCATTCCACCACTGGGGAACGGTAAGCGTGAAGGTTCTGGAAAGGGACCTTACGCCACGCTGAGTGGGAACTACTAAACGTCGGTCGCTAGTCGATCGCAGATTACGAGAGGGAATGTATGCCTTCAGGAGAGAGTTGAGGTAGGAGGGTGCTGTTCCTGACAAGGTCTTGTAGGTGAGCATCAAGGCCTTGAACTTGATGCGGGCAGCTACAGGAAGCCAGTGGAGGGAGATGAAGAGGGGTGTGACATGAGTTGTCTTGGGCTGGTTGAAGACGAGGAGCATTCTGAATCATCTGAAGGGGTTTGATGGAGATGGCTAGGAGGCCTGAAAGCAGTGAGTTGCAGTAGTCCAGTTTAGAGATAACAAGAGCCTGGACTAGTATCTGTGTAGCCTGTTTGGTGAGTATGGTCGGATTTTCTTGATGTTGTACAGGATGAATCTACAGGACCTTGCAGTTGCTGAGATGTGGTCTGTAAAGGTCAAGCCGTCATCAAGAATCACCCCAAGGTTCCTGGCCATCTTGGTTGGCATGAGTGTAAGTGAACTGAGCTGTACAGTGAAGTTCTGGTTGATTGAGGGATAGGCTGGGATGACGAGAAGCTCAGATTTTCCCAGGTTAAGCTGAAGATGGTGCTTCTTCATCCAGACCGAGATGTCTGACAGGCAAGAAGAGATGCGTGCAGAGACGGATGGATCGTCAGGCTGGAAGGACAAATAGAGCTGGGTGTCATCAGCATAGCAGTGATAGGAAAAGCCATGAGACTCAATCACCTGACCGAGAGATGTAGTGTAGATAGAAAAGAGGAGTGGACCCAGAACTGACCCCTGTGGAACGCCAGTTGTGAGTTGCTGAGTTTCAGAAATAACTCCGCTCCATGATACCTTGAAGGATCTGTCCGAACGATAGGATTCCACCCAGCGTAGAACCGTTCCAGTGATGCCCAGGTTGGAGAGAGTTAATAGGAGCATCTGATGGTTCACATTGTCGAAAGCAGCAGAGAGCTCAAGTAGGATGAGGATAGATGATCTAGAGGTTGCTCTTGCTAGTCGTAAGGCTTCGGTGACAGAAAGCAGAGCAGTCTCCGTGGAGTGGTTGCTCTTGAAGCCAGACTGCTTGGTGTCTAGGAGGTTGTTCTGTGTGAGAAAATTGTAGAGTTGATTAAAAACGGCTTTTTCAAGAGTTTTGGAAAGAAAGAGGAGGAGGGAAACAGGTCTGTAATTGTCAACTATAGCAGGGTTGAGTGATGGTTTTTTAAGCAGTGGGGTAACCCGGGCTTGCTTAAATGAGGTAGGGTATGTGCCAGTAGAGAGCGATGTGTTAAAGATGTGTGTAAGTGCAGGTAATAGTGTGGGAGAGATGGATTGAAGAAGTTGAGAAGGGATAGGGTCAAGGGGACAGGTTGTGGGACGGCTAGAGAGGAGGAGTTTAGAGACCTCAGTCTCTGAGAGGGGAGAGAAGGAAGTCAGTTGGGAGTTACGTTTAGGAGGAGTCGGTCTATGCATGTCTGGGGTTGAGAACTGGTTCCTGATTGATGTAACCTTGCTGGAAAAGAAAGTTGCAAAGTCATCTGCAGTGAGAGAGGTAGGGAAAGGGGAGGAGGGGGACAGAGAAGAGAGGAAAAAGTTTTGAAAAGAATGCAGGTGTTGGGAGAACTACCAATCTTATCTTGGAAGTATGTGGCTTTAGCAAAAAAGAGGAGAGAAGTGTCTGGTAATTGGTTAGGTCAATTGGATTGTTTGATTTGCGCCATTTTCTTTCAGATGCTCTTAGTTTAGCCTGGTTGCTACGCAGAGCAGAGCACACTACCTGTGTTCACTACCTGTACTCACTACATGTGTTCACTATCTGTGTTCACTACCTGTACTCACTACCTGTGTTCACTACCTGTGCTCACTACCTGTGCTCACTAACTGTACTCACTACCTGTGCTCACTACCTGTGTTCACTACCTGTACTCACTACCTGTGTTCACTACCTGTACTCACTACCTGTGTTCACTACCTGTGCTCACTACCTGTGTTCAGTACCTGTGTTCAGTACCTGTGTTCACTACCTGTACTCACTACCTGTACTCACTACCTGTGTTCACCACCTGTACTCACCACCTGTGTTCACCACCTGTGTTCACTACCTGTACTCACTACCTGTGTTCAGTACCTGTACTCACTACCTGTGTTCACTACCTGTGTTCAGTACCTGTACTCACTACCTGTACTCACTACCTGTGTTCAGTACCTGTACTCACCACCTGTGTTCACCACCTGTGCTCACTACCTGTACTCACTACCTGTACTCACTACCTGTGCTCATTACATAGGGTGTAACAGCACCATGTAGAACGTATGTACAGCTCTATATTCCTGTATTAACTCCTATTTTAGCGTTGTCTGACAATGTTTGCCCCTAAAGTTCTCTCTATTTCCACCGTGATTAAAGTATTGGCACCCCTGGCTTTATCCGGCCCTCTGTTATTCTGTGATCGCTGGAAGACTGGAAGCAGCTGCGTATTTAATCGCTGCTTAAAGTAAAAATGCGTGGGGCTTTTGTGAGATGCAACTGATAGACGAGTAACAAGTATGGTTTTACGTTCTCTTTTGCTACCTTGCTTTTTCCGTCTCTCTCTCTTTCTCTCACTCTGTCTGTCTGTTTCTTTCTTTCTCCCTTTATCTGTCTCTCTTTCTGCTCTGGTTGTCTTACTCTCTGTATGTCTCTCTTCTCTGGCTGTCTCACTGTCTGTCTCTCTTTCTCAAGACGTGACAGATGGCTCGTCTGCTCTGAAGAAGATGGTGTTTGGGATCGTCACGGCCATCGACCTGCTGAACTTTGTAACCACTCGTGAGAGGAGAGAGCGCACACTGTCAGAGAGCTCGCTCCCCGATGACCTGTAGCTGATCTCTGACACACACACACACACACACACACACACACACACACACACACACACACACACACACACACACACTGACACACATATGCAACAGTAAGCAATAAAGCGTTATATATTTTAGCGGGTTTCTTTTAATGCAGGTGCATATATGTATGAGATTAAAGGTGCGGTCTGTAAGGTTTAAACTTGTAACAGTCATACAGCTTTAAATCTGGGAGTCGCAGTGTTGCTCTCTGATCTCTTCACGGCAGGCTTCTGGTTACATTATTCTGGCCCGGAAATTGGGTTCAACCCCAGCTGGAATCAAATGCTGTCATCTGTGCACTTTAAACTTACTTTATTCGCCATGCAGTAAAGTTTAAACTGCTGTTTATCATCATCATCACTTTACTTATAACCGTTTTACTTTTTCGAGATATGTATATACTTGAATTAATACAGAGGGATGCTTTATTATAACTTTCAAATGAGCGCTGCTGCTTTCTCTCCGATTTGGTATTCTGTATAAAAGCTCGACTGCCCCCTCGTGGCCACATGGGGTCACTGCAGAACAGCCAAAGAATAAGAATGGTAGAAATATCTGCTGTATTATTGGAGGACTGTGAATGATGATCGAGGCTTTGGCCTTGTCTTCAGAATACTGGATAGTTTTAATCATTTGTTTAGTTATTTCTTCTTTCACTTGTTGATTTACGGGACATTAAAACTGTGTGTAAGACGTGGATGTAAATAAGGAAGGGCGGGAGGCTTGAGGTCATCAGATTCATGTTACAACCTCTAAAACGTCTTTTCTTTTGGACGTCATCTGATGTGTTTTGTTTTCTGAGAGGAAAATTTTGTAAATGCTGCATTAAATCCAGTCTTATTTTAAATAAAAATTAAATAAAAATTCTTCTTTAAGACAGATTGTGTTTCTTACTTTGTTGCCACAAGAGAAAGCGGTGAATTACCGCACACACTTACAATTACAACCAGAGCCTATAGAACACGAAAGTGTTAAAAAAAAAAAAAAAAAAAAAAAGGGAACGTGGGCGGGATTCCAGTACTGTCTTTCTCCTGTCAATCACAGCAACGATAGCCAATCGTGGGTGTCTGTGAGCTCATATATACAGAAGAGGGCAGATAACGCTTTCCTCCAACTGTGTTAAAGCTAGTCTATACTTCTCAGCTGTCCACTATTGCTGGAATACTTTACAATTTTATTCATCACTTACTAACACGTGTGTGTGTGTGTGTGTGTGTGTGTGTGTGTGTGTGTGTGTGAGTGTGAGGACATTGTGTTTATCCAAATACCTCAGTGATTCCAGGGAACCACCATTCACAACAGTAGAAAATGAAAATTAAGAAGACACACAACGTGTTTGTTTTCCACAATAAAGCCGTCACACATTTTTCAGATGAAGCTATTAAAAAAAAATGAGTACAAAGTTTTCAGCTGGGCGTGTCTTTTTCCCCCACATCAAAAAAAAAAAAAAACACCTCACAAAACTAAATACAAGATGAAGCTTTTTTAAAAGAATTAAGTGGCAGGAGAAAAGGCAATTCTCGGTGACAGAAGTTCTCATATCACGTTTATTATAAGAGAGATTATTTACCAGTATGTGAACGAGGCCAGAATGAAAGGGAGGACAAGTTACAGAAAACATGTATTGGGTGTGAATTAAGTGAAAAGAAAAAGAAGTGAAAATCTGCTGCGGTGATCATGGACACCAAGCAGGAAAACTGGTAGTTTTAAGATGTTTAACTTATTACTTGTGTCATGTCTTTGTTTTACTGTCGGTTCTTTCTCTTTTTTTGGTCTTATCCCTTCTTACCTCCATTTACCTCCAGATTTCCCCCCCAAATTCTTTTCATTTCTGATGTTCCTTTTGGTTTTATTCATACCTGATACCGGTCACCCCTCTACAAAGGTGCGACAAAAAGCTGACTCAAGGCTGGTCTTAAATAACCTGCCTGATAGGTGCAGGCAATCCGGGTTAACCAGCCTGGAGAATTCTGGGTAATGGAGTTCTCCTGAACTGCTGCCTCTTACACAGGATCCAAACACAACAGATTTAGATCAAACGGCTGGAAAAGTGCTGATGATCAGGATTAGGACGCCTCAGATCGAGCCCCATACTAAAGGAATGCCATAATTAGGACCCGATGATAAAAGGTAAGATTGGCGCATGCCGAGTTAAAATCTGAAAAGGGAAATGAATAAGCATTCATGTAGGAAAGTGATTTCATTATAAACCTTTCTTGGGATGACTAGAACATTAAAACAATTCCTACATGGTCCAGCGGTTCCAGGTTCCCCGAGACCCTGGAGGATAAGCGGTATAGAAGATGGACGGATGGATCAAGGAAGTTTACAGCTTAATTTAGAGCCATCTCTGTGTTGAGTGTCTTCTCAGAAGAAGACTTTTGGAGAACTTACGGAAAGTTCTCCAAAATTCCCCAAGTGGCAAAGCACAAACTCTTCTGTCTTGAAAATGTCATCAAGCGTACAGTTACAGCTTCAGAGACTGGAGACTCCTTCCATAAGTGTTACATAAACATCCTACAGAAAACATCATATCAGTGATTACACACTTTTTTTTTACGTGTTACCATGGAAACAAAAACATATCAGAACAGTCACATTAATATGAACCTTAGCTGCATTAATGTCAGAGCTGCTGCTATAGAAAACTAATCAACACCTTCTGACCAATGAGAATTCAGCAGCGCTGTGGGCGTGGGCATCATCGTTTCTGCTTCTTATTTTACAGCTAGTCTAAGTGAATATAATTTCATACTCTCGTTTCACTGTGCTGTTTAATATAGAGTTACTTATCTATTTGTAGCAGTTATAGTATTTCCATAATCTACACGCTGCTGCTGTGAAAAAGTTGGCCAGCAGGTGGAGTAAGTCAACAGCTCTTCGTACATGTGCAACAGGCAAGTGAAAATGTGAGTGATCACTGCTGAGAGCACATACTGTAGGTTCATTCTGGACAACATCAAGACCCTACCTCACCGAACAGGCCACTCAGATACTAGTCCAGGCTCGTGTTATCTTAAAACTGGACTTCTGCAACGGATTACTCCGGGACGTCCCACCTGCTCCATCAAACCCCTTCAGATGATTCAGAATGCAGGGGCACGCCTCGTCTTCAACCAGCCCAAAAGAACTGTATTACACAGCATACAGTCATACAGTCAATATGTTCCAAAAGTGGTTGATGACAGATCCTTTATCATTGTAATCCATCCAACTTCTACCGCTTACCCCTTTTTCAGGGAACCTGGAACCTACATAACTGGTTAAACACACTCCCTCTCCACTGCTTTACAAGCACCTGAAATAAAATGTCAACAACAACAACAATAATAATAATAATAATAATAATAATAATAATAATAATAATAACAGTTTGTTGACACCATCGGTTTGTTTTTCTAGAAAACTATGCAATTGGCTCTTGTTCAAGTTTCGTTTCTCCCTCCACTCTCACACACACACACACTCACACACTCTCTCTCTCTCACACACACGCAGTACATTGCTCAGACCAGTTTCGCTTTCTCGGAAAGCACGTGGTTTCGTTTCTGGCTGTTCCAGCATTGCAGCAGCTCCCCACCGCACCCCCATCTACTTTATACTTTACCCATGGCTATTTCTCCCAGCCTTGTCTCTTTATATTTCCCTTTCACCTCTCATTTAACTCATTAGTTCATTACACAGCTCATGAGTGAGTCCAGATCTGCTAAGTGTGTTAATGTGAAAATGAAATGGAATTTTTTTTTTTTTAACGTTAATTATTAATTGATCTTAGTGTGCTGCTTCCTAAGTGTAGGGGAGAGTGGGGTCAGATGTAACATGTCATTGTTTTTGGAAAATCGTAAGAGTGAAATATTCTGAAGCGCCACGTTTTCAGCGTACGATAGGTACATTCGTCTTTTATCCGCTGGCAGTAATTCCGTGCCTGAGGGCATGACCAGTTTGTTCTTTCTTTTCTTTTCTTTCATGCACCCTGCCAGGAAACACTGGAAAACACGGGTCAAAATCCCCAGCTGTCAAAATGTCAGCATGATGAGTGAACAAAAACGGAACTATTTTTTGTTTGTACGTACCTGCGATATGTCCGGACTAATTTAAATGGTTCGGTGATGTATGACACACAAGCAGGGCTATTTCTAAGCGTGGTCGCACGAACTAGGCGGTCTCAAATGAGCGCCCCAAAGCCCCCGCCCCCACCCGACTCACTCGCCCACAGGAAAGAGAGTACCCAGCTTGGGCATTCGGGGCTGTAGTCTTGAAGATTTTTTCTTTAGTCTTTAGTAGTGAATAATCACATACTGAGCAGTTTGTCTGTACGTAACTGAAAGTCAGTCAAAGAAGACTGAAGTGTTGTAATTTTGTATCGTCAGTGAATGAAGTGTCCGGAGTGTGAACGGAGGTGAGATCAATAAGACAGGGTTTACAGGAAAATACATGGAACTTCTCATGTCTTATTGGCTGACAGGTCTCAATTCTGCCGAACGCTAGTTCATACAGTCAAGTGTGAGGGAAAAATGGATTCCGCAGATTTTTATTTCATTATTTTTAACCAGTAAAGGGGTTGAAACTGAAACACGAATATTCTCTCCTGCTGAGCAGGAAAACAAGTCGTGTAAATGTCTATATGAGTTACAAGTTAGGTGAACATGATATGAGCAGAGAGTCTCCATGGCAGTGTAGCAGCTAAACCCATACAATGATAGCTTAGCTGTTCCTCCCCTTGGTTAGCGACACCAAACTAGCCTAGTCTCGTGTTAGATAGCTAAAAAGTCTTATATTTTATCGGTCTGATAGTTCTGCAAACAGTGATAACACTCGAGGTCAGTTTTATGACAAAATCCAACTTGTTGTCTTGATCCTGTCATCCATTGGCAGGTTAATTACCACAGCTTCCGTTAAAAAAGAAAAAACAACAACAACAACCTATTCTTAAACGCTACTTGAAAAAAACATATATAATACAAACTAAGTATGAAAACCTTTGGAAACCATTTTGGTTAAAAATAATAATAATAATTCCTACCCTCTTCAAAACACTGGGTTAAAAACTACCAAATTGGGTTATTTTTTAGACCAACGACTGGGTAAATGCACACATTTTGGGTTAAACTAATCCACCAAGTTGGGATGTTAATTTTAACCCAGCAAACAGGTTTTACAAAAATGCTGGGTTCATTTTATTTCAGAAATGGGTGAATATTTTCAGGTTTATTTTTACCTTTAGAAAATGTCAAATATACCGCATTATAAACAAATTACGTCAATCTCCTTTAGTTATACACGAGAAGGTGATCAGAAATGTGTTGTTAGAGCTGCTAAAGCTGCTCATATATTTAAGATGAAAACGTCCAATTTTGATCAAAGGAGACGTTTAAAACATCCAAAAACCCAAGTGACCAACTTACGATCCAGTGGGCGTTACAAACAAGTTAGCAAAACAAGTTAGCTAAAGCTAATGAAGATAGCGGTGCATTTAGCGTTGTTAAAACTGGGCCGTTATCGCACATTTTTGCACATTTTTGCTTTTTCTAGTGTACTGTAAAGGTTTTGTGGATAAATATATTAACACGAACCTTGTTTCTAGAACCTAGAGTGTCATTTCATCTGTATATGTCGACCTACGGGATTCACCTGTGTGTGACGCTAAACGCTAAATATATATATACTTTTCATCAATTTTTCAACCCTGACCAGGCAGTTGCTAAGGATGACGGAATTAAGCTCTTTTCTTTGCTAAACATCTATTCTTCATTGTGCGCATTAATGTGAGGCACCACATGATGGATAAAGACATCAATCAGATGAAAAACCACTGATGTGCTTAGGCCTTTGAGTTCATTCCTCACATTCATCCTTTCTGTCTTTCGCAGCGAATCGTCATACTTCTCATAAAGCTTGTTTTTGATGTTGAAATTACACACATGTAAAAACTATTCGGTATGCATCATATATCAGTAAGGTGTTCAGTTTCCTCAGCTGACCATAACCACTGTTTCCCCTGTGAAACTTATGACAGGAAGCAGCATGACAAGTCCAAGAGAGAGCAGACCGCTTCAGGGTTCCACTGAATAGAGCCACTGGTTTTTTGTTTGGGTTTTGTTTCTCCCAGACAATTTCCAAACTCCGTTTAACGCCAATCAACCGAAAGCACATCCCTTTTGTTTTTTGTTTTTTATCAGCTGTCACACTTCAATCATTTACAGGTTTATGTGTTAAATTCCAGGAAATAGTAAGCTTGTGTGCACAATATAAACGTAGACATGTGGTTATTAGTCTTGTATCAAATGTCATTTCTTAATTGGGATATCAAGTTATAGGTGTGTGTGTGTGTGTGTGTGTGTGTGTGTGTGTGTGTGTGTTCATCGAAAACTCTACTCAAAGAATCAGTTCTCACGGTCCCTTATGTGTTCTTTCAAACTCCACCAAACTGCTGGGACATAAACTCAATCGTGACCTCAATCTTTTTTGCAGGTAGGGATAATGAGGACGCTACCGCGCATGTGCAGAGCGAGGGTCTCGACCGTAGCTGATCAGAGCAATTGATCGCCATACAACCGACCCCGCTCTCCCCTTCTACCAAACATTTTGGTCAAATGGCTTCGTCGAATTAAAATAATCCTCAACAAAATAAAAAAATAAAAAAAGGTTCTTTGAATGTTTACTGCTCCATATGTTTTCTGATTTCCACTCGAACCCACCTTCTATCAGACCTTTTATTACTATCTATATTTTCAGTCCTGAATTCTCTCTGAAATGAAATGCTTGGAATTTGAATCTTATTTGTGTGAGCAGAGTTCATTCCCATCTGGCCTGAGGGCAGTTCCTCCTGCTGCTGCGACCTCCTGAGTTTCTATTCACTCCTGAGTTGCGTTTTGTGAAGTTTACGTTCACGACGGGGGGAGGACGCACCCTGACCAGAACAGCCAGGAGAACGGGGGCGGGGCGAACACACGCGCATTCGCTGAGGATTGGCTGTCGACTGGAGGTAGGGCGAATCACGATAATCTCGCGTTGTGATTGGCTGAAAAAACTGCAGTCAGCTTGGTCAGTGTCTTAGGTGTGGAGAAATAAACCTTCTGCAGAATCCAGCGTGCTGTGAGAACCAGACATCTGGCACCATTCTCCAGCCTACAATAATAATAATAATAATAATAATAATAATAATAATAACCTGCACAGATCATCTTGTTAAATTATACACACCTTCCATTATTGGACCAAATCCGAACGAGTTTTAAAGGTAAGAGATGGGAATGGGATCTGGGTATGAAATGCTCGAATTAATAACTGAGAAGGGTTTTGTCCTGGATCTCTATTTTTAATTATTGTTTGGACTTTACATCCCATAGCTGTATATGTAATAGTTTCATATCTTTAATAGCTATATCAGCTTAAACATTATTATTATTATTATTATTATTATTATTATTATTATTATTATTATTATTATTATTATTATTACTGTTTTGTTGTTGTTGTTGTTGTTGTTATGTATTTGATATTGATATTATTTAAAAGTTTGTAAAAGCGTCTTTGTGTGTGTGTGTGTGGGGGGGGGGGGCAGAATTGGATTTGCAACAGATTTATTTACTTGTTTGTTTGTTTTAAGATTTTCTTTCGTATACTTGCAACTGTAAAGTAGGTTGCAGCTCACCTGAAGTTTTTATCTTGAAAAATTCGTCCTAAAAATTCGTCCAAAATGTTCTATAAAAAAAAAAAAAAAAAAAAACCTTTACAAATTTTTTTTTACAAAAGTAAATGCTACTAAATTGTACTCGTTGAACACGACCTAACTAAAACACTATAATCAGTGCGAAAACCTACAGCTACATACACTAACCAGAGGCACCGATGATCTAATACGTATAGTTTGCTGTTATACATATACCGGAGCGTACAGTATAATGACACGCAGTTGACTGAGCCTCAGGTGTAAACATAGCCTGTATCGAGCGTTAATGCAAATGACATGACTAGACAGAGGACATTAGGAGAGTTGCGGTATTAGACAGGACACTTAACACAGTACACAGAAAAAAAAACAGCGCAGTTTTAGGGTAGTGTGTGTGTGTGTGTGTGTGTGTGTCTAGTCGATGCTGACTGATAAGTCTTAATGGTGTCAGTGTGTGTAGAACGTTGATAAGAAGCTCAGACAGATACCAGACAGGTCAAGTATTGAAATAAATAAATAAAGGAGTGTAATATTTCTGTTTTATACATTCGGTTCAACCTGCAGGACAGGTGTGCAGTCCTGTGTAGAAGTGGCTGTGCTGAGGGAGGTGATCAGGAGGACGGAGAGGCAACGGGGACGTGATTAGGAGGACAGGGACATGAATAAGAGGACGGGGAGGCGATCAGGAGGACGGACAGACGACGGGGACGTGATTAGGAGGACTGGGAGGTGATTAGGAGGATGGGGAGGTGATTACGAGGGCGGGGAGGTGACGGGGACGTGATTAGGAGGACTGGGAGGTGATTAGGAGGACGGACAGGCGACGGGGACGTGATTAGGAGGACTGGGAGGTGATTAGGAGGATGGGGAGGTGATTACGAGGGCGGGGAGGTGACTGGGACGTGATTAGGAGGACTGGGAGGTGATTATGGACAGAGATATATACAGAGACTCCTAACGTAGGAATTTGAACCCGCTCAGTCTTTTCACTGCTCTCTGTATACAGTGGTGTGTGCTCTCGTCTTCTTCTTCTGGATTCATCAGTGATTTCTTGTTTTGTTGACATTAAGAAAGAGGTTATTGTCAGCGTACCGCGTTGCGAGGCACTTCCTCCCAGTAGTCTCGACATTCCTGGAATCAGTGATGAATGGAGTGGAGGCGTAGTTACCTAATGAGAATATCGAATGCAGCTTCTTTTTTTTTTCCCTATTCATCTGCTCAAAAGAAGACTCAAATGAAGTCATTAAGCATGGCTTACTGCACTTTTATATACTGTATATAGTGTGAAGATTGTGGGACTGAGACATGGAATTGCAGATCAGCGTTTTAACGAGAGCTGTGCAGACGAATCCAAAAACGCAAGGCAGGGTCAATATAAAAAAAATAATCGTAGTCCGTCCAGAGCGGCCGTGTTTGTAGGCCGCGGTGTGTTCTGGGAAGTGGAGTTCGTGGATTGCGTAGACCTAACATATGGATTTATGCTGTCCAGTGTAAATTCCTTATTTATTTACTTATTTATATATTTATCTGCAGCGTTTAGCAGGCGCCTTTATTCAGAGCAACTATTCAGTCTTTGGAGTCTCTATCAAAAACATGTCCTCGTGCCAGATCGCTATATCAGTGGCCTAGAACGTTTTATGAACCCGAGTAAGTTTGGTATTATCAGTATTCAATAAAGAATCAAGCCAACAAAAACAAGGATGGAGGACGGACCGGTCTGTCTGTACAAACACCTCAGCTGATGGAAGATAACAAGAAAATAAAAATAAAACACGCTTAAAGACCGGAATGACGTTTTCGGTGTCTGAATCTGTTCCGTTTGAAACGGGATCTTCTTTGAATGCGGCGCGATACTTTAGATGCAACACATTCGCCCCAAACACGTTCGAAATACTGTAAAAGTTTTCCTGTGTGACACGATTTTTCTTGTCACCTCACTTAATCCACACACCTTCTCTGTAATCTGTCTCCAGATTTTGAGCGTTTCGGTTGCTAGTACACTGCTAAATATTTTTTACTGGCATTGCTAGCAGGTGAGGCAAAATAACTTTCACTTCTGCTTTTATTTCAGCGTTTATGAAGCGTTTTGTGTTTCGAGCCGTCCGTGTACTTGGGACTGGGCAGCACACTGGAGATTTTACTCGTCTGGTGGGCTAGCTAATAAATTTCATTCGTCCACCGGTGTGTTATTGTAGTATATTTGGTTTAGTCTTAGTACCTAATAATAGTATTTATAATATTAGTATTAGTACTTGTGCAATAAGGGAAAAGATTCATTCTTGCTTTGACAATGAAACGCTTGTAAAAGTGAATGCAGCCCTGCCGGTTCTCAAAGTAATCATAATCCTCATTATCAAATGATGAATTCAGTTAGAGAGTCAACACCTTCTGGAATTTTCTGTTATGTGTCTCATGATATACAGCCCCACTGTGTGCTGTCCCTAAATGAGATGGATGAACCTCAGTCAAATCAGGCAAAACTAAATAATTTCACATGCATTCGAGAAAAATGATGAGTCGTGTGTATTTATACTGATTATTTAATCTGATTGTAGATGGCACTTTGGTACCAGCTACAACAGCTGGACTCAAGATACCTGGAGCAAATCGACCAGCTCTACGATGATGCGTTCCCCATGGAGATTCGTCAGTACCTCAGCCAATGGATCGAAAGCATCGACTGGTGAGAAATGATATGTTAGATAAATTTTAAACCTAGCCCTTTGTCTGCTAAAGATCTGATAGCTCACATGATCATATCGTGGAACAGAGTTTGAGTGATGTTATGAAGAACGTTGTGTGTGTTGAAGGAGAACACGGCGGACGTATCTGTTTGCCCACATAGGAAAGTTCACCTTTCTTTCTTGAAGGAAAAACGGCGTGATATTTAAATTACAGTCCCTTCTGCAACTATTGGAGCGGCAAGGCCAGTTCATTTGTTTTCTGTAGACCGAAGACATTTGGGTTTGAGACCAATTTGTTGGTGAGCAAAAATACTGGAACATGTGACTGACAGGTGTTTCCTGTTAGACTGATTTTTTTTTAAGCAATAAATAGGTCAGAACATCTACTCTTGGTTTTAGCCTTCAGTTTCACCTGTGAAGACTACGTTTGTTGTTAAAAAGGATAAACCAACATGAAGACCAGAGAGCTGTCTATGGGAGAAAAGTGAGTCATTTTGAAGCTGAGAAAAGAGGGAAAATCTATCAGAGGCATTGGGCATAGACAATACAACAATTTGGAATGTCCTGTAAAAGAAAGACTCCATTGGTGTACTGAGTAACAGACACCGACTTGGCTGGCTTAAAAAAAAAAAGAAAGAAAAGGAAACAGCAGCAGCTGATGACAGAAACATTGAGAGAGCTGTGAAGGAAGCCCCAAAAATAACAGTCAGTGACATCACAACAGCCTCCACAGGGCCGGGTGAAGGAATCACAATCCACCGTTCGAAGAAGACTGCGAGAGCAGAAATACAGAGGCCATACAACAAGATGTAAACCACTCATCAGCAGTAAGAATCAGAAGTCCAGATTGGAATTCACAAAGAAATACAGAAACCAAGATGAACCTCTACTAAAGTGATGGAAAGACCAAAATGATGGAGAAAGAAAGGATCTGCTCATGACATACAAGCTCATCTGTGAAACATGGTGGAGGTAGTGTCATGGCTTGGGCTCGCACGGCTGCTTCTGGAACATTCTCACTAATCTTTGTTGATGATGGAACTCATGATGGTAGCAGCAGAACGAATTCAGAAGTTTACAGGAACATTTTATCTGCAGATTTTCAGAGAAATGCATCCGAATGAATCAGGAGGAACTTCTTCATTCAGCAAGACAACGATCCAAGACCCACTACCACCTCAACACAGGACTTCATCAGGGGGAAAAGTGGAAGGTTTTAGACTGGACAAGTCAATAAGCAGACCTTCACCCAACTGACCTGCATCTCACCTCCTGAAGAGGAGACTGAAGGGAGAAACCCCCTGAAACAAACAACTACTGAAAGAAGCTGCAGGAAAAACCTGGAGAAGCTTCACAGAAGAAGAAACCAGCAGTTTGATGTCAGTGAGTCGCAGGATTGATGCAGTTACTGCAAGCAAGGGATACGCAACCAAATATTAAGTGTTATTTACTTCAAGACTGGTGTGTTCCTATACTTTTGCTCACCCAAGAGTTTATGTTTTGTGTTGTTTAACACGTCTAGATCTAAATACCAGGAAATAAAAGCTGGAAACCAAAACTAAAACTAACCCTAACCCTGGTCTCATCTCCGTCTTTTGATCTTAAATCTGAATGTCTTGGCCTCGCTGGGAGTGGACTGTAAGAGTTATTATTCTAAATCAGACCTATTAAGCCATTAAACATGTTTCTGCGAAGATATTACATAGCCTTAGTGTAAAAACTGAAGAAATAAAATCACTTTGTGGATAATGTGGATGAACATCTAGATCACTAATGAAATGTAATGCGTAAAGGAATTATCGTCATTATATATAATACAACACAACATACATGGATTTGGCAACTATACTTATCAATTAACATCCGCAAAACAACCGCAACTATCCAGGTGCAGAACATCCACGCTGATCCGGTAAACTCAAAAAAAAAAAAAATTCCTGGGGATTTTTTTTGAAAAAAAAAAAAAAAAAAATTTTTTTACTCTTTCCTTGTAGGAACACTTTCAGGAAAATACAATGTACATGGCTATGATCATATCCAACGCCCTGAAAGAGGAACGGAGAATTCTGGAGTCGGCCCTCAGAACACAGGTACAGTGCACGTGGTGGCTTATTGTACTAATTCTTTCCTAACGCAGTTCCTATGACATTTTCTTAGCGCAAAAGTGGTAACGATTCTAACAAGCAGCGGAAATTTCATTCATAAGAACGATTTCGATTAAAAAAAGACCAACTCCCAACCACGCTGAAGATACTCACCAAGAACATGTTGTCCTTTTGGCTAGGAAAATACGGGCTCACCCCAGGCCAATGTTGTACAGGAGAAGCAGAAGCAGCTGGAGAGCCAGGTGAATGAGCTGAAGAAGAAAGTGCAGGTAAATCACGAGTGGAAAAATATGAATTACGTATGTGAGAAAATGCAGGAATCGAATAATAACTGTAATATTGGTTTGAGCATTTCCGAATTCCAGGTTCTGCTGAATTTTCCAACATTTTCTCTCCTTGTAATGGAGCTAGCTACAATATCCTTTATATGTGTGTGTAAATAGGAAGCAGAACAGGATATCCAGGTTCTTGAGGATCTACAAGACGAGCACGACTTCAAGAAGAAAACTTTACAGAGTAGAAGTAAGACATTAAGATGTTTTTTTTGTTTTTTTTTTAAAGTAAAATGATTTCCAGGTGTATAAATAGGGATATGTATAAATGATTTATGTGTATATAAACCAGTGGTTGGCGAGGTGGGATCCATGAAGCGCAGACAAGGGGCACGGGATTTTTATTCTCTTGCTAAAGCGTTGGGAATCACAACCCAGATGAACAAAGTGAATATATTTAGGGGTCCAAGCACCCGAGGCAACTCTGACTTAATGTGTACTGTCTTTGGTGGGGTTGAAGCTCTGTGGTGCCAAACAATATTATTTGAAAAATGTATTTTTTTAAAAAGGAATTAATAAAACGTTAATCAAATGAGTACACACCGATGGGGTCAGCCCAAGTTCGAGAATAATTTGATACTACGTGACAGAACGAGTGAATCTAAGTGTATTTGGAGGTAGCAGTCATGTGACATGATGTATGCTTTTTGCGCTTTCAGTGGAGGTTGAAGCAAATACACAAATAGCCAAAGAGATTCAGCTGGAGGAGTTGAAGATCAGAGAGATGTTCCTTCGGCTGAACAAAATCAGAGAGGTAGGCCAATGCTGAACGCAGCTCGTGTGTTTCTGAGCAAAATAAATCTGGGTCAGGACACTGAGGTTCCCATGTGGTAAATGGACGTTACAGACTACAGCTGAGAGCCATACCCAATCCGCAGGACAAAATACAGGAGGCGATGATCTGCTTCATTCCCTCTAAAAACCAGGCTGCACCACCGACATGACCTCTACTGACCACCTGTAGAACCTCGGCACTACACTCATACGGACAGTCACCCAATACTGTTGTGCTCTGTCTGCTTCTTGCTGATGACCACACAGGCTTAGAGGACAGACCAATAAAACGAGCGGTTTGGGATTTTTCCCACATTCCACACAGTCTTATACGCTACAACGGCATGAGCATGAACGCCCAACGCCGCAAGTGGATTCCAGTGAACTCTACTGAGGACAAGATCTGATCTAGGAGGCTCTAGGACTACAAGTTGACGACGGCATCAAACGTAGAGCTTTATAAGAAGTGTTGTGCTCGGTCTGCTTCTTGCTGATGACCACACTCTTTTGTGATTGGCCACCATTGTGACTGGCTAGCTGGGCAGGAATAATGCTCAGGACCCAGATCATGTGGGGCATTCCTTCCATTCTTCAGCTTCCCACTGGCTTCGACTACCCTTTCTTTTCTTCCCGGCCTTTGTCTCTCAGGAGTTGTTTCACGTGATTCAGCTGGCGTTTGCAAAGATGTTTGACTACAAAGCACAGTTAAAAAAAATGTATTTTTGTACGCATACTCATGGCCCAAACACAGGCTTGCTGGTTAGCCATAGAACTGCTTGGATTTTCAGTTTGGACAGGGCTGACAAAACCCGCCAGGCTTCGTTAGAATGGTGAATACAAACAAGCATCATTTAACCTAAATCAACTCACCTTTATGCGGCACAGGCATAACTTACTAACAGTATACACTTTGTATAACTGCAAAGGACGTTAAACGCCGATGCTACAGAATAGCTTTAAGTGTGTTATATTGTTGTTTCTGTGCATCTACAGGCAGTCGTAATGGAGTTATTAAACGCATTAAAATTAGCGGATCTGACCCAGAACACGCTCATAACAGAAAAGGTTCCAGAGTGGAAGCAGAGGCAGCAGATGGCTTGCATTGGTGGTCCTCCAAATGCTTGCCTGGATCAGTTACAGAATTGGTGAGATTGTTTTTTTTTGTTGGTTTTTATTTTAACATACACACGAACACTTACACTAACAGGACTTACAAGACAGGGAGAACCTCTTCTGGTTCTGGCAAACCTTCGGTTTGACCTAAAAACCTTCTGTATTTAACGTGAGGTTTATAGTTTTGTACAGTAAATAAATCAGTGTACCGTGTTCCTCAGGTTCACCACAGTGGCAGAGTGTTTGCAGCAGATACGTCATCAGCTGAACACGCTGCAGGAGCTGGTGATGAACTTCACTTACGAAAACGACCCCATCACTTTGAACATGAGCTCGTTGCAGGAGCAGGTGCTGTCGCTGTTCAAAAACCTCCTCATCAAGTACGTCGTTTTTGTCGGCTGCGCACTCAGAGGTGGAACGCGACTAGGCTTTGTGGTCAGGGTAACATGGTAGTGCAGGATGCAAGTGCTTGTGATGTGTTTTACAGTTCCATTGTGGTGGAAAGGCAGCCGTGCATGCCCACGCATCCGCAGAGGCCCCTGGTGCTGAAGACTGGTGTGCAGTTCACAGTTAAACTCAGGTATGTTATTAAAACATGACTGAACTCATACTCAAGAGTGCTCGTTTAATTTTAGGTAGACTCAAATGCACAGCGTGACCACAGGGAGCTCATATGAACCATGTAGTTAACTCAGATGACCGCGGATTAACCCAAAGGAACACCGTTATCTCAAATGGCTGCAGCTTACCTCAAATGTATACCATTTAGCTCAACTTACCTCAAATTCACAGACTAACCTGAACGAACACCACATCAGTAACACCACAGTTAACTCAAACAACTACAAATGAACTCAAACACCACAGTTGTCTCAAATGAACGACAGAATTAAATTAAATGATCGGAGATGAATTCAAAGAAACACCACAGGTAACTGAAATAAACACTACAGGTAACTCAAATGACCATATATTATATATATTAGGGAGTTTCTCCTTGCCACCGTCGCCACTCAGTGGCTTGCTCAGTTGGGATAAATTCCATTTGTTTTATACCTGTTTGTTTCTGTTTATCTGTTTCTGACTGTTTATACCTGTTTTTTTATTTCTGTAAAGCTGCTTTGAGACAATGACTATTGTAAAAAGCGCTACACAAATAAAGAATTGAATTGAATTGAGTTAACTCAAACACACCCGGTAATTCAAACACTACTGTTAAATAATCACAAGTTAACTCAAGTGACCATATATTAACTCAAATATCTCTGGTGTTTAAGTCAAATAAACATTACAGTTAAGTCAAATGACCATATATTAACTCAAATAAACACCACAGTTAACTCAAATACTGCAGTTAACTCAAATAAATACTAGTTAACTCAAATGACCATATATTAACTCAAATAAACACCAGAGTTAAGTCAAATAAACATTACAGTTAAGTCGAATGATCATATATTAACTGAAACACAACCGGTAATTCAAACACTACTGTTAAATAAAAACTAGTTAACTCAAATGACCATATATTAACTCAAACACTATCGTTAACTCAAATAAACAACTCATTTAACTCAAATAAATACCACAGGTAACTCAAATGAACATAGAATAACTCAAATGTGCACCAGTTAACCTAACCGAATACCGCAATGCATGGGGGGGTGAACACATTTCAACAACAGCAATAATATCAGCTCCTGAAACAAGAATGTCCTTTTCCCCTAGGCTGCTGGTCAAACTGCCGGAGTTAAACTGCCAGCTAAAAGTCAAAGCTTCTTTCGACCAGTAAGTACCGACGTCAAAATACTAAACTGACCACTTTTTTATTAACTGTAATTTATCTTTAGTATTTTAATATGTTCTTTTCTCCTTAGGGATTTAACAGAAAAGAATACAGTCAAGGGGTAAAAACTTGCACATTGTACTCTTTTGGAACTTTCTGCTAGGTCCAGTGAGCTGTTAATGTTCACTCATTACTTTCTTCGTCTGATGCAGATTTCGTAGGTTCAATATTTTAGGAACCAACACTAAGGTCATGAACATGGAGGAATCAAACGGCTGCCTGTCTGCTGAGTTCCGCCACTTGGTATGAATGACACACAGATTTACTGATGTATTGGGGTTTTTGTTCTTTTTGGGGGGTCAAAATGTTGTGATTTTGATGACTATTTTACGTTAATTATCTCAAACTAATTTTTGCATCTATTTTTATTTTTAATTTTTTTATTCAGCAACTGAAAGAGAAGAAAGTAATTGGAAGTAGAGCAAATGAGGTTGGAAACTATTACCTACCGTATTTACTGGATATAATGTCTAATCCGTTTAATAATAATAATAACAATAATAATAATAATAATATTGAAAACATCTTACACTAGTAAAATACTTTTGGAATTTATTCATGTAGTCATTAATTCAAACATCCTATAAGGTTCTTTGTGAATGCCACTAACGGTCCAGAAAACCCATAAAAAGTTTAAAACAAGTATAGAATATAATTTTATATATATATATATATAATGGAATAGCATGTACAATTTATAAAGTAATATGTCTACATTATAATTAATTAATCCATTTGTTAAGAAAATTCTGTAATATAATTAATTGCTTCATTGTACAGCTCGTGTATATTCACACATTCTAAACAAAACCTATATATATATATATATGCGCGCCCCCCTTCCTGCCCCCCAGGGTCCTATTCTCATCATGGAGGAACTTCATTCTATCAGCTTTGACACTCAACTCAACCAAGGAGATATCTCCATCAGTATAAAGGTAAAAACGAAACACTCTCACACACCAGTACAGTAGATGTGCAAAGTTGAGAAGAATCTTGGAGCAGGTTGAGAATTAAATACACACTCCTGTGTGTGTGTGTGTGTGTGTGTGTGTGTGTGTGTGTGTGTGTGTGAACGCAGACCAATTCACTTCCTGTAGTGGTGATATCTCATATCAGCCAGCTGTCGAGCGCCTGGGCCTCCATCCTCTGGTTTAACATCCTCTGTACTGACACTCAGGTGAGAGACATTTTCCAGGTAGGTGTCTCTATATCGTCTAGTCGCTCTCTCTTGCAAAAAATAAACTCTTGTTTCAGAACCTCGCGTTTTTCCTGAACCCTCCTCCGATGATGTGGGGAGACCTGGCGAAGGTCCTGAGCTGGCAGTTTTCCTCCATCACTAAGAGAGGCCTGAACCCAGACCAGCTGAGCATGCTCGCAGATAAACTACTCGGTGAGCTCCTAGATCTTTGGTCAATTTTTGCAGCATGAAATTTCTCGTGTGATTCCGCGATTCGGGCGACAACGCAGCCGTCGTAGCTGTTAAAATGTTAGTAAGTTTAACAGTGAATTTCACGTTTACATTTCTGCTGCATTTTGCTCTTAAATGAGTGACAGGGTTAAGTTTTGTTTGTTTTAGCATAGAATTATCAAATACACAAAATGTGGTACAAATTAGCATTCTGGGACTTTAAATTGGACCTAAAATGTATTTTTAATCATGAATTATTTCATTAATAACGACCGATCGCCGTATCGTTGAAAGTGAAGAACTTACTTTTCTTCTTTCTGTGATTGTCATGACGAAATATTAAGCTAGGGGTTTTAATCACACACAGTACAGCAGTGGTGCTTGAAAGTTTGTGAACCCTTTGGATTTTTATTTTTTATATATATATATATATTTCTGCCCAATTCCGACCTCAAACATCATCAGATTTTCATAAAAGAAGTCCTAAAAGTAGACAAACAGAACCCGATTAAACAAACGAGACACGAATATTACACTTGGTCGTTGTCCTTCGTAGTTTTTAATCAAACCGAGAGAAAGAGTTTTTTTTTTTAGCTCAAATCTGGATGAGATTTCGGATAATTTATGGTCGATATTTTTCATTTTTTAGAAGTCATTTTCATCTTCACAGCGTAACGGTTATTTTATCCACAACGCTGTAGAATTCTGGGTTCTGATTGGTCAGATGTTGGTCAATTCTCTATAACAGCGGCTCAGGTTTCTGTTAATGCGCACGTTCGAATACGTTATCGTTTCTATAGAAACAGCTCGTTCAGAGGGATTCACATAGTATGATAAAATATCAAAATAATGCCAGGTGCTTCGGATTTATTTCTTTTTTTTATCTTATTTTGTTTTATTTAAGATTGATGGAAGGAGTCTCCAGTTTCAGTGCTTTGTAACAGTCAGAGGTAAAGCTGTAAAGTTTTCCGGACAGAGGAGTCCAGTAACATGACACGCTGCGTTTTTGGGGGTTTTTTCCCCCCCTCATTAACTTCAAAAGAGAGCGAGAGGAAAAATAAAAAAGAGACAGATGAAGGAATGACTGTTTATAGCTGCTATAACGTAAGTGAGAACAGGAACGAACTCTTTCTGTAATTGACGTACATTACACTGTGCTCCAGAGGAAATGTCGCTTTTATAGGGAAATAATCTCCCGAATCAGCCCGGGTATTTAACTACACGTTATATCCTCCTGTCTGCAGGTCCTGACGCTCAAGGAGACCCGAACACTCCCATCTACTGGACTAAATTCGCCAAGGTGAGCAGGTTACTGCAGTTTATTCACATTACCCCGATGCTGTTAAACAGTCCTGCTTGGTTTGTTTCACTTCCATCATCGTGAAAAGGTTACTGATGAAACGAAACTGAGAACGCCGACATGACGGATGAGCGAAGAGATATGATCTGAGCAGCAGTCACAGCTGGGTGTGGCTTCCAGCGCACAATCTCCACCGAGTCTTGAAACCGACAGAACATTTCATATAAATTGTATAAATGTATAAATATAAATGTTCCTTAAATATCGGAAACGATCAAAGCGTACATGTTAAAATATTATTATCGATTTTTAAAAAAAGAATCGATTAAGCACACTATATAATCTTTCTTATTGTTATACTACTCTCTTGCTCTAATAGCTTCTATGAATTAAAAAAAAAAATTTTTTTACCATTTTTTAAATTTCAGACGACATCGAACGAGAGAGGAGTTGCGTTCTGGCTGTGGATCGATGGGATTCTGGACCTCATCAAACGATGCCTACTCAATATCTGGAATGACGGGTAAAGAAAACAAGAACATACGGCAGATTATTCGCTTACTTTCCTTTACTGCCGCTTTAAAATCGATCTGTAGACTGGTTTCTGGACTTGTGGAGTAGTGTATGACTGAATAGTGAGCGCAGGGACGAAAACGCTGCTCTTTTCTCTCTCCTTCCGCTGCGTGTACAGGCATATCATGGGCTTCATTAATAAAGAGAAGGAGAAAACTCTGCTGAAAGACAAACGTCCAGGAACGTTCCTCCTGCGCTTCAGTGAGACGTGTAAAGACGGAGGCATCACCATCACGTGGGTGGAGCAGTTGCAGAACGGTACGCGCGACGTTCCCTGCTCATCATTCCTTTTCTCGTTTATATGATTAACTCAAACATCTGTGTGGCCAAAAGTATGTGGACACCTGACCATCACACCCATACTGTATATTCATTTCCACAGTGGTGTTCTGATGCCACGAAGCACACAGTTGTATAGAAAACGCATGGACATCGGTGTGTCTAGTTATATGATAAATGATACGATCAGAGTAAAGGTCGCAGGATATCGTCGCGGCGAAGAGACGACGAGATCGTTTAACTCTTGTGTTGTGTGGAACGCAGGTGAACCCAAAACCCATTCGGTGAAGCCTTACAAGAAGCAGGATTTAGTCAACATCACTTTCCCGGACGTGATTCGGAACTACACACTGATGGATGCTGAGAATATTCCAGAAAACCCTCTGCTCTACCTGTATCCGGACACCCCTAAAGACGTGGCGTTCGCACGCTACTACAGCGTCGGGGAGGGTACGCGCCTCACGACTTGTACTTTTAGCCAAACAGTACTGTGTGTGTCTGAATGCGTCATGTGGACTGGGTGACGATCTCAACGGGGAATAATCCGGACGTCTTTAACGTTCACGACGGGCCTGATTTATCCAACCGCGTACGAGCGAATCCCAAACAAATCTGTAAATTAAGACGTACCAGACGATTAGGGCAAAAAATGAAGAAATAAATGATGGCACCCCGTAAAAATAGGCCGCGCATGTGTGCCGACGCCCGAGCTGCGTTTCTGAATGATTTAGCGTACTGTACGCCGTGCCGAGGAGGTGCTCCGTCGCTGTTTAGTCGCCATTTTGTTTCGTTTTTGAAGCCGTTTCGAGTTTTAGTCCGCGGTTATACGTTAAAGGGACGGTTCACAGAACGTCCGCTCTGCAGATTTCGACACAGACGAAGAGGACTTGCGGGGGTTGTCCGCTCTTGCGTCGTGGTTAAGGTTAAATGAAGATATTTTAGTGTATAAAGACTTTTTTTTTGAAAGCGTTCATTAAACTGGGATCGAACCACGAGCCACTTGCACTATTATTACGATGACTATATGACCTTTTTAGAGCTTGAACGTTTCGGTTACTGGACTGTAAATCTCCCAGGATCCAGTAAAAAATATCCTCGTCTGTGTGCCGAAATGAACGAAAGTCTTCGCGGTTTGGAACGACGTGACAGGAGAGCATTTTCATTTCCGCGTGAACCATCCCTTTAAAGCTGGGAACATGCTCGGGTTGATTTAAGGCGTTTATCGACGGTAGCGGGGAAAAAAAGTTTTCTGGTGGGAAAATTTCACGCGGTTTGTTTACTAAAAGGTTGATAAATGAGGCCCAGGAGTCTGAAGCGAATATTAATATCCAAGACTAACCGCTCAGATATATATATATATATATATATATATATACGTACAGCTCATGTCTCACACGTTCTGATTTCAGCGTCGGAAGACATGGACGTGGACAGAGCGACTGAAATCAGTCCATACAAGAACAGATGGATGATTCCAGTGTCGGAACTGTGAGTTCTGCTGAACAAGACCTCAGTAATAAACACTACAATAAAGCACACAGCAGTGCGTTTAAGATGGATGAATAACGATAGAAATGCGTTCACTTCTCAAGCCCAGACGGAAGACTTCAGGACAGAATTCTGCCATTGAGTGCCGAGGAATTTGGAGAGCTGCAGCATATTAACAGAAACAACGGGATGGACAACATGGTAAGAACGACGAGTCCGTTTAGAAGAGCTTTAATAAGGAGAACGTCTGCACGCGGGCACGCACGTACACTATTCCTCGAAAAAAAAAAAAATGAAATAAGATTTCTCTCTGTCTAAGGAGCGTGTCACGTGGTAAATATTCGCCGTAAGTATTTTTAATTGAATCGGACGCGTCTCATTCTCAGTGTTTAGGTTTGGCGTAAGAGAGAGTCAAGGTTTTGCTTCTCAGTGTGGTACGTAGCCAGAAATCGCGCACAACCATCGCAACCATCTTTAAATTCCTTTGTACCAGAGCATCATTTAATTCTGGATTCTGATTGGTCAGAATATTACTATTATTATTATTATTATTATTATTATTATTACTTTCTAGTACACCAGCTCTGAGTGTAGTGCAGCTGCAAATCACAGCTGTATTATTATCATCGTTTCTATAGTAACGGCTCGTTCACTAGGATAGGGTGAAGTTTTCATGAGGTAAGGAGAGGTTTGTTTAAACACTGATGGAAGGAGTCTCCAGTGTCAGCGCTTTGTAACAGTCCGAACTACCGCTCGAGCTCCTCTTCGTATCCGTATTTAGAACACGTGGTGCTCATTCAGAATCGTGTATTTCTAGCAAAACGGCACGGTATTGCTCAACACCGATCGGTTATATACAGTACAATGGCGGGTTTTTTAAAGGAAACTCATGTGCTGTTCCTGTTTTCTCTCCTCAGTGTATGAACATACCGCAGTAAAGCCACACCGGCAAACACGTCCATCTTCACCCTCGAGATTTCCTTCATCAGCAGTTTGTGGATTGAACAGCGGACACGCTAGGGAATGGGAATGGGATTCACATATTTTGTTAATGTGTGTGTGTGTGTGTGTGTGTGTGTGAGTGTTTTTACACTGTTGTAGTGAAGGTGAATTTGTGGATTTGCACAATTGTGGAAATGAATTTTATGCACCAGTGCAGGACGACGAGACAATAACGCAGGCTCCAGTGTGTGTTCGCTCGTGGCTTTATTTAATATTTGTACATCTAGAGTATATATATATATATATATATACGGAAACGTCATTTGAAAAACAGATGTGCGCACGACTCGTACTCTGAACTCTGAAGTCACCAGCGACACTTTCTGCCAAATAAATACGTTAAAATGTTGATAGAGCGGCGTGATTTTTTACATTTTTTTTTTTCTTTCACGATCCTTGTTTTTGTTCTTTTCTGCCACCCTTAACACCATCCAGCACAACGCGGTCACTTGGACAATTAGAGGCTGTACGAGGTTCGTCTTTATAGAGATGTTGAGAACACTGTGAATACGTGAGGCAGTGAGCGTCACTACAGGAAGCGGTCTATGGGCAGGAGTGCGTGGGAAGAGAGAGAAAGAGGGAGAGAAAGGGAGCGCCCTCTGCTGGTGCGAACTTTACGTCGCTTAAGTCTCCAGCATGCCCTCCAGGTTCTTGGCGGCTTTCTCCTTGTCCACGACGGGCTTCTCCGCAGGAGTGTATTTATTATCAAACTCCTGCAGGAGAGTCACCACCTCGTGATGGCCTAAATGTGTGGCTTCATCCAGCGGTGTGTTTCCCCACACACACACACACACACACACACACACACCATGAACCTCTCTTCAAAAACTCATCATCTTTTATACATTAAAACACTGTATTAGATCATATTAAAGTCCTCCTCTAATATTTATTTATCTAATGAAGGACGAATGAAACAAATTAAAGTTTAATTAAATCTTTTCTATTTATATTTGAACTTGAATTATATTTCCGTTTAAAAACGTTGAATTATTATCTTTAATTACATTATTTCTTAGTCATGAATAAACGCAAGATTATTAAGCCCAGTTCTGACCTTTTTTTCTATTATTTTATCATTCGAGCTTGTGGTTTTATCGGCATTAACGTAACGTTTGCTTCTTTCAGAAATGTTTCAACTAAAGACAAATAAAAGCGGTCAAGTAAAAAATATTTCGGATTTAGTCTATATACGTTCCTGTAATATCTCTTAATTCGGAGATGATTATAATGATAAAAGAAAAATAAACCTTTAAGCATAACTATCTTGAAATGTAACATTATACCCAGGTATAATATTAACCAGTGACAGTTTTCTGAAATGTTCCGTTGAATCGAAAGTATTCTACACCGACGTGTCGGGTCACGTGATCAAACTGGACCCGTGATCCTTTAGTGAGCCTTCCAGCGGTTCCAGGTGTTCAGCGTACCTGTCCTTGGGAACAGGGTTCACCTTACAGGCCTCCAGAAGAAAACGCACCACTTCCACATGCCCTGCAGGCACACAACACACAGCTCAGAGTCAAAAGTTTGTACACCCCCGGCTTGTAAAACTTCTTCATTTTTATTGTTTTATCTGTTTAATCGTCAGGAAGATGTTATTAATAACACTGAGATTTATACATGTGTGTGTGTGTATATACACACACACACACACACACACACACATTTCAGTGTTATTATATGTTCAAGTACACATTCTTTCTTTTACTATTAGTGGTTTTTATTCCCTTCTCCTTTACTTATAATTGATTATTATTGCTGTTGTTATTATTATTATTATTATTATTATTATTATTATTATTATTACATGATTTTTAAGTTCTCTGCATCTGTTAGGTACACTGAAACGTTCTTCTACATTAAATCCACCGTTGTTATTATTATTATTATTATTATTATTATTATTTACAGTAAAAACCATACAGGAATATTCAGGACTTGTTGCTGTTTATTTTCTACTTAAAGTTCTAAATGAAAGCTCATTTATATTGCGAAATAATTTAATATAATCAAGCAAAAACTACTTGTTTAAAATAACAGCTACTTCTTATAGAAGAATGGGTTTTTTTTAAGAAAAAAATTAAATAAACGGTTTTAGAGCCAGTGTTTAAAAATAAATAAATAAATAAATAAATAAATAAATAAATAAAAACCCTGAATGTTAAGAAAAACATCATTTATGATACAAGGAGATAACAGTCATAATCTGTTGAGAATAAAGTTATTAATATTTTAATAAAGTTCATATCTGAGATTACGTGAAAAAATGTGCAATATTTCGCAAATAGTCACTGTTCTTGAAATAATCGCATTTTAAGCCCTAACGCGGCGTCATAAGCAGTTTTTCTTTCTTTCTTTCTTAAACCCGAGTGTAAACGCGTCTACTTAGAAACAAAGATCCACAAAAAGCCTTTATCCGAATGTCTCTCAGACGCCGACGATCACCCGGAGACTTCCCCATGTCCACTGGTGTGGTGTACATGCGGAACACGGCGTCACATTCGCGTGGTTTCTGTACGTGAACACGTGAGGAGGACGTGTACCTTCAGCAGCTGCCACGTGGAGAGCAGTCCTGGAGTCGTAGTCCCTCTGCTCCATGTCCACAGAAGACAAAGCGAACCTGGACACATCACATTCCCCATTCATTCCGTTAACAGCAGCTCGGACAGTAGTACAGCTTTCTATTAAATCAGCTCATTCTTCGACCTGATCGTGTCTATAGTAACAGCTCGTGTGCAAAAATAAGTACGCCCCATGGGAACTGTTGGCTTTAATTATTTTTTTTTTAAACGTATTTGGACGAGCAAACATGCGCAACTGTTTGAAACAGCGCCTATTAATAAAGACTCATTTATCCAGCAGAAATATCGATAGATGCGATATTCTTCGGTGGGGAAAAAAGTAAGTGCACCCTTAGCATCAGAAGCTAGTATAATAACGGAGGCCAACGTAAATGGATTTTTACTATTTTTAAGATTTAGAGCTTGCTTATTTTTATATATTATTGATATCTATATCTATCTATCTATCTTATATATATATATATATATATATATTGAATATATATATTGATTTTTTATTTTTTTTGCCAGAGAAATGAGTCAAAAGAACTAAAAATAAATTTCAGCCTTTACGCCGATTGTTCGTTTCATGCTCCCAGCTGTCTGTGCCCTTTACCTTTTATGGAGTTTTGTGGGCGTCGCTATATGCAAATAGGATATGTCAGAAACACAATTTGCTCATGCAAAGCGATCAACACACACACACCCCTTTATGTAATAAATGTGGAGCGTGGACGGGCTGCAGGTTGGGATTTGGACGGCTGTGGGGAGGTGTGATGGTGATAACGTACCTTCTGAGTGCCGATACGTCTCCGGTGTAGGCAGCGAAGAGGAGGTTAATGACAGACTTCACCTGTAAAGGGATGGAAAACAGTAATTGGTGCACCTGGAGCTCTACAGAACCGAGACCTGAACGTCGTACAGCCTTCAGTGGATTAGAGGTGGGAAAAAATAACGATGCAGTCCAACCTGATCAGCAGGATTTGCATATAATGTGTGGTCATAATCACATTTTCTAAGGTGCTTACTTGACTAAAATATCTGCAGCCTTCTCATATCTGTAGCCTCCACCGCAGAGAAAGTGAACAAACAGCCTGTAAGGACACTGGCGATCCAGCGTAGATACTTCTCTTGTCTTGATACGTCTTCCTGCTCGACTGCACTAAGCACACTCCTCAGAGCATAAACCAAATCAGTGGACGAGGTGAGGAACAACCTGCCTTTCTGATATGCACTTCTTAAAGTCACCACAAGAGGGCACCAGAATTCCATTATTTACTTTTATACCACAGAACTGTTGAATTCTGGATTCCAAGTCAAGTGTCAAGTGCAACATCATCCTCACCTCCATCACCGTCCCCTCAGTGCTCGATCAGCATCCCCACCTCCATCACCGTCCCCTCGGTGCGCCATCACCATCCCCACCTCCATCACCGTCCCCTCAGTGCGCCATCACCATCCCCACCTCCATCACCATCCCCTCAGTGCTCCATCACCATTACCACCTCCATCACCATCCCCTCAGTGCTCGATCAGCATCCCCACCTCCATCACCGTCCCCTCGGTGCGCCATCACCATCCCCACCTCCATCACCGTCCCCTCGGTGCGCCATCACCATCCCCACCTCCATCACCGTCCCCTCGGTGCGCCATCACCATCCCCACCTCCATCACCGTCCCCTCGGTGCTCCATTACCACTACCACCTCCATCACCATCCCCTCAGTGCTCCATCAGCATCCCCACCTCCATCACCGTCCCCTCGGTGCTCTATCAGCATCCCCATCTCCATCACCATCCCCTCAGTGCTCCATCACCATTACCACCTCCATCACCATCCCCTCAGTGCTCCATCAGCATCCCCACCTCCATCACCGTCCCCTCGGTGCTCTTTCAGCATCCCCATCTCCATCCCCATCCACTCAGTGCTCCATCACCATCCACACCTCCATCACTGTGGAACGAAATCTATTGGATTTTTGAAACTTTTTTAACTAATAAAAAAATGAAAAGTGGGGCATGCAAAATTATTCGGCCCCCTTGCGTTAATACTTTGTAGAGCCACCTTTTGCTGCGATTACAGCTGCAAGTCGCTTGGGGTATGTCTCTATCAGTTTTGCACATCGAGAGACTGAAATTCTTGCCCATTCTTCCTTGCAAAACAGCTCGAGCTCAGTGAGGTTGGATGGAGAGCGTTTGTGAACAGCAGTTTTCAGCTCTTTCCACAGATTCTCGATTGGATTCAGGTCTGGACTTTGACTTGGCCATTCTAACACCTGGATACGTTTATTTGTGAACCATTCCTTTGTAGATTTTGCTGTATGTTTGGGATCATTGTCTTGTTGGAAGAGAAATCTCCGTCCCAGTTTCAGGTCTTTTGCAGACTCCAACAGGTTTTCATCCAGAATGGTCCTGTATTTGGCTGCATCCATCTTCCCCTCAATTTTAACCATCTTCCCTGTCCCTGCTGAAGAAAAGCAGGCCCAAACCATGATGCTGCTACCACCATGTTTGACAGTGGGGATGGTGTGTTGAGGGTGATGAGCTGTGTTGCTTTAACGCCAAACATATCGTTTTGCATTGTGGGCAAAAAGTTCGATTTTGGTTTCATCTGACCAGAGCACCTTCTTCCACATGTTTGGTGTGTCTCCCAGGTGGCTTGTGGCAAACTTTAGACGAGACTTTTTATGGATATCTTTGAGAAATGGCTTTCTTCTTGCCACTCTTCCATAAAGGCCAGATTTGTGCAGTGTACGACTGATTGTTGTCCTATGGACAGACTCTCCCACCTCAGCTGTAGTTCTCTGCAGTTCATCCAGAGTGATCATGGGCCTCTTGGCTGCATCTCTGATCAGTCTTCTCCTTGTCTGAGCTGAAAGTTTAGAGGGACGGCCAGGTCTTGGTAGATTTGCAGTGGTCTGATACTCCTTCCATTTCAAAATGATCGCTGCACAGTGCTCCTTGGGATGTTTAAAGCTTGGGGAAATCTTTTTGTATCCAATCCGGCTTTAAACTTCTCCACAACAGTATTACGGACCTGCCTGGTGTGTTCCTTGGTCTTCATGATGCTCTCTGCGCTTTCAACAGAACCCTGAGACTATCACAGAGCGTGCATTTATACAGACTTGATTACACACAGGTGGATTCCATTTATCACCATCAGTCATTTAGGACAACATTGGATCATTCAGAGATCCTCGCTGAACTTCTGGAGTGAGTTTGCTGCACTGAAAGTAAAGGAGCCCAATTTTGCACGCACCACTTTTCATTTTTTATTTGTTAAAAAGTTTAAAATATCCAATAGATTTCGTTCCACTTCACAATCGTGTCCCACTTGTTGGTGATTCTTCACAAAAAAATTAAAATGTTATATCTTTATGTTAGAAGCCTGAAATGTGGCAAAAGGTTGAAAAGTTCAAGGGGGCCGAATACTTTCGCAAGGCACTGTAGCCTTTTCAGACCCATTCTGTGCATTCCTTTTTCATTGTGTAAAGTTTCACCTCTTCACAGTTCAAATCAAAAACGAATCATTTCAGTCAGCCATCATTGTTGTCTGGAGCTTCAGTTGCCGAGTCCGAGGTCGAATACAGGGAAAGGAACAACTCAACAGATTTAATAGTTTCAGTACAAAAACATCATCGATCTCAGCGAAGAACTGAGTTGTGTAACCGTTACACGACGTTTCATGTCTCATGAGCACGAAGCTGATCTGTTCTCCGGTGGTTTCTCTGTAACTGACTTCTTAGAAAACATTTGCTTCAATCACACACACCGTGACCATATACCCCCAACCCCCCCCCCCCCCCCCCTCCCCCGAATATAATACTGACCATAAAGTCAGCACTATACATTTACACTACTGCGAACATGTCTGTATATCGATTGATGGTGTGATTGATGTCACTCGTGAAGGTAAGAAGTGCTACCCTGTTCATTTCTGATGATGTGAGCGGCCATGTTGATTCGCGTACGAGGAGAACGTTCTGACGCTCTGAGTTTAAGGCGCGTTTTCTTCAGTCATCCGGCTTCTTTATTTAAGAGAATAACAAAGCCGTTGCACAAGAACCCGAGCTGCAACACTGGAACCTCCATCGTTAATACAACACTGTAAACGCTTTCGGCGATCTATTCATTTATTCAGCAGGCATACCTGTCCTCAAAACTGGAAATGAGACAATGACGGTTAAAAAGCAAACAAACAAACAAACAAACAATGAGATAACAGATGAGATGTGTTTACACAAGTTTATTCAAATAAAAGAAGACTAAATGAACAGCCAGCAAATGAAAGTGAACAGCCAGAGAGAGTGCAATACTGCCAGTGAGTGAGAGAGAGAGACATACTTGAGTTATAATTCCATGAGGAAAGCATGTTTATGTTTATATAAATATATAAATATATATATTATATATGTCTTTTGTGCGCCAACAGATGAGCAGCATGACTGGAGTAGTCACGTTAGTAACAGAGAACGGGATCACTTTCCCATGTTCAAGTAATCACTGTATTCTGCCCCCATAAAAACACAAAAATCCCCCCCCCCACACACACACACACACACACACACAATCCAGTTCAGTATACACAGATACAAACATTAAATAATGGAGGAAAAAAAAAGCCATGAGGTGTGTTAACAACATAGTCGGCATGGAAGAATGATACTGAAACAATATTATACATTCCCAGGAACACAAACACACACACACACACACACACACACACACACACGAAAGGAAAAGAAAAAATAAACAAAAACTAACAGACATCGCCCCCTTGTGGCTGTCGTACGTTTCATTACTGCTGCAAGACAGCCACATAAGATTTCATCTGTGAGGCAGATTTTTCTTGGGTGAGAAATAATCCACGGTCAAAACGCTCGATCAGGAATTGCGAAATCCATCCTTCATGGAATAATGGTAAAAAAAAAAAACAAACAAACAAACAAACCCAGAACTGGGGCTGTCGAGTAACGTTAAAAGCTACGTAACGTGCGTTTGTTGTACTCGTACACCGTGTTGATTTCGCGATTCCTGATCGCGGCTTTAGACCCAACACGTGAAGGTGCGATGGAAGAGAAGAGCTGCGGAACGGTGCAGAACATGAAGCAGCATGAGGTCTGAGATGGATGCTGCTGTGTTAATAATACACAACACACTGGGAAGCGAGGCGAAGTGAGAAAATGACATCCTGTTATTCTTTTTTTTTAAAGGTTAATATGTAAAGGAACGTACTCTGACGTGTCGTGATGCGTCAGCCAGCAGGAGATACGCAGATTTACCGTCATTTCTCTGTATATTTTGTATACACTCAACGGTTTAGTTAGCCCCCCCCCCGAAAAAATACACCTACAAATACACACCGATAGTTTTTCCAAGTTGCGTCCTTCGCGAAAGCGTCTGAAAAGACTCCGCTGTCGTTATACGGTACGAGAGCGGCCTCTAGAGGCGAAATAAAAACTCATTTTTTCGTGTTATTTGAAGTGTTTCTGATTCGTTTGGAGTGTGTTCAGTTTGAATGTACATCTTTTATTTTCTTTAACATTTATTAATATTTCATATATATTAATATTTATTTCATTTTAAATAAGCACAGTACATTTTCACGGTACAGTCAGTACTGTTTGTTTTGATTGTTGATTGTTTTGTTTTCATTCAAATACCCACGATTCCTTGGCTTGTGAACACAGCCTGACTAGAAACCATGCGTATGCTAAGCTCCGCCCCCATCTGAAACGACTACTAAACTCAATCAGTAGAGAACTAGAGGGCGGGGTCGGTGGGTAATCTTTTTTTTAAATGTAGTTGCAGCTAAGCCAAAAAAGCTACAAAATGAAAGTTGAACAAACTTCCTGTTGAGGCGACGTTTGGCGAATAATTTGATGCAACAGAGAAGTAAGCGGATGCCGTGCGGAGGTTTCGCTCGCCGTGGACAAAACTCCGTAGAGGAACACAGCACGTGACCGAGTCTGTGGCTGGTCTTTACAAACAAAGGCATGACTTTCGCATTCGAATGGAAACTGTTATAATATTTGTAACAGCGCCACCTGCAGGACTGGAGGTCAGCACCAGAGTACGACGGGTCGTGAAACTCATTTCGTCTCCATGTTCATCATGCTGAGGTCTTTCGAACGACACTTGAGTGAACGAGCGGAGGTTGAAAAGTGCCGAGTCGAGTAAAGAGCCTGTACGGGGCACAGCTGGAGGTCATGCGAGCAAGCGAGAAACCTGACCAAGCACTTCCCTCTTTAACCTCCAGCTTGGGTTCAGGATCCGTCTCTTTGGTTTCGTATTGATTCAGAAACAGAAAAGATAAAAACCTGGGCGTGTACGCGTCTGCCCGAGACAGAGGAAGAAGAACAAAAGCACACCAAAAAAAAAAAAAAAAAAAAAAAAAGCTGCAAAGTTCCAAGCCAAGACACCGTAAAATAAAATAAACACAGCGTGACGTAAATATGCGACGTACAGCCCTTTACTCCAGGCGGGTTTAGTTGTGCTCTCCGACCTGATCCATCCTATAGATCACAGTCGTGGAAGAGTCTTCGTTGGACTCGGTGGGCGAGACTTTTTTCCACAGAGAATCTTTGAGAGCCAGCTCTTGCTGAAGACTCTCGTAATCCATCGGCGCATAGCAGGGCTGCTGTGTTGAGCGACACGGAGAACACGTTAGTTTGCTTTCCCAGGCTTCCATTTCCATATATGTGTGTGTGTGTGTGTGTGTGTGTATGCCACATTGTTAGTAAAGAGTAAGCAAAGCCGTTAGAGTCGCTTCCTCCTGTGGTTAAGCGGGAAAGCATTGCTCGCTAGGCCTGGCACGATCCGCGCGGCACCGTGGTCCGCGTTTCTACAGCTCAGTAAGCGCTCCCGATCTCATTAAAGCATCATTAATGTAGAGCATGTTAGGACGTTGGCATATTACACACGATCTCACGTGGCCTGACGTGCGTCACAGACGCTCCACAACAATAAATATATAACTATAAACAACGACAAAAGCTTTGACGCGTCTTTGACAGATTAAAAATGGTAATAGTTGGGGTTTTTTTTTGGGGGTATTATAAGAGGAACAAAACACTTCAGGGGGGGTAAGAGTGACTCCACTGCATCGCACCACTCCGTCGGTGATTGTTGTCCTGTAACAGCGAGTGTTTTAATCTTTATCTAACGCTCAGACGAGGTGTCTCCGAGAATCACCGACAACTCGTTATTCACCCGTAACTCGTTATTAGTTTTCATCACGAGGTCAAAATGCCTTGATCGTGACAAGCCTAGTGATCCTGCGCTTCGCTAGTGTGTGCTCTTCGTACGTTAGGAACATGCCAGAAGATATCGACGCTACCCTCACCCTTAAACGGCGAAGTGTAAGGTGAATGGGATGACTTCTCCCGTGCGCTAACGTGTAATCAGAGCCGAGGAAAGGTGTGGTGTAGAAAGACAGACGTGTCAGCGAGTCAGACTCGCTACACGCCGCGTCGTGAGCTGTAGTGGTTAGTGGACAGGTTTGACGTGCAGCGTCGTAGCTCAGCAGAGTGTGGAGTGTGTGACCTATATGGAGTGTGTGTGTGTGTGAGGAGGACGACGAGGTTTTTTTCTCGGAGTGCGGGGTGCTCACTCGTACAGGACGCTGTGTAGCGCGTTGATGGGGCATGCGGCTAGCGATAGGTGGGCGGGCAAACGAAAGAGCGCACTCACCCGCTGCTCGCCGCCCTCGCGCCGCGGGTCCAGCTTCTTGGCGAAGTGCCGCAGGTTGTCGTAGTTGTGGAAGTTGAACAGAGACACCAGATCCTGCAGAGGAGAAACGGGAGCAAAGGGTACATGAAGAATCCCGTCGACTAGACCGAAAGGAGGCGGAGCTACTCTTAGTGATGCAGATTATTTACGTTCACACACTGTGATAAAGACCAATTCAGCCACGCCCAACAAACTTCCAGATTTAATGCAGCTCCTGCCATCACTTACCACAGACTAACGCTACCTCCTTTTATTGGGCGCCATTACTTTTGTACCTCATCAAATGGCTAGTCTTACTCGTCTTCCATTTGTGGATTTGTCTTGTAGCTAGCTGTTTACTTCTCGCCTGACCACGTCATACTGGCGAACAAACAGATCCTGCGTACTATTATGCGCAACGCTGTGCAAAATTATTGCCCCCCTCAAAATCCAAAATGGAGGTTGGTCTGGATTTAGTGCCGAAACATGTTTAATAAGATAGCAGTGTGAGTGAGGCGCTCGGTATAAGCCTTGTGCTCTGTGTAGCCTGAAGAGGCCTGCTAGTGACAGGACACACACTCACACACTGTGCAAACAAAAAGTGAAAGAATTTCTTTCAACTGGTGTAACTGCATGCCAAGTAAATATAAGGAAAATAAGAATGTGTGTGTGCGCGTGTGTGTGTGTGTGTGTGTGTGTATACCAGGCAGAACTGGATGCCCCGAACGCTGTTGCCCAGTTTGTCCAGTGGAGGAGACCAGCACATGATACCCATCACGTTGGGCACCACCAGAAGGATGCCACCTGCCACGCCCGACTTAGCCGGCAAACCCACCTGAGATAGGGAACGATAAAAAGTCAAGGATGGGGTGCTGTGAGGAAGTGGGCGTGAACAAGTGCGTTGATGTAAACCCGCGCCGCGGTCGGAGAAAATGAAACCGACAGCTTCTGACCGATCGGAGCGCGGGATCTCGAAAGCGCCGTTGGCGTTAAGTGCGTGACACTCACGTGGAAGGCGAACTGCCCGGAGAAGTCGTACATGCCGCAGGAGTGCATGAGGCTCAGCGTGTTCCTGACGGCCTCGGGACTCAGCACGCGCTCGCCCGTGATTGGACAGAAGCCGCCGTTGGCCAGGGTTGCGGCCATGACGCTGGCGCTCTCACATGTCACCTCGATGGAGCACAGCTACACACACACACACACACACACAGATCATGTTCCCTGCGACTTCTGACTCACGATCATCCTTGTGTGAGTGAGGAGAGAGAGGGAGGAGGAGAGTGAGTGAGAGAGAGAGAGTGAGTGAGAGAGAGAGAGTGAGTGAGGAGAGTGAGAGAGAGAGAGTGAGGAGTGAGTGAGAGAGTGAGAGAGGAGTGAGTGAGTGAGTGAGAGAGAGGAGTGAGAGAGTGAGAGAGTGAGTGGTGTGTGAGGAGAGGAGTGAGTGAGTGATGAGAGAGTGAGTGGGGAGTGAGAGAGGAGGAGTGAGTGAGTGGTGAGGAGAGTGAGAGGAGTGGTGGGGTGGAGAGTGGTGGAGTGAGGAAGTGGGGTGGGTGAGGTGTGAGGGGGGGGTGAGAGTGGAGGGTGAGAGAGTGAGTGAGAGTGAGTGAGTGGAGAGGAAGAGTGAGGAGTGAGAGTGAGTGAGAGGAGTGAGAGGGGGGAGTGAGAGAGGGGAGTGGGAGTGAGGAGAGGAGAGTGAGAGAGAAGGAGAGTGAGTGAGGGGAGTGAGTGGTGTGAAGAGGGGTGGTGAGAGAGAGTGCGTGAGAGAGAGTGTGAGGGGAGTGAGTGAGGAGTGAGAGAGTGAGAGTGAGGAGCGGGAGAGAGGCGAGGGAGAGTGCAAGAGAGAGTGAGTGAGTGAGTGAGTGAGTGAGAGAGTGAGTGAGGAGTGAGAGAGTGAGTGAGTGAGGAGAGGAGTGAGGAGTGAGAGAGAGAGAGTGCGAGAGAGGAGTGGAGTGAGTGAGTGAGTGAGTGAGTGAGAGAGAGAGAGAGGAGTGAGTGAGGAGGAGGAGAGAGAGAGGAGTGAGTGAGAGGCGTGAGAGTGAGGAGGAGTGAGTGAGTGAGAGAGGGAGTGAGAGAGTGAGTGAGTGAGTGAGTGAGAGAGAGGCGTGAGAGAGTGAGTGAGGAGTGAGTGAGGAGAGAGAGAGAGAGAGTGAGTGAGTGAGTGAGTGAGAGAGTGAGGAGTGAGGAGCCGTGAGAGAGAGTGAGTGAGGGAGTGAGTGAGGAGGTGAGTGAGTGAGAGAGAGAGCGTGAGAGAGAGTGCGTGAGAGAGTGAGGAGTGAGTGAGTGAGTGAGTGAGTGAGAGAGAGAGAGAGAGTGGAGTGGAGGAGTGAGAGAGAGAGAGTGAGAGAGAGGCGTAGAGAGAGTGAGTGAGGAGTGAGTGGGAGTGAGTGAGAGAGAGAGAGAGTGAGTGAGTGAGAGAGAGAGAGAGAGAGAGAGAGAGAGAGAGAGAGAGCTGTGGTGCTTATCTCACCTGGAAGTAGAGGTCCAGGATGGAGGTCATATCTGTACCTTCGGGAAAACACTGTACACACAATTTAATGCACATTAACTGACATTAAGACCTGTAAATGTTTGAAGTATGCAAATACGTATGAATATTAGCCAAATTTTCTATTTATTCAAAAGTTATATTGAATACATTAAAATGGACACGATTCCCGCAGGGTAATGAGAGAGAGAGAGAGAGAGAGAGAGAGAGAGAGAGAGTTCAGAGTCAAGTATACATCGGGGATTTATTACGGAAATTACGTACGTTGATATTCAGACCTCGGACGTGACTAGAGACTCGCGCAGGGGCGGAGTCTGAGTAAAGCAGTCGAGAATCTGATCTAGAACTTGCGTTTATTTTGCACGGAAAGGAGGCGTGAGCTACAAAGAAAATCCCGAGGGCGTGAAAAAATGTCCCCACGTCAACACTGACATAAGTCTCAGACTCTGAAGACTTCCGAATATCAGCAGAGCAGTCGCGCCCCACACTAACCTTCTTCTCCTTCAAGTAATAGCCGATGGCGAAATTCCTATCGCCTGACTCGCGCTCAGACTGGAACCTGGCACAGAGAACACAAACAAACTGCGTGTTGTAGTCGATCATGCAGGTACGGGTCAGAGAGCTTCAGCTCACACCGATCATCAGAAACAAGTCGTCTGATCTCCGAAGTGCGACTTTAACCGTATGTCGGAATACCGCCACATGATTGGCTGATTAGCTAGCTGCATGAACGTGCAGGTGCACAGGAGTTCCTATTAAAAGTGGACAGTTGCTGTGGGACTTACGTGGCGTTGCTGAAACCCACGTACTCGTTGCCCCCCATCTTTTTGAGGAAGTTCATCACCTTTACACGGAATGAAAAACAAACAAACAAAAAAAAGAAGCAAAATCAGAAGAAACTCACGAACCCTCAGCCGCATTTTAACCGTGACTCTATTCGTACTCACATAGTCGAACTTCTCCGCGTTGCCTGCCTTTTGCTGAAAGAGATGAACAAAGCGAACACAATAAATCACCTGACACAGAGGTGTACATTTCTATATTCATACATATTGTGGGGGAGGGGGGAATTCTTAACACTAGAAATATTGTAGACGCTCGATGATTAAAAAAAAAAAAAAAAAAAAAAAGACTTTTATTTTGTTTTGTTTTTTTAAAAAGGGATTGGAACAGAAACGTGACTGCTACAGTATGTGCAGATCCCTGGGAGATTGAACATAGAAAAAACAAAACACAAAACAAAACACAAATCTGTTAGTGGGTTTTATTCGTTAGGCGATTCAAAATAAAATGCAGAAGAGGGGGGGGAGGGGCTACTGTGTGTAAGATGAAAGCTATTTCATTAACGGACCGTTAAAAATAAATAAATAAATAAATCATTGTTGTTTACAGCTAGGGTTAAACGTTAAAATGGAGGATGGAGTGCTACGAGTAAGTCGCTGTGGTTAACCCATGAAGGTCAAAACCGGTTGGTCGGTCAAGATCCTGTTCAGAAAGGGAGCTGAAGTGTGTGAAGTGTGTAGGAGTGCGTACAGCAGCCGGTCCTGCGCAGGTCGACGGGATAAACCCTGATCCGATTGACGGCGTGTTCGCATTAGCGAGCGGCGAAGCGACGGACGATCGTGAGCGCGTTGTCTGTCGCTTCAGAGACGTTCAGAGCGACATGACGTCTATGCGAATTAGGCGCGATGATGTAAAAACGATCGGCTGGAACGGTTCCTCGGAACTACAGGTGTTTTGCATGCGTTTCCCACGAACTGGTGCTGGCGTTCATGTGCGTTCGCCTGAACTCCTAAATACGATCTAAAAGACGACGCGGAATACGAATACGGACACGGTAAGAGCTAAGCGGTCAGGGTGCGAGGAGACACGGAGGGTCTCCCTCCAGGTGGCGTCTCTTAAAGACGTTCATCATTCAGGAGAAAATACATCATGATTTTCAGAACCCTCGGGGACTTTACATATGCAGATGTTTTTGCACGTATGTAAAGCGCTTGTGTTTGCATTCTAGGCAACTGCTCGGTTTCGTTTTTGAGCAACAGTACTGCAGTGCAGCCCCGGTTAGTAGGGGTGGGAATCTCTAAAGACCTCACAGGGTGCCGTGAGTTATTTGTTTGTTTGTTTGTTTGTTTTTTTAAACGCACATCCATAGGATAAAACAGAACCCTAGCATTTCCAAGTTGTATATGTACAGTTCCAATCAAAATGATTCACCCACCAGTGCAAATCATGTTTACTGTCGAAATGTACCGACTTTCAGCTGTTTCCGATGAACAAATCAAACAAGAAATAGTTCGACACGACGAATGCTTCAAGCGGTTTCCAAAAGTTCAACTGTAAATGCAACTTGTGATTTCTCCGGTTTCAAAATGATTCACCCCCTAGCACGGTTTTGCTGTTATGACCTGCTGCAAACGAGATGCAGATCTTCTCCCGTTCCTCATGAGCAATGTCCTCCAGGTCCTGTAGAATCTTCCAGGACTTCGTCTGCAACCAAGCCTTGGTGGAATTTGAGATATGCTTGGGATCACTGTCCTGTCTGAAGGTCCCTTTTTCCATGACGTGTTCTCCAAGGATTTCCTGATACTGGAAACCTGCAGCAAGATGGATTCATTGAAGTATCAGAGGATGCAAAGCAGCCCCAGAGCATCACAGAGCCACCGCCATGCTCGACTGTGGACAGAGTGTTCTTTCTTCATTCTTCTTCCTCCAGACATACCGCTGATCCGTCGTGCTGAAAAGTTTCCTCGCCGCAGGTCTTCTGCAGTCACTCGAGGGTTTTTCACAACCCGCTTGCTCAGAAATCTCCTTGGAGCCGTTGATAGCTTCATTGTTCTGCCCCGGCCAGGTATGTCATATCTTTCTGCCCCTAGCCAGTTCAGGCATTTCGTGTGTTCCAGCTCAAGCACATCTGGTGCAACTAATGAAGTCCTTGATTAGTCACGTCAGGTGTGATGGAGACAACACCTGTTTTGCATATCTGTGCTGCTGTGAGGGATTCTATTCACGGGGGTAAATACGTTTGAGACTGGAGAAATCATTATAAAGTTGCATTTTCAGTTGAATTTGGGGAAACCGCTTGAAGCGTTCGTCGTGTCGAACTATCTCTGCTTTTGTTTGTACGTTTTAACAATAAACCTGATTTGCAGCGCGGGTTTGGATCGTTCTGATTGCAAAATATTTCTGTTACAGCTGGCAGGCATTTCTTTACATAATCAAATGCTGAAATAAATCTAGAGTCAAACGTTTCTCCTTCTTCCTTCGTGCTGCTCCCTTTAGGAGTCGCCACAGAGGTTCATCTGCCGCCATTATGGAAATCGGGTTTTATGAGCCGCATATTTGATTCCATAGACTTTTGCGTTTATTAATCTGGCGGTCTAAACGATTTTGGTTTTGCCTGACAGGCTAGCAGCTAGTCAACGTGGACGGATTCCAGGTTTGATTCGTTTAATTGCGATAAAGTCGAATCGGAAAATGAGAAACGTTCCCAGCGTAATTATCCCAGCGTACAATTACAGAGTCTCCGCCAGGGCTTTGTGTTATTTTTCTGACAAACTTTACAGACCTATGTTCCGTTTCCTCATTATGACGTTTTGGACATTGGTGGCAAATCTTTTCTTTTTTTTCGAGAGAGAGAGAAGTGATTAGTTTTCCGATCCCTACTAGTAAACGTACTGACAGGAGGAAAGCTAGAAGGCCTGAAGGACTGAGATCTGAGTTGGAGGAATGAAGGACAATGAGGACTAGGACCCAAAAGGAAGAGCTCTATCAGAACATCAGAGCTGTCCAACAACAATCCTGCAGGGCCACCAATTCGGACCACCGGTCTCACCTTTCTTGTGTCGCTGTTTAACGTGAAAGACTGTCGGCGCGCTAAAACGTTTCGCACGCCATGTCTAACGGCATTAATGACACCGACGTGTCATCGGGTTTCACTTCAGTGTCGTAACGTACCGATGAGGGTTTCGGCAGTGACGCACGGTACAGGAAGCGGTTGTTGATTAGCGCGGACACAATGTACTGGAAGGTGTCTGAAACATTGAACAGCGCGGTGACGTGGCCCTGCAGGAGTCGAAAGTTAGACCGTCTCGCTCTACAGATTCCGTTTCATCCCCAGAGCCCATGATTTCTCATTACGTCCTGGGTTATATACGTTTGCTTCGTATTTCGACTAATGAGGCAAGGTGTAAAACAACACTGTGCTCGGGTTGGTTTTTGTGTGTGCTTTCAGTCAAGATTATAAAGCATCATGACACAAAAAAAAAAAAAAAAAAAAAAAAAAAAGGAAAAAAATCTAATAAATCTGATAAGTTGTTAAGAGGTTTACAGCATATAAAACAGGCACACTGTGATACTGAGGACTCAAGTGTGTCCCAGCTTGTTTCAATGAGGGGAGGAAGGAGGAAATAATGGAAAGGAAGAGATTACCAACGTCATTGACCTGCTGCAGCGGTCAAAAAATCCCACAGTTCCTACGTCTGTAAAATATGCAACAACATAAAGAAAAAAAGCATACAGAGAAAGCCTTCATCACCACATTGCACACGACAAGCCCGCGTGGAGCGCTCGCGGCAGGAGGGGAGAAATTCTCATGCGCTAGCGTGGGTACAAAAAGGAGGATCCTACGGAAAACAGCAGAAGCAGCTCCCACAGACAGTTCAACACAGGGTGAGCACTCTCGCACACACACTCGCTCGCTCACTCACACGCAATTAAATCATTCATTCACAAGTAATCGGTAGGACATAATCGAGCACAGGATGAACAAACATGATCTGGTGAGCGGGACGTGACTGAACCCCAGCGTGTACGTCAGATAAAAAAAAAAAAAAAAAAAAAAAAAATACAAAACAAAAGAAACTGCAGGATGAATTTTTGGAATTCATTTGTTAAATGAGCTTTTTAGTAGCACTTCCTGTTTCGTGATCAGACATGGAAGAAACCAACACAAATATGGGAAGACGGCGAAGGGGTTGATGGAATAACCGAGGATGGGCCTCGTCACCTGACCTCGCGAACGCACTTGTAGCTCAGTGGACTCGTGGAGATCGAGTGCGAAGCCTTTCCCAGAAGAGTGGAGCCGATTAGAACGCGGGGACGTAACGAGTGCGACGGTCACGGGGTGCGCGTACTTTTGGCTACGCGGTGTACATCATAATCGACTGAAGACGCAAACGAACGGGTTTTAAATGATCTCGTATTTGTTACGGACCGTTATAAAGAACCAGCCCCGGAAAAATCCAGGGCTCTCGATCGGATACGCGACTTTAACTTTAATAAACGAGACGTAGTTCGGTTAGACGGGATTCTGACGTGAACGTTCAGTGGAAGGAGTCTCCAGTGTCAGAGGTCCGTTACAGCTGTTCTTATCGTGCTCTTCTGTCAATATAATACTTTATTTATTAACCCTGATTAAAAATGAGGTTTCTAATTGTAATTAATTAATTAATTAACGACATCATGAAGGTTTCCCAATTATCATTAATATCATGTTCCTGTATTTACACACACACACACACACACACACACACACACACACACACACACACAGGGAATGGGAAGTATGACAGTACACTCCAAGTTTCCTTCCTCAGTAGTTAGCAGTGATGAGATCCATCAATGGATCTCGTGTGTGTGGTGTGTGTGTGTGTGTGTGTGTGTGTGTGTGTGCGCGCTGAAGCTGCACACTTTCGAATCGACAGTAATGACAGTCAGTGAGAGTCTGAGAGATGGAGAAATTCGAGAGTAACAGGAAGTTCAAATGAATTTCACTTAAGAACTCATTACACACACATACAAAAAAAAACAAAAACAACAACAACAGTGTATTGAGTGGTTTCATTGTTATTATTATTATTTATTTTCTAAATATGAGAATGGACAATGTTGTCGTCTGGAGTGGGACCGTTCACGATGTAAAGCACAGACTTTAATAACCTGTCCTTCAGGGGGGTTTTTTAGCTAGGTGACCGGGTGCGTATGTTCTGGAACCTCGGCGCGTTGTGAGTACGGTTAGGACGAGTGATTTTACGCTCCAGAGACCAGGTGTGCGCTTACCTTTATCAGAGAGGTACACACGATCGCGCCGGCGTTCACCATCGGGTTATGGGGTTTATCTGTGGACGAGAAACGGCATCTGTTACCATCCTGATGATTACGCTGCGAAATTCTGCATTCCGATCGGTCGGCTCGCTTTCGAACAGCGCAGGGTTACATTAATATGGCGTTTCCATAGTAACAGCTCGTTCGCAGGGATTCGTACGGAGTTGAAAACACACGGGCGTAGTCGTTGTTGAGAAGGTTTTCCTGTTACCGTAGACGTTCATTGAGCATTTACGGAAGGAGTCTCCAGTCTCGGAGGTAAACCACACACACACACACACACACACACACACACACAAGATTTCCCCCAAGTTTCCATCTTATGTGTATTTCACACACATTTCCACTTCTGCTCAGAAAAGTCACAACAACTCAGACTTCCTCTACAGGACAATTCTTCAGGCATTGCATCACTTCCTGCCTGAGGCGATGTGTAATACTCGCAGCGCGGTAACCCGACCCCGTGGGAATTGACCGTACGAATGGTTCTGGCGAACGCGGCGATACGCCACAGGAAGCAGAGCGTCGGCGCTCGATGATTTGTCGCGTCATCTTTCCGTCCGGCGCAGAGTTCCCCCCCGCCCTCGTGGACGCTCCGTGGCGTTAACATCCGCGCACCGTTACACTTTCGCCGTGTTGCCATGGCAGCGCGGGGACAGCTTCCCAGAGTGGCTTAAACCCGAATCAGACGATCGCTCGGGAACGAAAACAAGACGACTCGTACCCAAAAAACCCCCCCAAAAAAACCTTCCAGTGCTCAGAGAATTGTGGGTAATATGGCATGAGAATACAAAAGCAGAAATTGTTTTTTTATCCAAAAGTATTTTCAAAAAGATATTTACCTTCTTTTCTTTTTATTTTGTCGTTTGAAGAAACGTGAGATCCGTGTAAATAGTTTTTCCCACTACATATGCTCACTACATAGGATACAATATAATGGCGTTGTTATATCTTCTGGAGGGAAAATAAGTAAATAAATAAATACACACACTGTGAATGTTGTTGTGACGTTAACAGAGATGACGAACGTCAGATAGGGGAAAGGGGGCGGGGCTTCCAGGTTGTCAGTTAATATGGGAAGAGTTAAAAACCACTTGCGCGGTCAGTTCTGGCGTATTTTCGAGTGAGGACAAGCGTATGAAACGTTCTGGTTACAAAACACCGAGCCTCACTGAAGACGTCTGAATGATGCTGGCTGTGAGGTCCGATTAGTGAAGGCGTGTCTGAGCTAAGGCCTGGGGCGTGGGTGGATTGGGTGGAGAAGAACTCACCGTCCTCGTCCAGAAAGAGCTTGTTGAAGCGTAGGCCGCTGGGCTCTTTACCGATGAGGCGGTGCACGTAGTCTGTGCCATGGTCATGCACCGCGATGGCGTACTTCAGAGGCTTCACACACGACTGCAGACAGAACGGCACCTTGGTGTCGCCCACAGTGTGTCTAACACACACACACACACACACACACACACAGAGAATAAATCCCATCCTACACCAAGAGTCATTCTATAAAAACACCTTGTAGTTATATTCCATTTTATTCAGCGTCAGGCTAAAGTCACATGTACAGTATCTCACAAAAGTAAGTACACCCCTCACGTGTGTAAATGTGTGATGATATCTTTTCATGTGACGACACTGAAGAAATGACCCTTCGCTACAATGTGAAGTAGTGAGTGTACAGCTTGTGTAACAGTGTAGATTTGCAGTATTTGATGCCGTCATGGAGGAGTGGAAGAGGACTCCAGTGGCAACCTGTGAAGCTCTGGTGAACTCTATGCCCAAGAGGGTTAAGGCAGTGCTGGAAAATAATGGTCCCCACACAAAATATTGACACTTTGGGCCCAATTTGGACATTTTCACTCAGGGGTGTACTCACTTTTGTTGCCAGTGGTTTAGACATTAATTAAAAGATATCATCAAATATTTACACACATGTGAGGGGTGTACTTACTTTTGTGAGATACCGTATATCTACACGAGGAAAGTTGAGCATTCTCAGAGTCGGGTTCCGCACGCTTTTAATTCATCCAACTGTTCTGCAGTGCATCAGTCCCTCGAGGATTTTGAGATTTTGCGATCGTGGAAATGTACGCAACATCATGAAAACGTTTTCAGAGTATTTATTCGCAACACTCGCGGGAGCTCGCGTTTCTTCAAAATAACCGCAGATTTTCCGCAGGTTTGGGGCGAGACGCGCCGCGCGAGGTCGCCGCAACATAGCGTGCGTTCGGGCGAAAGCCCACTTCGATTCACGTGCGTCGGACGAGTACGACTAAAAAAAGCCCTCGTTTACCGACAGACATCGCTGCGGAAACTATTTCGTGCGAAAAACTCCGCAAGTCGCATCACAAATTTAGAGGAAAAAATAGGCCGGAGCAAAATCGAGCATTTTTGGCCGCGACGATCACAAATACGGACTGTACGTTGAGACGAATTTATAAAAGATCACCGATGTCTCTCCTGTAAAGAATTTTTTGCAATTATCATCATTCAATTAAGATCGGAGTCGAGGCCGCGACACTAGCCCCACCCCTCATCCTTTGGAGACGGTGTTAAAATATTTCCAATATTTCTTTGTTTTCAGCTCAGACGTTCTACTTTCACTTTCACCGAGACGGCACCGCACGCACGCCTTCCTGATCGCGAAGCACAACAACAAACCCGGTGTGTAATTAAACCAGCTCGGGATAAAACAGATTATTGACGAGTTCACGATCTTCACTAGAAACGGTGCCTTTATTCACGATTCGTTCAGAGGTGCAAGTGCGTGGTTGTAAGCGAGCGCTCACCTCTGACCGTCCACCGTGCACAGAGCCACGCCCCACAGGTCAGGGCTGAACTTGGCGAGTTGAGGAATGTAGTCGGCCACCTGAGACAGAAACACAGCATGACACGTCCGCAACTCCACACTCCGCGTGTTAAAAAAAAAAAAAAGAAAACGAGAGGAAAAATGAGAAGGTGAACGGCGATACTTCTCGTACCTGACCTCCGGACAGGTTCCTGCCAGTCTCGTAAAGCTCGTCTATGCGGGAGGTGAAAGTCGTGAAATCAGGGATGACGAACTTCTTGCGGAAAGCTTGGGTCAGGAGCACGATGTTGCTCTGGACACACCTGAGGAAGTGGAAAAGGAAACGCAGCGGGATGATGATGATGATGATGATACTCTCGATCGCTAGAAACACCACTTTACATTCTTCCTGCAGCCGAAGCCACGAAATAGAACGAGGAACTCTACTGTGAACTAAAATACCGTGAGGAAGTACAGTCTCCTCCAAAAGTATTGGAAAAGCAAGGCCCTTGTTTATATATACACACTAAATACATTTGTTAGTAGCACCGGTGGTTTCTTTCTTTTTCAGGACATGTCAGATTTGTTGTATTGTCTATGCCCAATGCCTCCGATAGATTTTCCCTCTCTTCTCAGCTTCAAAATGGCTCGCTTTTCTCCCATTGACAGCTCTCTGGTCTTCATGTTGGTTTATCCTTTAGAACAACAAACGCAGTCTTCACAAGTGAAACTAAAAGTTAAAACCAAAAGTAAATGTTCTGGGCTATTTATTGTTTAAAAACAGCCAGTCTAACAGGACACACCCGGGTAGCAAGAAACCCCTGTCAGTCACATGTTCCCATACTTTAAATAGTTGAAAAATGGGTGGGTCTAAACAAAAGGTGCCATGTTCCAAGTAAACACGTCTTGAAAATGAAAGCTGAAATTCTGATATTCATCCTCGACGGTGGCTTAGTGGTTAGCACGTTCACCTCAGGTTCCTCACGTTTACCTCCAAGGTCTGGGGTTCGATTCCCGCCGGGGCCATGAGTGTGTGGAGTTCGCATGTTCTCCACGTGCTGCGGGGGTTTCCTCCAGGTACGCCGGTTTCCTCCCCCAGTCCAAACACATGCATGGTAGGCTGATTGGTGTGTCTAAAGTGTCCGTAGTGTATGAATGGGTGTGTGAGTGTGTATGTGATTGTACCCTGCGATGGACTGGCACCCTGTCCAGGGTGTACCCCGCCTCATGCCCCATGCTACCTGGGATAGACTCCAGGTTCCCCATGACCCTGAAGAAGGAGTAAGTGGTAGAAGGAGGATGGGTGGCCTTGTTGTTCCAATAATTTTAGAGGGGACATTGTGAGGAAAAGCAACGAACACTTCAGGTGGTTTGAAAAGCAACGAACACCAAGTGGTTTCCCCAAATTCCACTGAAAATGCAACTTGATTAATGATTTCTCCAGTTTCAAAATTATTCAAAATTATTCAGTTTCAAAATTATTCAGAGCATGATTTTGCAGTTATGACCTGCCGCAGACGAGATGCAGATCTTCTGCAGCGTTCCTGAGGAATCTTCTCCCGTTCCTCATGAGCAATGGCCTCCAGTTCAGTAATATTTTTGGGTTTGCGTGTTGCAACCGCCTTCTTCAAGTCAGGTGACTGTGATGGTCCTGTAGAATCCTCCAGGACTTCTTCTGCAGCCAAGCCTTGGTGGAATTTGAGGTATGCTTGGGATCACTGTCCTGTTGGAAGGTCCAACGACACCTAATCTTCAGCTTCCTCACAGACGGCATGATGTTTTCTCCAAGGATTTCCCGATACTTCAATGAATCCATCTCGCCTTCCGCATGCTGCAGGTTTAAAGTGCAAGAGGATGCAAAGCAGCCGCAGAGCATCACCGAGCCACCACCATGCTCGACTGTGGACAAACTGTTCGTTCTTCATTCTTCTTCCTGCAGACATACCGCTGATCCGTCATGCTGACAACTTTCCAGTTTTGTTTCATCGCTCCACAGAACGGAATCCCAAAACTTCTGTGGCTTATTTATAGGATTTTTAGCTACTTTTCTTGTGTTTTTTTGTCATTTGTGGTGTACGTCTTGCAGTTCTTGCATGGAAACCTTCTGCGTTTAGTACGTTCCTTACTGTGCTCACTGAAACCTGTCTGTTACCACCAAGTCTCGCTGCAGGCCTTTTGCAGTCACTCGAGGGGTTTTTCACAACCTGCCTTCTCACAAATCTGCTTGCAGCCGTTGACAGCGTCCGTGTTCTGCCCCGTCCGGGTATTTCATGCACGCTTTCTTTCTTTTTCGTTTCTTTCTTTGTTCTGCCCGAGCCAGTTCAGGTATTTCATATCATTTCTGCCCCTATTGAGATCAAAACCTGTTTTGCATATTTGTGCTGTTGTGAGGGATTCTATTCATTGGGGTGAATCATTTTGAGACTGGAGACGTCATTATAAGTGGCATATTCAGTTGAATTTGGGGAAACCACTTGAAGATTTAGTTTGATTTGTTCATCGCAAACAGCTGAAAGTCTGTACATTTTAACAATAAACCTGATTTGCGGTTCCCGCGGGTTTGGATCGTTCTGATTGCAACTGTATATTGTGCATATTAAGGCTCCTCTCCTGCTGTAGGAATGCTTTATCACGCAGGAGCGGAGTTCTCACACATCTCTCCGAGCAGACGAGGGATAAAAATAGGCAAGTGCGTGTGCGTGTGTGCTGATGACGCATCGCTCGCACACGGGAAAGAGAGAGGAGCTACAGGGGAGCATGGAGCAGATGGTCAGCTTCTCCTCCTCGTCCACACACACACACTGGGTTTACACAGTACGGTTTTTGGACTGATTTCTGACCGACGTTGTAGAAGAACCTCTCTCAACGTTGCCGTGCACGTGCCGAGATGCTTTTCTGCGTGTAAAGAGTGCTCACTTGATTTACTACATTCTTTCCTAGCAGCTCGAACCCGGTCTGCTCATTCTCCTTTCATCAACAAGAATGTTTTTTGTGTTTCGCACCGTTCTGTGCTAACCCTGTTGACTGTTGTGTGTGAAAATCCCAGGAGATCAGCAGTTTCCGAAATAATCAAACCAGCAACATCTGGCACCATCAACCAGATGTGATCTCGAAAGGTCGCACTTTAGAGACCAGACTTGTTCTTCATTCTGACGTGAACTGAAGTTCTCGACCTGTGTCTGCAGGATTTCACGTGCTGCACGGCTGCTACATGATCGGCTGATTAGATAACCGCGTAAACGTCCCTACTAAAGTGGACTCGTGTGTGCGCTGACGCACTTCTTAAAGAGGTGGCGGTCCAGCATCACTCCGTCTGACGTGGACTTCAGGGTCACCTTCAGCATCTCCATGCACTCCTTCAGCCGGGGGTCTCCTGTTCTCAGACCTGTGGCCTTCAGCGCCTGGAAAAAGGTTTCGATTAGTTGAATGTTATCGTATTATAAAAGGACAGACCGATACAGAACAAGCTTGAAATGAGAAACAGTCGGGTACTCGTGCTCCCGTTTGTTCATAGATTAGACAGATTGGGCGTTTTAGATTAGACAGATAGTCGGATTTCGTTCTCTTCTCGGTGTGTTTTGAGGAAAGGGAGTTAACAAACACGACAGCTTGTACAGAAGACGTATCATGGCGTGTGAGCCAGTGTACACAGGTCCGAGTGTGATAACCTGTGCAGAATAGATAACCCCAGCATAAACAAAAACATGGCTCTCAGCCTGACGTACACACACACACACACACATGTACACACACACACTTTAACCTACTTTTTTTTAATCCGTCTTTTCCATTCATGCGATTTGTTCTGACTCTTGTCCCTTCACCCACGTGAGCTCAGGGTCAGTCTTTTACTGACGTAAACATGACCGTACACACACACACACACACACACACACCCCAAAATGATGTCAGAGTAGCTCTGTAAACACCATCACCACGCCCAGTATCAGACTTTACGCTTGAGGATTAATTACTCAATCAATCCAGCGTACTTTAATAGCGATGCTTTAACCCAGGGCTGGGCGATATATATCAGTGATATCGATATCGTGATTAACGATTACGCGATACACATTTCGGAGATATCGTTGGTATGGTGACGTATTTTTTGTACTTTTTATTTTTTTATATATATATTATTTTATTAAAAGATATTTCGATCTTATCGCCCAGCACCGGTTTAAACACCGCACAATGAGGTAGATTGCGTAATGGCGTGAAGTGTAATACACGTTTAAACTTAAGCGCTGATAAATGTTTCTACGGCAACTGGTA